>JAGFMF010011663.1:5426044-5697953 GCA_019455555.1 Galemys pyrenaicus | reverse complement strand
TGTTCTGCTCCCCGCTCTGTCTGTGGTGAATCCTCTCACCCCCCCCCCACACCTCTGGCCTGTACCCCAGTGCTTGTATGCATAAATAAATAAATCTTTTTAAAAAAAAATAAAAAGAAAAGAGCTGGGTTACCTGACTTTCGTCAGGTCACATAGCCTCATTGTGCCTCGGTTCCTCAGATGTAAGAAACGATAACACCCCCCTCGTTGGTTTGGTCTGAAAGTAAGAGAGGCTGAATTTTATTCAAACAGGAGGTAACGTTGTAGGAAATCCGAGAGCATGTTCTCTGCCGTGGCTGTCTACACAGGATCACCGAATTCTATTATTTCTTCATATGTTTCACCTTTATGACCAAAGTGAGAGTGGGAAGTAAAAATTCCAGAAACATAAACAAGAACACCACGCAAGGTGAGAGATCAGACGTGGGTCCCCCTGATAGAAATCAGGACCTGGGGAAGGTTATCCTCTTTGTCTGTCTGTCTCTGTCTCTTTGTCTCTCTGTTTCTCTCTATCTCTGTCTCTCTCATGCACATTCACACACACATTCAACCTGTGAAACGGGTGCTGAGATGTCAGACACTGGCTGAGATTTGGACGTATGGTTTATAAAGGTATGTTCCTTAAGGAAGGATATACAAAACCTGAGCCGCAGGCCTCCCTGGTGGCGCAGTGGGTAAAGCAACGCACTATGAAGCAAACCGCAGCCACTGCAGCACGAGTTCGATCCCTGCCGCTGGCCAGGGAGGGGACCCACATGGTGCAGCAGACCTCTCCTGCCTCACCCGCTGCTCCCCTCAGCAGTGTGTTTCAGTCTGCCTGTTCTGCTCCTGGCTCTGTCTCTGGTGAATCCTCTCACCTCCTGCAACTCTGGCCTGTACCCCAGTTCTTGTGTGCATAAATAAATGAATCTTTAAAAAAAACCAAACAACAATCTCAACTGCTCAGGTCCTCCTTCTCCCCCTCCAGAGTTCTGGACCATCTGGCCCTGGCCCCGGCCCCGTGGTGCTGCTCCCCTTCTTGCGTGGGCAGCTGCTGTGGTCTCCACTCCCTGCTCCTGTTCCTTGGACTTGACATCTTCTCTCTTCATCCCGGATGTTCCCCCTTTTACCTGCTCACCCCTCAACCTCCGGACCTCAGTGAGAGTTGAGTTCCGCAGGTAAGCACCCTCTGCTCCCCCAGGCTGAGTTGGGACCAAAGTGGTGTCTTCCCAAGACTCTCTCCACTCCTCTTTAGAACCCCAACGCGCTCTGACTGTCCACCTTTGGGTGGCCCTTCCCAGCTCTCCTCAGTTCCTCATTCACTGGGTCCTTGTCCCTCTTCCCTGCCGTGCCCAGCACAACTCCTCACAAGCAGGCGCGTGCCAGACTCTCCCTGGCCCTGTGTGGTCTGCATGAGTGATTTCTGTGCGGTGCCTGCACTGCACTTGAGTAGTGACGTGTCCAGAGAGTGAAGGCAAGTGACACAGAATTGCTTCTAAATCGCAGAAACAGAGCAAAGATGAAATAACCCGGTGATTTACTTGTCGGGGACTTTTAGATAGGAGCTCCTGACGTTCTGAAGAATAAGTCTGAATAAGTGCTGACACTTTGCTGTCTGGGGCCTGCGGCTAATCAAGCCCCGAGTGGCCCAGTTCCCATGTGGGGTGAGCGAGGTGACATCATGGAGACAGACTCCCCGGGGAGGGCAGGAGCTGCGTGCTGGGCGGACAGGCTGCCCTCTCGCTGCTCCTCAGTGTGCAGGGCTTGGGGTTCTGTCAGTCTCCGGGGATGGTGACACACTTCAGGCTCCATGGGGCCTCCCTGGAGCCCTCAGCCCTCGTCTGCTCTTCCGGGGCAGTGGCCTCCACGCAGAGCTTCAGACGATGCCTTGCTCACAGGTCATCACCCCCAAGGCTGCTCAGGACTCCCCCCTCGGTTTTGGCCCGATCACTGATGTTCCTCCAGCACATCCTGGTTCGTAAACCGTTCTCACTTACTCTCCTCTCTCATCTGATCCTGGTGAAGAAAGTGCTCCTGACTTCTTATACCGTGGTTCAGCTTAGCAGGCTGGGCAAGTTAGGGAACCTCCAAAAGCTTCAGGCCTCCTGCGAAATGGGATGATAACAATGGCGACCCCCTAGGGTGCTTGCTGAGGCTAATTAAGCTAGCTACAGAGCCCTAGTGCTGAAGAGGTGATCACTCAGTGTGGACTATTCTGTCCCTACTATTACTATGCAGTATTTTTCATGAGAGGAAATGTTACTGGGCAGCATGAGGGACACCCTGAGAACCCCAAACTCTCATGCTTCAAATGGGCTCTGCCATTTGCTGCATAAAGACAGAGCATTGTTAGTATGAGAGGACTTTAACAGATTAGTGTACAGAGAGAGGAGAGGAGACTGGTTTTCTTTTATTTAAAGATTTATTTATTTATGCATGTAAGAACTGGGGTACAGGTCAGAGGTGTGGGGAGATGGGTGAGAAGATTCTTCAGACACAGAGTGGGGAACAGAACAGGTAGGTTGACTGAAATCCACTGCCGAAGGGAGCAGCGGGGAGGCAGGAGAGGTCTGCTGTGCCATGTGGGCCAACTTCCCAGCTGGGGATCAAGCTCATGTTGCAGTGGCTGCGGATGCTTCATAGTATTGACTTAACCCCTTGTGCCACCAGGGAGAACCCGGATACTGGTTTTCTCATGAAAAACCCAGGTTACCCAGCCCCTTGTGGGCAAATGCCCAGCAAAACATGGTTGGACCAAAGCAGGGCTACAAAGACCCAAGTTTCCACTGTCAAAGGCACCTTCTGGCAGGAACCACACGGGAAAGGGGCAAAGGGGGCCAGGCAAGTCTGGAAGGAAAGGAGCAAAATCCAAGTACTAATCAAGGGGCCTTCCTGGTGGCACAAGGCGTTAAGTCACAAGACTATGAAGCTATCCGCAGCCACTGCAGCACGAGTTCGATCCCGGCCAGGGAGGGGACCCACATGGCGCAGCAGACCTCTCCTGCCTCGCCCGCTGCTGCCCTCAGCAGTGTGTTTCAGTCCATCTACGTGTTCTGCTCCCCACTCTGTCTCTGGTGACTCCTCTCAGCCCCACACCTCTGGCCTGTGCCCCAGCTCTTGTGTGCATGAATAAATCTTAAAAGAAAAGAAAATGACACACACACATGGGAATATTATTCAGCCTAAAAAACGAAAAAGAAATCCTGCATTTGCAACAGCACAGTTGGGCCTGGAGGACAGTTGCAAAGTGAAATAAGACAGACACAAGGAGACAAATAACGCATGAGTCCACTTACATGAGGAATCTGAAACAGTCATACACAGAAGCAGGAGGAGAGCGGTAGTTTCAGACTGGGGAGGGGTGATGGCTGCAGGTGAGATCTCAGTCACCGGAGAGCAGGGCGCTGGGAGCTCACTGCACAGCCAGGGCCTGCGGCTGGCAGGCTGGATCATAAGTTTGCAGTTTGCTGAGGGAGGTGTTCCTACCACACACACATAATAACAAAGGGGAAGGCGGCAGTGCGGGCCAGGGATGGCTGCGCTGTGGTCTTGCCAGCGGTGATGGCCTCACAGGCGAGCTTCCCCCAGACTCCTGGAGCTGTGGACACTCAACACGTCCAGCTTTTTACACGTCAATTGTACCTCCATAAAGTGGTCTAAAAACGACTGCCTGGAAGGTGGTGAATGTCGGAAGCATTAAGGAAGGCACTGGGCCAGGGAAGAGCGAGGCCGGGTGTCTGACCCCGTAAGAAAGGGCAGAGGCACTGAGGTGATAGTGCACTGGTGAAATGGTGGTGGGAAATGGGGACCACAATTGGTACAAATATGTATAACTAAAGGGAAAAAATTAAAATTTCTAGTAAAATAAAAAAAGAAAGAAAGAGCAAGAGACGGATGAAATCAGCAGGGCCGCCCCGTCACGGCCGGTGACTGGGAGAAGACTTGTGGGGCAGACAGAGACGTGTGAAGAAGGCCCTCTTGCTTCTTGACTTTGGACTTGCACCAGGGGCTTGGGGGGCATGGAAGGCACCGTGTGGAGGTGAGAAGGGTAGAGAGGCTTGGAAGAGGCACAGTTGGGAGGCCCTCGGGAGGTACAGGCCAGAGGTGTGGAGGGGGCGAGAGGATTCACCAGAGACAGAGTGGGGAGCAGAACAGGCAGATCCACTGAAACACACTGCTGAGGGGAGCAGTGGGGAGGCAGGAGAGGTCTGCTGTGCCATGTGGGCCCCTCCCTGGCTGGGGATGCAACTCACGCTGCAGTGGCTGGTGAGAGCCAGACAGCGCTAGATCTAACCCTAACCCAGGGAAGCCCAGTGTGCCCCCTTCTTCATCCCTTCCTCCATCAGTGGCCATTTAGGTCGTTCCCTCTTGGCTGCTGCGAATCAGCCTGGGCAGTCCTCAGCCATCCCAGCTCACGCGGCTCTACCGCTCCTCTCTCTCTGTCCCAATTTCATCAGCACTCTCCACAATCTTAGGAACATCTGCCTCTTTATTTCCCTCTCCCCACAGCCCCCGCTGAAATGTAAGCTCCTCAAGGACAATGAGTCTGCCCGCTGTGCTTCCTCTGCTCAGCACCCACCTGAGCGTGTGGCCTCTCAAGGAGACCTGCAGCTGGATGGACAGATGGACGCTCAAGACGGGAGACGTCCCATAGCCGGGCGTGTCTGTGCAGACATTTGCCTCAGCAATGCCCCCTGCCCCACCCAGACCCACGACTCTGGATCTCCACTGTCACGCACTCAGATGCCAGCCTGCAGAGCAGAGAATCTCAAGAAGGACCAACAGGGGCAAATGCGGTCATCCAAGCCACGCCCAGGTGGGATGCTCTGGAGGGGGAGCTGTTCAGCTCAAGGACCAAGCTGCTCAGGAGGGAGAGTGCTGGTTGCCTTCCAGGGTCTACTGGCATCTTCTCCAGCCCTGACTGTCCCCTGGGGGTTCACATCCCCCCATTCTCCACCATGTGGTCTGTTGGGACTGACCCCAGAACCACCGGTGCAAGTGCCTCCCGCAGCCCAGGATGCCTCCCAAGCAAGCACGTGCTGGCTCGGGCTCAGGGAGTCTTTCACTCACGCGGGCACCTTCCAGTACCGAGATGTCCCAGAGTGCAATACGGCTCGGTAGTCCTAAAAACTTGCCATTCTCAGAAACCAGCAAAGGAACTGGCAGATCCAACGTGTCCAGTCGCCGTGGTTGCAGGAACACTCCCTTTGCTTCGTATCTGAGCGGTTTACATCTGCTTTGGATTATACATTGTGTTTGTGTACTCATGCTTTGATTCAGAGTCACTTCTCATGTTATGGAATTGATTTGCACTGAACACAATTGTAAGGAAAATGAAATCAGAGACTAAAAGAGGGGGAAATCTGCTAGCGGACCCCGGCCAGCAGTTCGTAGGAACCAGGGCTGGCTTCCCTGCATCTCACCTATGTAGCCAGAGGCACAGAAAATGTGGGGGCCCTTATGGGGACCCTTATCATTCACTATAAAGCAAAGGAAACAGGCGTTTGTGTCCAAGCCTTTTTTTGTGACATTTCATTTCCTCTGGGTATGTGTTCAGCTGGAAATTCTTGAAATCATATGACAAATGTATGTTTAAATTTTTAATAATATTAATTTTATATTTTTTAAAGATTTATTTACTTATGCATACAAGAACTGGGGTACAGGCCAGAATTATTGGGATGAGAGGATTCACCAGAGACACAGTGGGGAGCAAAACAGGCGGACCAACCAAAATACACTGCTGAGGGGAGCAGCGGGCGAGGCAGGAGAGGTCTGCTGCACTATGTGGGTCTCCTCCCTGACCAGGGATCAGACTCATGCTGCACTGGGTGCAGATGCCTCACAGTGTGGTGCTCAACCCCTTGCGCCACCAGGGAGGCCCAAACTTTTTAATAATATTAATTTTTTAAAAGATTTATTTATTTATTCATACATGACTGGGGTACAGGCCAGAGTCGCAGGAGATGAGAGGATTCACCAGACAGAGTGGGGAGCAGAACAGGCAGACTGACTGAAACACACTGCTGAGGGCAGCAGCGGGCGAGGCAGGAGAGGTCTGCTGCGCCCTGTGGGTCAGCTCCCTGGCCAGGGACTGAGCTTGTGCCGCAGTGGTGATAGCGTTGAGACTCGCTCAACCCCTAAGCAACCAAGGAGGCCCCTGTTTTCTGTTTTTGACCACAGCTGTTCTGAAAGTTATGAGGCAGCTCACAGCTTGCTGCGGTTTTGATGCTGAGCATCTTCATCTGCTCGTCTTCTTTGGCGAACTGTCTATTCATGTCTATTTGCCCAGTGACTGGGGATTGTTCATTTGTTTTTTTTTATTCTTGATGTCACCAACTTTTAGGCTGTTCCCTTAAAGTGTTATTCCATCTCATAGATAAGGAGACAGTTCAGAGTGGCCGAGAGACCACAGCTGTACCGGCCACAGGCACTGTCATCTCATCTAGGACGAGGGTTGACGGTGGATCGACACCGAGGAGAGCGGAAGTGTGGCAGCGACTAGGAACATGGGGCTCACAGCTTCCGGAGGGAGAGAGAGAAGCAAAGCAGCTAGTGCAATGGGACAAGATCCTGAGCGAGAAGGGCGTGAAGCCTGCAGGAGGAGGGAGGCTCGCGGAGCAGGAGAGCAGCGTAGGCTGGAGATGAGGCCTGAGAGGGGGTTGTTAGTGCCCTTAGCAGCAAGCAGCTCTATCCACCCAAGGTTATTTAAGGAGAAAAGAAATGTGCAAAAGGATGTTAGCGAGTTCCAAGAGGCTTGAAGGACACAGAACAAGAAGCAATGTCCAAATCACTCCATGTGACTTTCTGCAAAGCCATGCCCTGCTGATTTAGTCCCGGGGCTTACTGGTGGCACTAACACAGATGCCCAGACCTCCACTATCAGAACCGGTTGTGTCTGCTCTCACCCTCGCTTTAAAGTGGATTCTCTGTTGTGCCTGCTGCAGCTCGCAGGGCTCATTGGCAAACAGGATCTCTCATGACTGAGTCTGATGGATGGAACCTGCTCCCCAGACCCCAGCTTTCTGGCTTCTATTTCAGGAGGCAGGACTTGTAAGGGAGCAAACACTCCAATCAGAGAAAGGGGTTTGAAAAGCTTGGGGCAGGTTCGCCCAAAATCTTGTTCACAAATGTTCACAGCAGCTTTGTCATGAGAGCCAAACAACTGGGAACAATCCAGATGTGCCCCAGCAAGTGAGTGGTTGAGCAAAGGTGATCGGTCCATCCACACTGGCCTTTCACTCAGCAAAAAGGAAGCAACGTTGACATGCGCGACTTGGACGCATCTCCAGGGCAGCATGCCCAACGAGGGGGCCAGTCCCCAGGGCTTACACACTAGTATTATTCCATTTATATAACACTTTGAAGCAACACAGCTTGAGAAATGCAGAGCAGATTGGTAATTGTGGGTTGGGGGTGGGGAGTTTAGGAACAGGGAGAGAGGATTTGGGGTGGGGGGGATGAGTGAGGTTGTAAAAGAGCAAAACAAGGAACCCTTGTGATGAGGGAAATGTCGGGTGGCTAGTGGGTACCTACAAACAATAAAATGGTACAGGATGAAGTCACACACACACAGAGTACAAGCTAAACTGGAAACTCTGACCAAGATTAGTGGATTGCATGAATGTCTTAACCTGGTGATGATTTTGCAGATTGTTAGCATGGGCAAAAGCAGGGTGAAGGGGACACGGGGCCTCTCTGTTGCATGTCTTATAACTACATGTGAATCTACAATTATCACAAAAATGAAAGAAAGAAAATGCAGTCTGAGGCCAGAAAATACCAGGGATCTGGGACTTTATTTTAAGAGCCCTGGAAAACTATTAAAGGATTTTATACAAGCACAACTCATGACTTCATTTAGCACCTATTTTCTGTCTAATGTCGGATAATGTTATCCTTGTTTAAGTCACAACTGTAACATTTAATTAAAAATTAAATATTAAAGATGCACTTTTTTTTTAAGTCTGATGTAGTTTCCCTGAGTTTTCAGGAAGGCAATTTTAGGCCCAACATGTGAACAGAAATAAAATGAGGATTCTCTCATTCCTTCCACTAGCATTTATGAAGTATATGCTATGTGTCAGGCTCTGGCCAGGCATACAGACTCGGCAGCAGGGAACAGGAGTCTTGCCTGAGAGGGAGGGCATTGTTCAATCCTGGTTACAAGGAGAAAGGGATTATTTGCGTGTAACCTGCCATCTGGGGACAAAGGCCCAGAGATGATACCACGGGCTCAGTGTCACCAATGTCTCAGGCTCCTACTACCATTTTGCTCCCCGCTCCCAGACACCTAGAGTTGCAAGGTAGACACTGAGCTCAGCTCCCAGAAGGCACAGCAGGGGCCTTGCCAGATGAGTCAGCAAACTCCCAAACCCCAGGGGAACTTTGCTGGAGCTGCAACCTTCAGTTTCTTTCTGCAAGGATCTGGAAATCAGGATTCTCTTGTTGGAGCAATGAAAAGATGAATAATAATTGACAACTGGCAATTTCAGACTCAGGAACTTGTAATCTAGGAGGACAGGCGGGCACGCAGCTAAGACTGTACAGCACGGTACCTGCCTGCGGACTGAGGGAAGTATGACGTAAAGGTCACACGAGCCACAACTGCAGCCTTGAAGTCGCCAGAGAAGTCTTCTCAGAGGAAGTCTTGAAGAAACCACCAGCAGAGGGACCTGAACTGCATACACCGAGGCATAAGAAGGGCTGCCATGTGAGAAGAATGTGGAGTTGGGGGCCTCTCTGGTGGCACAGGGGTTAAAGTCTCAGTGCTATCAAGCTATCACCAGCTAGGGCAGCACAAGTCCAATCTCCGGCCAGAGAGCTGACCCACATGGTGCAGCAGACCTCTCCTGTCTCCCTGCTGCTCCCCTCAGCAGTGGATTTCAGTCATCTGCCTGTTCTGCTCCCCACTCAGCTTCTGGGGAATCCTTTCACGCCCTGTGCCTCTGGCCTGTTCCCCAGCTCTTGTATGCATAAATAAATCAATCTTTTTTTTAAAGAAAGAGTAAAGTTTAATGGTGTCAGAGCACATGGTGTTTCCATAGTGTTAAGAAATGAGGTTAGGGGGCCTCCCTGGTGGCGCAGTGGGTTAAGCAACGCACTATGAAGCAAACTGCAGCCACTGCAGCATGAGTTCCATCCCTGCCGCTGGCCAGGGAGGGGACCCACATGGCCTGGCAGTCCTCTCCTGCCTCGCCCGCTGCTGCTCTCAGCAGTGTGTTTCAGTCAGTCTGCCTGTTCTGCTCCCCACTCTGTCTGGTGAGCCTCTCACCCCCCACACCTCTGGCCTGTACCCCAGCTCTTGTATGAATAAATAAATAAATCTTAAAAAAAAATGAGGTTAGGAAAATAGACTGGGACCTTGAACACCATGGTAGGAGGGTAGACTGCTCTAGAAAGCGGTAGTTCTCAAACTTTAGAATGCTCCAGCATCATCTGGGGATTTGTTAAAACAAGTCAGGTTCTCTGAGCAGACTTCAGGTGGGGCCCAAGAGCTTGCACTTGCATGTCCACCAAGTTCCTGCCGACCAGCTGGAGAACCACAAGGAGAACCGGAGATGGACAGGAGTCTTCAGGCAGGCAGATCCCGCGGTCCACTTAGGGTTGGGGTTAGTCCTGAGGCCACAGAACCAGCACGATGGCTCTGGCCGCCCCCTTGAGCTCCTGGCCACTTTCAGGGCTGGCTCCCTAGCCAGCCCCTCTATTCCTCAAGCCATTTCTACCTGTCCCATAAATGCATTTCCGCATGTACTCACCAGAGTGAATTATATTACATTCCTGTAGGTTGTAACCCCAGACCCTGGCTGCATCTTGAGTAATTGCAGACCCCAGACCAGGAACAGAAACCGCCCTGTATGGCCAGAGTACGGCACATTCTTTCTGTTCTCATGTCACTCAGAAAGCCGCACCATAAATAAGGATTAGCTCCTTGGGGGCTTGTAGCTTTTAAGTAAATAACACACACACATATATTTGTAGGCTAGCTCTCTGTGGTAGTTGGATCTGGAGGTGGTTGAAGAGACCTGAGAAACCAAATCTTCCTTGGAAAAACTCCATTTCAGTCAATCATTCTTCTGATGTTTATAAAAGCAAGCTAAAAGCCTTTGTTTTTGAGGTCAAAACTCAGAATACACTGCATTTATCAGAGCAGCATCTTTATGGGCCCCTCTTTTGGGGTTCACCAAGCAGCCGCTGCGTCCTGGGCGGCTCTGGGGGCTCTGGCGGGGGGCATGAGGGTCCCCTGCAGAAACACCTCCTGGCGTGAGTCTGCCTCTGCCAGCAGCCTCGAGGGCCACGAAAAGCGCGTTCCCAGCCAGATCATGAAACACGCTGCCCTTTCTCACTTGGGCTGCCAGTCCTCTGCTTTGAAGGTGTTTCATTTTGGGAATTGCTGAGGCAGTTCCGAGCGTGCATGGCTTTCTTTGCAAAGGTTTCTGCACCGGAAATAGGTTGGTTTTTCTTTCCCCTCCTTTAGTTACACAAAGGTGTTGGGGAGATCTGGGCTACTGCGGGGCCTGCCCACACGCACACGTGCCACAATCCCTAAAGCTCTTCCTTTCCCCACTTCCACACTAATCCAGATGCCCGCAGCACCCACGCTGGGTTCGGAACTCGGGACACTCTTCTGTAGCCCTGACTGTGATGCCAGCAAGGGGCACAGAGCAAGTTCTCGATGATTTGGGCAGACAGGTAAAGGAGGAGTCCTGGAGTCCTCGGTGGCTTTTTCGGTTTTCATTGCATCATTATCTCAGAGGCGACCAGGTACACTTAGGTAGGGGTGCCGGGGGGCCAGGAGGCTGGCAGGCCTCCTAGCCCCTGGTGCATCCTCACTCTCTAGGCTGCTTCCGCTGCTGCTGCTGCCTTCTAGTTCTTGTTCCCTTGTTCTTCTGGCGTCCTGGTGACGCTGCCCTTAGACGCCTGTGTCTAAGCCCAGGTGCACCCATTTGTGCATGCCCACTCAGGCACACGTGCAGAACCACAGGTGTCCATCATTACACCAGTGGCGGGAGGGCGGAAAAGCCTGATACTTTTCTCTGACCCTACACTGATCCAGGGTGTTCTTCCTCCTAAAGAAACATGTGACCTGCTCCCTTAACTTTCTTCAGGTTTTTATTGAGTGTCACTGGACAGAGGTGCTTCTGGTGATTCCAGCCCAAGACTTCCCTGGCGCTTCCTCTTTCGCTCTGCCCTATTTATTGTTCCCCAGGCTTCCCCATAGGCTATGTGTTTAACATCTCCTACAAGAATGCAATCTCCTGGAGGCAGACTCTGCCTTCTTCCTTGCTAGTCACTGGGACCAGCACATGGTAGGCAATAAATAGCTTGAATGAGTGCAAGTCACAGGAACAGCTATCATTTAGTGAGTAATAGAATCTCAAACATTCTCTCTAATGGAGTGAAGTTATGTTGACACAGTTTAAACATTGAGGATCAAGGGCAAGGGGGGTGGGGGTGTGTCAGTTACTGGGAAAAGGGGAAGGCATCATCTCAGCGTTGGGCTGGGTGCTGCCCCTGCAGTCCTGGCTGATGGAGCCAACTGCCTTTTCAGAGTTGCTGTTTGGATTTCTCATAGGCAGCTCACACGATAGAAGCCCTCGGTGTAAGTCTTGACTCCTAAGTCCTCCAGTGTAAACCTGCTTCTCCCCCAACTTCCAGTGAGTTAATGAGCACCTTCCAGGGTGGCTCAGATCAAAGGCCAAGGAGTCCTCCTGGGTGCCTCACTTTCCTTTGCACCCTGTGGTGCCAGCAAGGGGCACAGAGCAAGTTTTTTTTTTTTTAAGGTTTTATTTATTTATGCATACAAGCACTGGGGTACAGGCCAGAGGTGTGGGGGGTGAGAGTCCACCAGAGACAGATTGGGGAGCAGAACAGGCAGATTAACTGAAACACACTGCTGAGGGGAGCAGTGGGCGAGGCAGGAGAGGTCTGCTGCACCATGTGGGTCACCTCCTTGGCTGTCTGCAGGGATCGAACTCGTGCTGCAGTGGCTGCGGTCTGCTTCATAGTGTGTTGCTTAACCCATTGCGCCACCAGGGAGGGCCCCAGAGCAAGTTCTTGATGATTCTCGAAGGCAGGGTAAAGGAAGGAGTCTTGGAGCACTTGGTGGCTTTTTTATGCTTTTATTGTCAGAGACCACCAGGTGCACGGCAGGCAGGGGTGCCGGAGGCCGGGAGGCTGGCAGGCCCCCTAGCCCCTGGCGCATCTCATTCTCTTGGCTGCTTTGCTGCCTCTTTGCCTCTGTCTCTCCCCTGCTCTTCTGTTCTGTTGCTCTCGTCCTGCTAGCGTCCTCGTGACACCGCCCTTATACGCCCGTGTCTAAGCCCAGGAGCGCCCACTTGCGCATGCCCACTTAGGCACACGTGCAGAACCACAGGTGTCCATCATTACACCAATGGCGGGAGGGTAGAAAAACCTGATAACTTTTCTCTGACCCTACACACCTCCCACATGCAATACACTGCTTATGGGAGCAGCGGGGAGGCAGGAGAGGTCTGCCTCACCATGTGGGTCCCCTTCCTGGCCATGGGAATCGAACTTGCCCTGCAGTGGCTGTGGATGCGTCACAGTGCAGCCCTCAACCCACTGTGCCACCAGGGAGGCCCTACACCCCAGTTCTTCTATGCAAAAATAAAATTTTTTTTCAAAGATTTTTATTTAACCAGGTGTAAGGTTAGTGAAAAGTGACCAGGCTTTTCCGCCCTCCCGCTACTGCTGTTGATGATGGACACCTGTGGTCCTGCACGCATGCCTGCAGGCGGGCACCTCAAGCAGGGTCTGGGCATGTGCAAGTGAGCACACCTGGGCTGAGGCATGGGGCGTATAAGGACGGCGTCATGAGGACGTCAGCAGAGAGAAGAAAGAGATGTAGAAGCAAAGAAAGCAGAGACCAGAATGCCCAGAGAGTGAGATTCGCTGGGGGCTATGAGGCCGGTCAGCCTCCTGCCCCCCCAACCCCTGTCTTGCCACCTGCCATGGACCTGGTCACTAATGATGTAAAGAGTATAAAGACCTGAAAAAGCCACTGAGGACTCCTTTACCCATCTGCCAGACTCATTGAGAATCTACTCCGTGCCTTGCTGACCCTCCACCTGGCCAGCTGGCTTGCTTCTGGTTGTTTCCCATTGTTCAAGGGAGAGCCCTATCTCTCCACTCACCACCACCTGGCCTGTAGGATGGGCCCGTAGGCTTCCTCACGGGGTCGCTCTGATGGGGGAGAATTCTCAGCACTGACTTCTACATAGGAGGCACCAGGCAGCCTTGTTCTTCTTCCTCCTTTGTTTCCCGTCTTTTTGCCTACGTATCACATGTTTGAAAGACTCAAGAAATTGGAGCCAAGAGAGGTATCGTCTCACTTTGAGGGATCGCTCTCCGAGCTGAAGCTGCCGTCCTCCGAGTATCTCCATGCTCGGAAGAAAAACCCTTGTTCATTTTTGCTACACTCCCCAGCTCCACTCTCTCTGTCTGAGAGGTAGCCAGCTAACTGTAGCCCAGCCCCTGCTGGCCTTGAATCCAGCATCTGAAGCACTCTTCTTGCAGAAAATGGCTCTTAGCGTCTCTTGCCCCAGCCCACTGAAATTTGTCTCAAGAAAGACAGCAAGATTATATTGCCAAGTTCAATTGTTCTTATAGCATTTGAAGCAAAATTCCCTGTGTGAGGACAAATCTAATCTTTGGATCGGTGTTAGATATCACTCAGACACTCAGGGTCTGCACAATCGTTCTGGCCATAAATCTGGTCTTGCTTAAGGTGACTCATTCAGAACCGTGCAGTGAAAAGAGCTGACAGTCAGAAAATGCTCACCACGGACTCCTTGACTGGCTTCAGAGGGTCCCTCCCTGAACCTTGGAACGCTGCCTCCAGTACGCTCTTCATCCAGTTCCCACGGCGGCTGCAGGCTCAGGTTACTGCCCATCAAAATGGCGCCAACCCTGGCCTCTGAGATGGTTGCAAAGAAGGAAGGAAATCAGTTGTATTGAGGACTAGTCGGGTGCCTTGCCCTGCTGGGTGCTTTTATACACATCCGCCCAGAAATGCTGCAAAGGTTTTAGCTTTCACAGCTCTGTAGTTTATCACACTGTGAGCCAGGAGCCACATCTCCGAAATCTGAGCAGTTGTCAAGCCAGGTCTGGGTTTGAATTCTGACTGCCTGCACTAGGATGCTCCCAAGGCGTGGGTGTTTATTCACTGCTGTGTCCTCGTGCCTGGAACCAGACTTTGCCCAGAGCTGGGCCTCCGTGCTCACTTGCTAATCTGCATGCCAGCCGGGCTGCTTGTTCAGCCTCTCTAAAGCTTTCCTTCCTCAACAACAAAAGTAGGAAGAACAGAATGTACCCCATAGGATTTTAAAAATGACCCTTTTTATGTTGAGATGATTGTAGATTCACACGTAAATTAATTGTAGAGCTACTACAGAGAGAGCTTGCACTGTTTCCCCTAGGGCTCGCATCTTGCAAAGCTAGAGTGTAATCACCCCCAGGACACTGAGTCACCAAGCCACTGATCTTGTAGGGTTTCCCTTTTAGGGCTTTTATGTGGATTAAACGCAAAATAGACATAATGTTTAGTTCCACGCAGGCATACTGTAAACATTTAATAGTGGTAGGTAATACCCTCTTAGGAGGCACTCTGGTGTAGATCGATACTTCTCCAAGTGTAATGTGAACAGGAATCATCTGGGGAGTTACAGTAATGCAGATTCTGATTCAGTAGCTCTGGGAGGAGGTGCTGAATGTCTGCACTAATACCGAGCTCCCAGAGGATGCTTGATACAGCATGTGGATTCCAGAATCAGATTGCCAGGGTTTATAATTCTAGCTGCATCCTTACTGGACATATTATTTGATATCTCTATGCTTCAGTTTTGTCATTTGCTTAATGGGGATATTTACAGTTCCTACCTCATAGGGCCGTGAGGCTTAAAGTAGGTAATTAGCTCAAGCCACATAATAAGTACTCACTAAGTGTTCAGTATTATTTTTATTATTTTATTTTGGATCGTGTTTTATTCTGTACTCTGTCACTGAAGTAAGCTCATTTGAGTTTTTCCTCTGGTTAATATGGCCTCCAGAAAAGTAGACATGCACTCTAAGAAAGAAGTAATGGGGAATTTTTTAAAAAGATTTTATTTATTTATGCACACAAGGAGCTGGGGTACAGGCTGGAGGTACGGGGGGGGGGGTGAGAGAATGCACCAGAGACGGTGGGGAGCAGAACAGACAGATCTACTGAAATACACTGCTGAGGGCAGCAGTGGGTGAAGCAGGAGAGGTCTGCTGTGCCATGTGTGTTCCCTGCATTGAGCTCACGCTGCAGCGGCTGCGGAAGCCCCACAATGCGGCACTCATCCCCTTGTGCCAGCAGGGACGCCCAAGTTATGGGGATTTTTAGAGTTCTTCTAGTTCAAAAATCTGGTTTTCTGGGTCCTTTGCTCTGTTTATAGCAGACACTCTCCTAATACTGAATCTCAACTATGGCTTTAGAATCTGTCCAGAGGGGCCCTCCCTGGTGGCCAGCGGGTTAAGCAATGCACTGTGAAGCACGTGTTTGATCCCTGCCACCGGCCAGGAAAGGGACCCACATGGCACAGGCAGACCTCTCCTGCCTGGCCTGCTGCTCCCCTCAGCAGTGTGTTTCGGTCCATCTGCCTGTTCTGTCCCTGCTCTGTCTGGTGGACTCTCTCTCCTCTGGCCTGTACCCCAGTGCTTGTATGCATAAATAAATAAATCTTTAAAAAAAAAAAAGAATCTGTCCAGAGGGAAGTCTCCAGGCCTCGCTGGTGCTCAGGGAAACCTGTTTGCCAAGTCTGATCTGTGAGCTCCTCACAGATGGAAACTTAGACCCAGGGACGCAAAATGTTTCTCAGGGTTCCACATTCACCTAGAGGCTGAGTCTGAACAGAACCCTATGTTCTTGGGCTCTTCTGAGCTCTTGGTGACACAAGATGGAGTGAAGACAAAAAAAGATGATCAGGGGCCTCCCTGGTGGCGCAGTGTGTTAAGCAACGCACTATGAAGCAGACCGCAGCCACTGCAGCATGAGTTCGATCCCTGCCGCTGGCCAGGGAGGGGACCCACATGGTGCAGCAGACCTCTCCTGCCTCGTCCACTGCTGCCCTCGGCAGTGTGTTTCAGTCAGTCTGCCTGTTCTGCTCCCCACTCTGTCTGGTGAACCCTCTCACCTCCCGCACCTCTGGCCTGTACCCCAGCTCTTATGTGCATAAATAAATAAATCTTTTTTTTTTTAAAGATGATCAGGGAGGCTCCTGGGAGGACATTGCGAGCCAAGGCATGTGGGCAGCAGCAGATTCTTCCCAGATAGGTCATCGCTCTGCGGAGCAGGAGGAGACTATGACCGTCCTGAGCCCGTCACATCGCACCTTCAGTGCCCCCTGCTTCCCCTGTGCAAGGATGACCTGGCGGGACGCATGAACAGTAAGCTGCTATTGAGAAGAATGACACCCGCAGAGGCACAGAGAAAGACACGGGGAGACTGACCAGCAACTTTCTGGCCCACAGAGGAGGCAAGTCATGGCCCTAGGGCATCCTCTGGTACTCCACACTTTCTTTTCCTTTTTTTTAATCTTTCTAAAGATTTACTTATGGGGTCTCACTGATGGTACAAGGGGTTAAGCACCACACTGTGAGTTGAACTGCGGTCACTGCAGCATAAGTTCGATCCTTGTGGCTGGCCAGGGAGGGGACCCACATGGTGCGTCAGACCTCTCCTGCCTCACCTGCTGCTCCCTTTAGCAGTGTGTTTCAGTCAGTCTGCCTGTTCTGCTCCCTGCTCTGTCTCTGGTGAATCCTCTCACCTCCCGCAACTCTGGCCTGTACCCCAGTTCTTGTGTGCATAAATAAATAAATCTTTATAATAAAAAAATTTAGTTATGCATACAAGAACTGGGGTACAGGCCAGAGGTATTGGGGTGAGAGGATTCACCAGAAACAGAGTGGGGAGCAGAACAGACAGAGCTATTGAAATACACTGCTGAGGGGAGCAGCGGGCGAGGCAGGAGAGGTCTGCTGAGTCATGTGGGTCAGCTCCCTGGCAGGGGATGAAACTCGTGCTGCAGTGACTGCCAATAGCTTCATAGCGCTGCACCTTCACCCCTTGTGCCACCAGGAAGGCCCTCTTTTCCTTGTAATTCTTTAATATTTTAGTATGAAAAACTTCAAAGATAGGCAGGAGTAGACAGGACAGTTCAACAAACATGGCTTCAGCCATGATTAACTTAGGGTCAACCTTGTTTCTTCTCCATGTCCACTTACTCGCCTAGATTATTTTAATTGTTCTTTTTTAAAAAATCAACTTTTGGTGCATTTGTAAAATCCTCGGTTTGAGCCACATTCTCACCAGTCATCTATATCTAGCCATCTTTATTATTATTATTATTATTATTATTTACTTATCTTCTTTGCTTTTGCTTTTAGAAAGTTTCTCAACATTTTTTCTCTGGCTTCTTATACATACACATTTTAGTGTGGTAAAATATAACATCATCAAATTTACCATTCTAACCATTTTTAAGTGGCTAGTTCAGTGGGACTCAAATTATTGTGCAACCATCCCTTCAGTAGCTATTTTTAATAGTGAAACCATGACCCCATCACCTAAGACCTAGTGCCTTGACAATAACCTACCTCTAACCAAATGGTTCCCCTCCCACCCATTTTCTGTGGCTCCCCTTCCTAGGTAACCATCATTCTGAATCTTGGCACTCGCTCCCTTATTTCTGTTGACCTCAAACAAATAGACAGTTCTGTCACAGGCAAAATGGGCTTATTCAGAAGTGACAAAAAACAGTTAGGAGGTGTGGTCTTCCAGTGAAACAGCACACACTTGCCCAAAACAAAAGGAGCACCCTCCCTATATAGGTTTTGGTGGGGCTGTCCTAAAGGAAGAATTCACTGGAGGTCACAGAAGTTGGGAACAGTTTTCTCATTTGCTGGCTGAAGCATTTCTCATTGGCTGAGCTGTGGCTGGGCCAGAAGGCACCTCTTCCTTCCTCCCCTGGGGGGCAAAGCAGTATCACTTCCAAGGCCTGTCCCTTTCCACTGGATGACAGGATTCTGTAGTAAGCACTGAGTGCAGGTGCAGAGAACTCTCTTTTAACCTCTTGACCTCAATTAAATCGGGTTTCTTATATTATTTTTTCATACTTCCTTTTCTATAGTTTTATTGCAATATAGACACTCCAATGGTTATTTTAAAATTTTATTTCAACAGTATAAGTAGGATATTCTGCTCTATATAGTCTTTTGGGGACTCCCTCTCTGATATTGTCAAGATTCGCCCATATTATTATAGGAAGTCCTTTGTATGGGCTCTCTAATATTCCACCCGTGAATATTCTACATGGTTGACACCTTCCTGTTCACCTATATCTTGATGGTTTACCCCTCCTAGATAACACAAGTGTCTCCAAACAACTAAAATAGCCAGACTAAATCAGCCAGGCTTGGATGTGGCCAGAGTCAAGTCATACTAAGACTGATGTAAGAGAAGCAGCAAGATTAATTCTCCCTGGAAAGGTCGACTGGTCACATCCATGAGAAAAAACCCTCTGTCCCCGTGATTTATCTGCAGAGTAAGGTTCACTGTAAGTAGTGACTGAAATTAAAGAGGCAGCTTTAGGACCTCCACACTGACCTAGAATGGAAATCATTTAGCAGTGTACAAGTGGCAGAGTTGCCATAAAGATCAAATGAGATAACGATATGTGAGGACACTTTGTAAACCCCAGGACCATTTCATCAATGTGCAGCTGTATTATTATCGCTATCACCATTCATTTGCATGATCTGGGCAAATAATTTTCCTATTCCACCATCATTAAAGTGGGCATCTGTTTATAAGGTACTACAGCAGAGTTGAGGAGGAGAGGATGTGAATATTCATTGAATATTCTGCCTAGTCCTTAGTCCCTGCAATGGTTTTTCAAAGTAAGAATTATCTCTTTTTGAGGTTTTTTGTTTGTTTTGTTTTTTACAGGTAAGAAAACTTGGTTGGTAATAATCCCAAAGTCCTATAAATAATAGAGTTGGGGTTCGGATTCAAATCCAGGTTTGCCTGAATACAAAGCCCTTTTTCTATCTTCCCACACTTCCTGAAATCTACCTAAGTGGTTCCCACTCTTGCCTCCTGTAGCAGCAGGACAGGGCAGCACTGGAGAAAGGTTCGGGATGGTTCTGGGCAGACGGGTCAAGGAAGGAGTCTCTTGGAGCCCTCGGTGGCTTTTCATACTTTATTTAGTAGAGGTGGCCAGGTACATGGCAGGCAGGGGTGCGGGGGGGCCGGGAGGCTGGCAGGCCTCCCAGCCCCCAGCGCCACCCTCTCGGCTGCTTCTTCTCTCTCTCTGCTGCTGCTGCTGCTCCTTCGTCCTGTCAGTTCTCACAGTTCTGTCTGTTGGTCCTCACAGTTCTGGCGTCCTCATGACGCCGCCCATTTATGCCCGTGTCCAACTCAGGTGCGCCCACTTGCACATGCCCACCCTGGAATGCTCACAGCACCGCAGGTGTCCATCATCAGTGGTGGGAGGGTGGAAATACCTGATCAACCTTTACCCTACACCTCCTCTCTTCTAACTTGGCCGGAAGAAGACATTTTCTTTACCACCTTTCTCAGGACTTGCCCCCTCCTCTGAGGCTATGAGTGAACTAAAAGATATCTTTGGGGAGACTAGGAGGCTCCTTAGCTTTGCTTGGTGGCCTTTCACCTGGGAGCCAGGAAAGGAGAGGCAGCTGAGCTTGAGTCTGCTTGACACTTGCCCCTTTCCTAGGGCTGAGTGCACCCGAGGCACTTGAAGGACCAGCAACTCAAGCTGGTTCAGGTTAGCCACTGCCCTTTCAGTACAGCCGGGATCCCTGCAAAGTGGAACTGCTAACACCTGTACTGCTACCCCATGGGGCTGAGATCAAAGGAGATAATATCCTCTGACTTCGAGGATGCCAAGATCTCAGACACAGGAAAATGGTTTGAAAACTCAAAGCATTTCCCAGCTTTCATGTAAGTTGGATCATCCCCTCTGCCTGGGAACCCTCTCCCAGGGAAAGCCCTGCTGGTGGGGGGCTCTTAACAATTGCTGAGTTTGAGAACAGCCAGAAGGCAAGCAACATGAAGTCGTTTAAAGGAAACCGGAGGAAGTCCAGTCTCTGACTATTTATTTTATGAAGTTAGCGGCTGGATATGTTAAGCAAATGTTTTCTTAATTGTGGCAGTATGAGAAAACAATGGGACAAGGCTGCCGGGGATGGGGGAGTATCAGGCCCCGCCCCTCTACCCCCACCACCTAATCTCCAGAGAATGACAGGAAAAAATTAAAGACAGGCTTTTCTTTTCATAGTCACATGTCTACGCTGCCGCTGTAATAAGAACCTGCACCAATTACAAATGTTTCACCTCCACCCTCCCGCCCTCCCCGGGCACTTCTCGAGCAGACGGGGTTGTGGACTCCCGGAGTTTGCCAAACACGGCAACCACTGGTGTGTGAGCGGCTGCAGGGTCTCTTTCCACTCCGACCTCCCTCCCCTCCTCCTCTGCGCCTTCCCTTCCACACTGTTTTGATTTACTAGGACTTCCTCCTCCAGGCGAGGGAGGGGGAGGGAAGACGCTGCTGCGCGCCCGGGGTGCGTGTGGGTGCGTGTGTGTGTGTGCAGTGTAAGTGCTGTGATGGGAGGAAACCCAGCCGCGTCTGAGCGCCCGGGACTGCAGCGGCGGTGCTGATCGCAGCGGCACCTGAGCACACGCCTCCCGGAGCGAGTGTGACTTGTACCTTCAGGTACGTGTGGCCGCCGGCCCGTCTGCGCCGTGTGGCTTGGGTGTGTGTGGGTAACTGGAGGGTGAGACCGTGCCCCAGCTCGGCGTCCCGGGGAGCGCGGAGACCCGGGGGCTGGAGGCAGCGCGTTCCGTGCTTGGGCGCGGGCCCCTGAGCACCCAAGGGGGTGATGCGCCGCCTGGCCCGCAGGCGCGGAGGGCGCGGGTCTGAAGTGCCGGCGGAGAAGGTGCTGCCGGTCGGCCCGAAAGCGCCGGCCCTGGGCGGGCTGTGGGTGGCGGCGAGGGGCGGCAGGTCCTGCGGGCGCGGAGTCGGGCTGACCGTGGGCGCGGAGTCACGCGTGTTCCGTCCCCCGGGCGAGCCCACCGGGTGCGCGAGGAGAGCGTGCCGCCTGCAGGGCAGCGGGCACCCGGCTTCGGGGGTGTTCGCGCTTGTGTCTACAGGCTGGGCCGGGGTGGGGGCGTGAGGTGCGGGGGACTCACGGCGTGCGGCCGGGCCCCGCGCCAGGGCACTGGCGCCTCCTCCGAGAGGCCGAGCGCGCCACCAGGCCCACGGCGGCTGGTCGCTGCCCGAGCGCGTCGTCCCCGCGGGGGAGTGACGAGCGCCCGCCGGCGCGCGGCGGCGGGAGGGGGAAGGGGAGCCGGCCTCGCGGGGTGCGCCAGGCCCCGCCCCCACCCGGCTCACCTGGGCCCGGCTCCCACCTGCTGAGTGGGAGGGGCGTGTCCGGGGCGGGGCCTGGCGGGCCCGGCGGAGCCCGGCGGAGCGCGGGGCGGCGCGGGCGGCGCCTCATTCCAAGGATTCCTCGCGCTCCCGCGCTCGCGTCCGCCGCGGTGCCGGCCCGGCGCGCGCCGCCCGCGTGAGCTGCTGGGTGTGCGGAGGGGGAGTCGGTGCGGGAGCGCGGGCGCGAGCGCGCCTGTGCGTCGCCGCGCCTCCCGGGAGCGCCCCGCGCGCTTGGCGGTCCCGCCCGGCCCCCGACCCCCGCGGGTCCCGGCCGGCCGGAGGCGGGCGCGCCCAGAGCCGCCCCGCGGTGAGTGCGGGGGAACCGGGCGGGGCGGGGCGGCGGGGCCGCGAGGCGGGCTGTCGGCTAGTGGGACCGCGGGCTTCCTCCCGGAGCGGCGGGCAGCTGAAGCTCCCGCGGGGGAGCCCGGCGACTGGGCTCGGGGAGGGAGCGGTCCAGCTCCTGGAGGGGTGCCGGGTGGAAGGCGTCCTGGCGTGGGGGGCGCGGGCCTCGCGGCGGCGGCGGCGGCGGGCCGTAGGGCCGAGCCCGGCACCTGGGACCGGCCTCTCGTCCTGGTGCACTTCCTGCCCCCTCCCCAAAACAGCTGCGCCCTCTTCCTGCCCGGGCGCAGGCCTCGCCGAAAACCCGAGGTCTTTCCCTTTTTGTTTTGCCTCGGGTCGCCTTTGATTCATCACGCTGTCATCTGAGTGTCTTAGGTCGGGATGACAGCGCTTGCTGGGCTGGGAACTTAGTCTTCAGGCGCTTTCCCGGCACATGTTCGTCTGTTTAAGCTAGTTGATTAAAAAAACGGGCTTCACTTTGATCACTGGTGCTGCATGTTTGCTGGTTGTATTTCCTTCTCTGTGGTTAATAAGAACCAGCAGCCTGGGGGGCGGGGATGGAGGCGGCTCATCTATTTTTTATCAGCAGCGCGCTGCCAGCTCTGGAAGGCACAGTGTCCCCGGGGCCGGTGTGAGTATCCTTTTCCAGCCGAGCCGACCCCCACGAAAAAGAAGCCTCGCGTTCGTTTCCTCTGAACTTTCTGAGGCACACAATCAGTGTTCATTTTCCTGCTAGTATTTGAAGGTCAGTTTTGCATACCGCTTGAGCACACCAACCTTAGCTCCGCACACTGGTAATGTTCCTTGTTTCCTGCTTGCAGCGAGAGCGCGCAGCTGGGAGGGCGGCGGCGTGGGTAGTTACCGAGAGCGCTGGGGTCATGCCCAGTTAAGGCTGTGCTGGCGGCCAGATCTTGGAACAAGTGATATATCATCTCTAAATCTCAGTGTACTAATTTTAAATAATTAAAAACACTTCTCTAGGAAGTTTGCTGCCCTGTACTGCAGACACTGTATGTGTGTGTTGTGCCCTTCTGTTTCATCCGCTGAAAAGTTCCCTCTCCTGTGGTAGAAATGATGTAAATCCCTCAATTTGTTGTTTAGTTTTGGCACGATTTTAATTCCAGGCTGATTTTCCCTTACCACAGTTTTTTCACACTCTGGGCAGCCTGCCTTTGGAAGGGAATGCAAACTAATTTTTATGTTGACCAAAACACAATACAATTAAGAAGATAATTCTGCTATAAATAGCCATGAACTACATTCCAAAACTCTGAATGTTGTAGTCAAAACAGCTCTGGTTTATTTCTGGAGACTTGAGTTCAAGTTCTACCGCTTACCCACTAAGTTGGTGACCAGAAAGTTACTTCTTAAATTTTGTGTTTTATTTTCTTCTGTAAGAAGGTGATAATCTTTTCCAGTGTGCCACAGAGTTTCAGGGGTTACGTGGGCTTTGAAAAGTATTTTGTGTTAACGTTGTTTACAAAAAGTCTTTGAAGACTCCAGAGAGTTTCATAAACAGTCATTGCCGTTCCCTCAACTGATTTGAAATTACTTTACCTTCAGATTTTTTTTTAAAAAATTTTTTTAAAGATTTATTTATTTATACATACAAGAGCTGGGGTACAGGCCAGAGTCCAGGGAGGTGAGAGGATTCACCAGAGACAGAGCCAGGAGCAGAACAGGCAGACTGACTGAAACACACTGCTGAGGGCAGCAGCGGGCGAGGCTGGAGAGGTCTGCTGCGCCATGTGGGTCCCCTCCCTGGCCGGCAGCAGGGATCGAACTCGGTGCTGCAGTGGCTGCTGTTTGCTTCATAGTGCGTTGCTTAACCCACTGTGCCACCAGGGAGGCCCCTACCTTCAGATTTTAACCCTTCTTACAGATCTAATTATGACACCAAAGCTCTTATTTTCAAATGTGCCACCTGATAAAGTTCTGTAATGGAATTTCCTTTTAACTCCTCATGGCGTTGGCCTTCTAACCAGCTGCTGGTGGTTGCCAAGATAAACTTAAGGATTTTACTTTGTGTCTCTTCCAGGTATCTCTCCTGGCTGGCTTTGCTGTTGCAACTTTTAATTTGCCTTAATAAAATAATAATTATAAAAGTAGTTTTGCAACTTTGAATATGACTTAAAGTTGTAAATTCAGGAGGTAAAAAGCAAATCATGAGAAAATTACAATGTAACTAAAGTAGTGGCATTGTGTGGCAGTTTTAACATAGCAAGTTGTTTATTTCTTTTGCCACTGTTGGCTACACTGTGGCAGCTCTGAGAACCTGGTAGGGAAAGTTTTTCTGTTCATTTATGGTGAGGTATGTTAACTGAAGCTCATTTGTGAGTGCTTTAGGGAGCCTACCTGAGTTAATGAAGTCTGTGTGGGAGCTTAACAGGAGAGAAGCCAATTCTGCTAATCAGTTTGTGACCTTTTAGGATATGTTCACATTAAACAAAACAAAAAACAACTTAGAAATTGGACTGCCTGATCTGGAGAGTTTAAAATGCCAAGGTAGGACAGGAAGGAGGATGTGTAGGAGGTGCCGAAGCCAGAAATAGCTCTTTTGCAAAGGAGGAGAGCCTTGTAGATTGTAGTAGAAAGCCTTGTAGAATGTACTTTTCTGTGTCTGTTTCTTCAGGTGGGATAAAGACATGCCATTGATCCTCACTGTTTGTGGATTCTGTATTTGTGAGTTTGTCTACTCACCAGAGTTTGTGTGTGCCCCCAGACTCAATCCTGGTAGCACTTTTGCCATTACCTGCAGCATGCCCAGAGTGCACATTTCCACTGGGGTCCAGCAAGGCAGTGAATCTGCTTGCCTACCCTCAGCAAGTACTTTCTACTTAGTTCTACATGCTGTTCTCATTTGGGATTTTTTGGTTGATGGTTTAGCTGTTTAAAATGGCCCCCAAGCATCATAACCCTAGTGCTCTCTGGTGTTCCTGAGAGTGAGCAAGCTGATTTGGGGCTCGTGGAGAAAATATATGTGATAGATAAGATCTATCAAGAATGGACTATCATGCCATGGCCATGAATTCAGTATTAACGAGTCAACAATCAAGAGTAAATAAGATGTCTTTAAACAGAAGCACTCATAAAACAAAGTTGGTTTGGATCAGTGGGTGTTCTTGTGGCCAGGAAGGAGCCCTACCCTCTATTCCCCTGGGAACAGGGGCTTAGTGTTGGCTGATTCGGTGTCCTTGGGCACTCAAGAGAATAGCCACCACGCATCATTGGACTCTTCTAATGATACAGTGGACCTTGGGATAGAAGACTGTCTAGGCTGTTACTAGGTTGAGAGCTTTTGGGACAGTGGAGAGTTAGATATAGGGTGGGGGGTGGTATGGGAGTTCACTAGCATGGACTATGATCAAATTCATATTTCATTCTCAGGGGCAAGATTTCCTTGAGAGGTGAGGCACCTCATACTTGTGAATAGGGAATTCTAAGGTATATCCAGCAAAAACTAAAAGTGAAAAAAATGAAATGAAAAATGAAATACAAGCATAAATAAATAAACTTATGCTGCGTGGGGTGGGAGGATCCACCAGAGACAGAGTGGGGAACAGAACAGACAGATAGACTGAAACACTGTTGAGGGGAGCAGTGGGCGAGGCAGGAGAGGTCTGCTGAGCTATGTGGGTCACCTCCCAGGCCGGCGGCAGGGATGGAACTCGTGCTGCAGTGGCTGCGGTTTGTTTCATAGTGCATTGTTTAACCCATTGCGCCACCAGGGAGGCCCCCAGTTCATTTTTATTTAACCACAGTGTTGAAAAATAGTGGGAACTGGTTGTCTGCTCAGTAAATCCAGATTTGTATTTTATTTTTCCTTCTTGGACACACTGGCATTGGTGCAGGTATATGATATGGTTTACTTTGGAGGGGACAAGGGGGTAGGGCACTGTAGGAAGATGGGTGAATGCAGCAGCAGTAAGGATTTTATGCCAACATCAAGCAGCCTGTAATAAAGACCATGAGATGCATGGTCAAAACCACTGCAGTGTGGTTTTGCAGGTTTAAGTCAGTACAGATGCCCTTGTATGGCACATGATCAGTTCATATACTCTATGAATCTGCATATTTACAAGGGTACCTAACTGGAGCAAGGTAACAGAGGGTCTTGGTTACTGCAAGATGAACCCTCCCTGCCCCCTAGCAGCTCCTGCACCAGCCTCACCAAGAGGACTGAACACATTCCTGGCACCACCTTCTCACTCTCTCTGGGGCTGAGAGCCTCCACAGATGAAGCGTTCTAGCATCAGAAAACCTAAGTGGTTGAGGTGAGCACTCATTGGGGTTCCCATCTAGAGTGTGGTGTCCCTTATTCAGCAGGCTAATGGGGCCTCATGCTCCCTGTTGAAGACAGAGTGGAGACACGTAGGAGGCAGAGCTGAGTTGGTAGCCCTTGTTCTTTTTTATTTATTATTTTTATTTATTTTTAAAAGATTATTTATGCATACAAGAGCTGGGGTACAGGGCAGGGTTGCAGGAGGTGAGAGGATTCACTAGAGACAGAGTCAGGAGCAGAACAGGCAGACTGACTGAAACACACTGCTGAGGGGAGCAGCGGGCAGGAGAGGCAGGAGAGGTCTGCTGCGCCATGTGGGTCACCTCCCTGGCTGGCGGCAGGGATTGAACTCGTGCTGCAGTGGCTGAGGTTTGCTTCACAGTGTGCTGCTTAACCCGCTGCGCTACCAGGGAGGCCCTGGTAGCCCTTGTTCTTGACGCTGAATGTCCCACTTGAGAGGATGAGACTGGTGGCTTCTTCCCCCCTCCCCACCCTGGATTTCACAGTGAGTATCATGCCCTTACGGGAGGGCACACTCCTGTGCCAGCTTACCAGTTTCTATTGTTTTTTAGGACATTAGAAGACTGGCCATGGAACTGGCTCTCCTGGGTTTATGCTTGAGGTCGGCAAGCACCTGAAAGAAGCCCAACTAGGGATTTTACACAGAAATATTTCTAATTCTCTGGAAGTAAACAAAAAACATGTAGTTATATTGCTCAGATTTCAGACATTTGGCCTTCCAGTGAATTTTCAGGGATAGTTTTGTGTGGAAGGAATTGGGTGTAGACGGAAGAAGACCACGTCCTGACCTTGCAACTGGTGTGTCAGATCATGGTGAGGAGGGTCAGCTACCTATGCCACACAGGCCTGGGGAAGGATAGGCTGGGCTAGCAGAGAGCTCCTCCATTTGTGTTCTGTCTTTGGTAGTATGATGATTTTGTAACATTTTCTCCCCAGCATTTTCTAATCAGCTTACGTGAGAGTCTGGGGACCAGAATTGTGTTTGAATAGCAGTCCATTGAGACCAGATCTGAAAGAGTATTTTGGCTTTTGATAAGGGCTAACTCCTGGCTAGGAATGAGGTGGTGAGCAATTCAGACAATAAGGTGCAAACTTGAAACTATCATTCCCCGACGCTGCAGTTCTCCAAGGGGGCCTGATCTCCTCCAACACCCACCCTGTTTGGAAGCCCCAATTTTCAGGGCTCCTGCACCCTGCGCCCCGGCCCTCTGTTCTATGGTCTCCTTGCTCGCCCCACGCGCAGGTCAGGCGGGTCTGGCCGTGGGGTGTGAGGCGTCTTCGGTTCCTGATCAGGTCCTCCAGCCCCTGTCGTTAGAAAGGCAGCTCTGGCGTGTTTTCAGGCTCCCATGGGAAGAGGGCTTTTTTCCCTTATATGCTCAGTCATTGCCGGACACCTGTCCCAGGGGTGGGGACGAGCAGGACACCCGGGTCTTAGCAGCGGTTCCCGTCGCCTTTTCTGCACACCAGCTTGAGGAGCGTAAACATGGCTCCGCAGTGAGTCCGGAGACCGGAGACGAGTCCAGCCTCACCTCGGCCCTGGGGCCCTCCCTCGGCAGGGGACTTTCCTGGGCGCATTTGCCGGCCCTGCGAGCGGCGGACGCAGTGCCGGAACACTTTGGGCCTTCCTCGCGTGGGCTGACGCGGCACTTCCGTGACGCGCTTCCATGACGTCGCTTCTGTGATGTAACGTACATAGTCATGCGCCAGGCTCGTGGCGGTGGAGAAGGCCGTGTTGCTGCTGTTCTCTTGGCGAGGGAGACGTGGCCTGGGAAGCCGGACAGCCGACCCGCGGGGCGTGGGGCACGGGGAGTGCTGCGGGTTTCCTGAGGCCAAAGCCGCGCTCTGCCCGAGTGAGCGAAGAATAGGGCGTCCGCGTGCGCGGGAGTTTCAGTCAGAAGCGCGAGACTGCGGTATGATCCGCGTTACTGCGCAGAACCGCGCGCTGGGGCCGGCCGGGTGCTTGCGCCGGAAGTGGTCCTGACGGGGTTAGACGCGTGAACCTGCCCGCGGGAAGGCGGTGTGTGGACGCGTGTGTGGTGTGCATCCGGGCCTTGGAGGCCACCAGGATCTCCACTTAAGAGCGGCAGTGTGGCGGGAGCATCGGAAGGTGCGCTTGTGACCCCTCTCTCCCTCTCCTGGCTTCAGTCTTCAGCCAGCAGCTGCTTCATGCCCACGTTCTTTCCTAAATTGCACTGAAGCGCTGTTCTGGGAGAGCCACGGAGGGAGGCAGGTCTGGTGTGTGGCCTTCACCTTGCACTCCCCTTGGAAGGCTTTGCATCACATATCTTGAAATTCCATTCCCTTGCCTGGAAAAAAATCAAGTGCACCCAGTAATTCTGTTCCCAGAGAGACATTCTTGTCCTCATTTTGGTCAAAAAGGGACAGGTCTTTGTGGAAGGCTAAAGTGATCTCCAGCACTGAATACACGTACATTTTAGTAGTTTTGGAATGGATGCCTAGCATTTATTCCCTAATTCTCAATGTCAAGCTACCTGGAAGAGCTTATTACTGAGGCAAAGGTGAGGTGGGGGTGGGAGAGTCTGAGGAAAGGAATGCGGGTTGGTAGAGAAAATACACAACTGTTGATTGAAACACAACAATACAGCATATTCTGTTCATCATGAGTTATGTTCATATTTGAGGGTGATCACAAGGTGGATGGACCGAGACCCGGGGATGAGCTGTGATACAGCAGAATCCCTGGAGATGCACCTCTCTGTTCCCAGCATCACATTCCCCTCACTTGAATGACGCTATTAGGCTTCTGTGTCAGTATTCCAAATGATTGTATTTCTGGTTATCACTGGGTTATAATGAAACATTAGCAGAGAAAAGGGAAGACACTACTTGGATTTACTTATACTTTCTAGATTGATCTTCTGCAAGAGGTAGTGGGTGATTTAGAGTTTATAGAGAGTAGAAAGTAAACCAGACTAGTCACCTAACTGCTTTCAACCATTAAGGTTATTCAAGGGCTTTGCACTTGGATTTTAATTCAGTAGAGTAAAATCTCAGCTTTATGGGGCCCAGTAAGGGCCTCTCACCTGGCCCCAGCGCTCCCTTCCTGCTCAAACTCACTGTGGCCCTAAGTTCCTCACTCAGGTTGACCTCAGCTGTCCTGGTTTTGGTAAATGCTCACCCTTGCCTCTGGCCCAATGCAATTTCCTCTCATCTTTTAGGTGAGAGCTTCCATTCACCTCTTCAGAAAAGTTCCTGGATTATGCCAAAGTGGCAGCCAGCACCTTGTCTCTCTAAAATGCATGTACTGTCATCTGCAACTTACTTAACACGTTTGTGTATGTTTTGACAAATACTTTAGTATATGTGAAGTCCACTCATGACACCCTGTGAGGGAGGAGATATAAAATCCCCCTTTACAGGCAGACAAAGGGGTGAAGTCACATTTCAGGATCACGCGGTTCGGAAGTGGCTGTCCCAAAGATCACCCTCTTAAATCGTAAATCATCCTTCTGCTAATTTGCTATTAATGTATAGGACTCTTCAACAAATTCTGTAACCTTCAATCCCTTCTACCCTTTCATGTTTTATTGGGTTTGTTGGGCTGTGGATATTGTGTAAGATATGAAATTGAGAAGTCTTTTTTTCAGTAACTACTATCATCCACCTTTATTTGCTTAGGTCTTTTGTGGCTAGATTATTGGTCCCTAGTCCCCATCTCCCACCTGTAGGGTTGCACCACCCCTGTCCTTGTCTCACACCTGGCCTCTGCAGATGCTTCTCAACTGACCTGCCTCCAGTGGGGCTTCACCCTCCCCTCAGGCCTGATGGTCCACCCCTGCAGGTTAGCTTTTGCTTCCTTTCTGCATCTCGGAGCACCCAGACTTAAGGTCTGCTGCTGCTTTGCAAGGATTCTCACTTATGACTGGGCTGCTCTCAGGCTCTCTCTCCTGCCTCTGCCTCCCTCAGGCTGTTGATCCAACATGACTGTACCTGTCAGGCTAAGAAGGGTCCTGCACCCGGGAAGTAGTCACAGTGTGAGCCAAGTGAGTCAGGGCGGCAGGGAGGAGAGGGACTGCCTGCAGAGAGATCCCAGGGAAGGAAACCTTTGAAGTGGCTTTGGGAAGCACACACAGACACGCATGCACACACATGTGCAGACACACATGCACACGCATAGCCGATGCTTACAAAGTCAACACTTTAGCTGACACCGATGGCTCTTATCACACAGAGTACAATTAAGTTTTGTCTCATCCTCTTATACTTGCCTGTTGTCTATCCCATATACTTTAGTTTCACAAACAAGATCATCACTCCTTGGATGCCGGGAGTGTATCTCCTGATTTTCCTCCTCTCCTGTGTTCTTCACGGAACTCAGAATAACTGTGTAATAAAACTTGTTCGCTTCATTAATGAGGGTGCAGCAGATGGCAGTTGCCTTTGTAGGTGGACCTTAAACGCTTAATCTCTTATCTTCCTCCTTTGAACCTAAGTTGCTTGGAAGTTTGGATTTCACAGTAACTGAACAAACTTAAATATCTAATCTTAATGATGCTAGAATGCTGGGGCTGTCATTTGCTATCTTTGCACTTTCATGTTTTGCTTCGACGTGAAACACTTTACATCACCTAAGGCATATATGTTGCTGTGTGTCTACTGAGTTTGAGTTTGAAAGCGTTGTCCTTAATGGAGAAACTTAATGGGAAATTATTTTCAGGAATTGTGGGTCTGAATACTGCATTATGGAGAATGCTTACCAACACTTACTTAAACAAAAAAAACTTTAAACCCAAATCTTGCCTGAATAGGAAACTGGGTGGTGTGAAGAGAATAAATGAATTCTTGGAAGTCAAGCACACCTTTCTTATCAGTCTGTTCCAGACCTTTCTTTGCTTTCTCCACTTTTGGACAACTTCATAAATCCTTACTCTCATGAGATGATCTTTTCCGTCTTAAGAAGTTTAGAGCGGTGAGTGCTCATTATTTTTTCCTATCTTATCTCTTTGGTTTCACTCCTCCCTTGTCTGGGAGGGAAGGAGACTCTGGTTTTGGTTTCTGACAGTCACTGCCCCCTACCCCAAGTCTTCCTAACACTTCTCTCACTACTTGGGACCTTCCCAGCAGTCATTTGTTTTGGCAATTGCTCTTAATCCCACTGTGACACCCCTTCCCTTCTGCTTGCTGTCTGCCTATGTCTCTCAATTTGCGGCCTGCCCTCGACTACCCTGTCAGACTCACCCTACTCCATCCTGTGCTGTGTACCACATAGATCTAACACAAAGAATACTGAGTGATTTGGGACCTCCCTGGTGGTGCAGTGGGTTAAGCAACGCACTGTGAAACCGCAGCCACTGCAGCACGAGTTCCATCCCTGCCGCCGGCCAGGGAGGGGACCCACAGCCCTGGCAGACCGCTCCTGCCTCACCTGCTGCTCCCCTCAGCAGTGTGTTTCAGTCAGTCTGCCTGTTCTGCTCTCCACTCTATCTGGTGAATCTTCTCACCTCCCTGGACTCTGGCCTGTACCCCAGCTTTTGTGTGCATAAACAAAATCTTTAAAAAAAAAAAAAAAAAGAATACTGAGTGATTTCCAGAGATCTCAGGGGTTCTTTAACAGGTACAGAATTGAGCCCAAGTCTTTACAAAACCGTGTCCTTCTAAAGGGTCGCCCCAGGCAAGAATCCCTCATTTTTGACTTCCTATCCCTAATTTTTTCTCTTGTCTTCTGACCCACTTGAGTAACTTGTTCATGAATCAGTTCTGCTCATGTTTTCCCTTTGGGAGAGGTTCCATATTCATTCTTCAGAAGCTCGGCTCAAGTTCTCTTTTCTCCTGAAGCCTTTCAGAATCCACCAGAGCTAGTTTATGGCATTGTATGGCATTCTGCATAGTTCTGCCTTAATGCATGATTTCCTTCATGGTTCCCTAAGAGCTGTCTCAGGTTAAAAGGATGATAGCCAGTGAAGTCTGAGAGACTCCCAGAGTAGGGGGCCACCATTTGCATGACCTTTGCTGCTGCATAAGATGTAGCTCTGTATCAACGTATCAAGAGTACAGGAATGAGAATTGGTTTATGCCAGTATTTCCCAAACTTACTTACCTTAGAATTTTTTTTTTCTTACAAAAAAAATGAACACTCAGTGCAAACATTTTGGGGCAACATTGTCAAAATACTGGAAAAATGACATTTCCTGTAGGCATGTCTAAGTATGTTGAGAACGTCAGACTTTGCTTCTTTTGCTGCCTCCACATTCCTCAAATGCTTAGTGTGTATCTGATGAAGTCACATTGCAAGATCAAGAACTGACATTCCTTTGGAGACCTGCCTTAGGACTATTTAGAGAAAAGCTGGTCTGCTGTCTCCTGTAGCTGCACGTGTGGTGGGTGCATAGTGCCGGGACTGCCCAGCCAGGCCGAGCCGGGGAGAGTGCATTTCAGTAGGTGCAGTTAAGGAGGAATTTTTCCCAGTCGTTGTTGAAATAATAGAGTATGTGTATTTCCCCAATAGTTGTGTGTGTCTGTAAATATTCCAGAAAAGGAAAATTGGGCAAAAGTAAATAGGTTTTGTTGATTTTTCCACCATCTCAAAGTCTTTTTGCAATTTTTGTTTTTATCGATACGCTGTAGTGTGAGAAAACGATGAAAAATTAAAACCCAGGTTTATTAAGAAACCTGGTGAGCTGTGATGGTGGTAGTAAGTAGACTACAAAACTCAGCGTTTTAAAGTAAAGATTTTCATTGGGCTTAAAATGCAATTGAATGCGCCCTGGGATTCACGCGTCTCACGACTTGCATGGTGTGTATCTCAGTCACGTGACTGTGCGAGGTCCCAGCCTAGGACCCCAAACACCAGAGCAGTTGGATCTTGGTAGTTTTGGTTAAGACCAATCCACCAGTCACACCACTACTAAAAAAATCTCAGGCTGGTAGTCATGCTGTGTTCGTAGGGTAGCCTCTGTTCCCAAGACTGTTTCACCTGGGTTAGTCTGTGCAGGCGTGTTAATTATGCATGCACACAGACATTTACAAGCACATATGACACTTGTGAGTACTCATGCAAACCGAGCTGCTTCCTGAAATCAGCAAGGTTTAGTTGAGCGGGTGGGATGGAACAGAACCCTTCCCCCAACTTTCCTGGACCGGGTACAGTCCACTTCTTCACCAGATGGGAACAAATCCAGCCTGCCAGGAGTGATGTGCATTTGGTGGGGACTCCCTCTAAGAGTTAACTGCCAGAATTCTGAGTCTCTTGAATTCTGTTTAAATTCTTTTCCTCTCTTCAATTTTAGGCTCCATCAGGGATGGAGACACCGTTGGATGTCCTGTCCAGGGCTGCCTCTCTGGTGCATGCTGATGATGAAAAACGTAAGTTGGGCACCTGAGTGCTTTTTCACCTGTGCCTGTGCCCCTCGCCTCCTGCACTAGAACAAAGTGGCAGGTTGCTGACCTGACTTTGTGATTCTCTGCCTTCATTTGGGTGCACCCCCAGAGATAGCAGCTGGGCATCTGTTGTTTTTATTTTTAAATGCCCTGGAAGTTTAGATAGGTATATGTTGGTGGGTAGCAGAAAACTAGAGAAAACTGTCCAGGAATATTCTTGTTACAGGGAATGTTTGGTGGCTGTCATGGAACATAGCCCTGAGAATCCGCTTCTGCTGAGAGAGAGCACATGTCACAGGGGAAAGGGGGAACATAAGTCTAACGGGGTCACTGACCTCAGAAGGTCACCCTACATGTGTGTGGGTGGCGCTCCTGGTCTTGGTCTTAGGTGTATTTGTTTTTCGGTGTTCTTGTTTGTGGTTAAAATTGATTGCAAGAGTGACAATTTTATGTGAGAACAAAGTTGAGTTCTTTTTCTAAGCACTAAGATGCTAGTAACATATATAGAAGGCTGAGCTTTTCTTTTTAATACATTCTAAGTGGAGATGAGCTACTGTCCAGATTTTAAAAATTTACAGGCAGAAAAGCCTAGGCTCTGGAGCTATAAGGCTTGCCTTTACTGGTCAGACTCATCTCTCCGAGTATCCTTTCCTCCTTAGTAGTACGAAATAACAGCACCTGCTTAGCTGTCTCTGGCATGATGGACTCCGCTTCTGGTCATCAGCCTGTGCCCTCCAACCCCCTGGGCTATTTTTAAACTGGTGATTGGGTTGTCTGGCTGACCACTGCACTTGATTTTTTTCCCCCACTCGCAGTAGCGCCTATTTCTTTAGCTTCTGATTGGTAGGAGGTTATACCCCAGGGGCGGGCCTGCCCACTCCTTCCAAGGGTAAGAAAATTGCAGGCAGGTTGACTGTTTTCCCAAGGAGCTCCCAGAAGGGCTCAGTCATGGCCTTTTAGCTAAACACCAAAAGAGCACCTTCTGCCTCTAAGATTGCAGTAAGTGTTACTGAGTTGAATGGCTAGATACAAGTGTTGTTCAACGTTAATACAAGTATATTACACAGTTTATCTAAATAACAGTATTTTGAATTTCTCTGTTTTGTAACTCCCATATTTAATTAGATCAATAAAACAAAACACTGTTTATAGAAATGAAAACTAGAAGGGATGGCCTCAGGGCCATGTCTCTCTGCTACCTCTGCTGCTTCTGGGGGGTTTCTCTCCAGGAGCATAGCTTCAATGCCCCCTGTTCAGGTTGGGGGCTGTGTGGTGACCCATTTTGGGTGAGAGGTGAACACAGACAAGGGCTAGTCCCCTGCTTTCAGGGAGCTCTCGAGCTACTTTGTGTGTCGATTCATTTCTCTATAAAACATGGGGCAGGAGAGCCTGTGGCCTCTGGGAGCCTTCACGTGGGAAGAGCTGTTTTCACAGAAATGGTCTAATACTGCCCAGGGGAGAGAGGAGCCTTCCCTTCCTCTAGTTGGATGCAGCCTTTCGTAGTTTGAGAAGAAGGATTTCCACACCTGTAAGACCAGAATCATCACAGAGGAGGCTTTTCTGGGATATCTGTCTTTCGATTGTGGGGGTTACAATTGGAGGAATGAGTTGGTATAATTCTGGAATCCCTCTGTTATGGGTTCAGCTTCTTGGGATCACTTTTTGCCTTAAAAACAGATGGGAAAGTCCCCAGTCATAGGATCTTCATTATTACCACGTGGGCGACATGCTTGAGACTGTTCTCCCTGTATGTCCCTTGTACCACCCCAGGATGGCAGAACTCAGATGTCTGGCACTATACTTGTCACCCGGTGATCTAAGCATCTGAGAATTCACGAGCCCGGAGACAGAGTTGAGCATCCAGTGCCAAGCCTCTCAGTAGATTTTTTTTTTTTAAGACCTATCTGGGCTTGTTCAGCCTTATTCGGCTTTCTCTGCTCCAGATGCATTGTGTTTTAGCTTTTGTTATAAATTGCTCTTACACTTAACATTCTTCCCAACACACTAAAAACGTCTTGTGTATGTAATCTGATTTGGATATCTTATTCCTAACAGAAAAATGTTCTACTACTGATCAGTTTCCCAACTCATGTAGATGACCTAAATGGCTCTCTCCTTTTGCTCCTGAAGAGTGGAAATGTGGGCATTTTGGAAGATGTTATTGTTTTAGCATTTTGAAAGGAACAGGACCTAGCAGGGCTTGAGCATATAATTCCCAAGGGCCTTAGGCTTCATTGTGTCTGTCTGAGGTGGAAGATAGAAGAGTTACTTCAATAGTACACCGTGGTGCTGAAGTCAGTAGTGAAATGTGGTTTTGTAGTAACACAATAGTTACTTTCTGGATGGCCTAGAAGGAATAAAATTGCTTAAAATAATCGTTCTCGTGCTCAGGAGACTAGACTGGATCAGTGTCCAGGGGAGTCCTGAAAGGTACCTGGTAAAAAGGTATGTGAGCTGCTGGTGCTCCGGGGGCTGGGGAAATTCATCTTTCTGGTTATTGTTGATGGTTTGGTGAAAACCCAGCCTTTCTCCAAGATTGTTTTTTAATAGTCAAAATGAACCAACGTTTCCTTAAGAGGATTCTTCCTTTTGCTGGGATGTTAAAACGCTTTCGGTTTTTGGTAGTTTGGTTCTTAAAGCTTCTGGTGAGATTTCCTTGCATCGGGGCTGACTTCAGATTAAAGTCATTTTAAGAGAGCACGGCCAAGAGAAGGGTCTCAAATGCACCCCACATACTCATAATCGCGATTACGGATGTCTTTGAGCTTTTTTCCTCTCTTTGGTCTTGAGGATTTGGGTATGGGGACAGTACTTTCTCGGTCGGGTGTGATGAATGTGCTCGTGATCAGAAAATGCCAGATGAAGCTGGTGCAAGTGGTGTAGATAGGAGAGGGACAAGGCGGTGCTGCAGGTGGTGTTTCTGCATCCTCCATCCTGGAAATACCTCCTCACTTAGTGAAGACCATTGAGAGTTGACTAATGGGGGAGGCATAAATCAACATAATCCTTCCAAGTGAAGCATTCCTAGGATTGTTTAGGAATTCCAAAGCCTTTATTTTGCAGACCAATGTGTGGGATATTTTTATGGCTATAGGAAGCCCATTGTTTAATAATCAGTTGCTCCCGCACAGTTTTCTCAGGTTCTCTTTCAGCCAAGGTCATGTTCACCTTTTGTCAGCCTTTGCATCAATAATGCAAACCAGTTGCTCTGTGCTTGGGGTCTGGTGCTTTAACCTGCGTTTGGCTTTGAGGGAATATGCAGGTGGACCTGCTCAGGCTTTTAGTTTCTCCTCCTTCTTTTTCCTCCTATTCCCTGCCTTTCCTCTTAGCATCTGATACAGTAGCTTTCAAACATGTGGGCCATGGCACAGAGTGAAAGCATGTTGAAACCCTTGGGTTCATGTAGCGAGGCAGCTGATACCAAAGCTTCATGGAGCAGCACTTACCTAGCTCTGCAAAGTGTAACTTGATATGCTGGCTTTGTTCCTTTCATTTTACTTCATCTGAATAACAGTTTGGCCTTGACTCACTGGCTTGATTTTAGGATGCACAAATGAATTAGGACTTGAAGGAGAAACAGAAATCATTATTTGGTTCTCCTCTCTTTCCCTGGATAAACACTCGTGGCTGCTGCATTTACGTGCTGGGGGATTTGACTATCATGTGGGTCATGAAAATACAATGAGCCATGGGGTTCAGAGCTGCTGGGATAGGTGTCAGTGACTGGAGTGACTGGAGAGCAATGCTGCCATCATACTGCTCTCTCTCAGGAGCTCCCGCATTTGCCAGTGCCCCCAGTGACTCCACTAGAGGTGACGCCTCTGCATTCCGAGCCTGTGTTGCTCACTCCTGGTTGTCAGAGTCAGCGCTCAAGAAAACGGTCTCCCCACCTGTAGCGGCAGGAAAGCGGCACAGGGCAGGTTCAGGATGGTTCTAGCAGATGGGGTTTAAAGGAAAGGCGTCTTGGAGCCCTCGGTGGTTTTTATACATTTTATTGTCAGAGGTGGCCAGGTACAGGCAGGCAGGGGTGGGGGGTACCTGGAGGCTGGCAGGCCTCCCAGCCCCCGGCGCATCTCACCCTCTTGGCTGCTTTGCTACTGCTGCTGCTTGTTGGTCTTACTGCTCGTGTTGGTATTGGCATCCTCATGATGCCTCCTTTAGGCCCATGTCCAGACCCAGGTGCGCCCACTTGCGCATGCCCACCTAGGTATGCGTGCAGCACCGCAGGTGTCCATCATTATACCAGTGGCGGGAGGGCTGAGAAGCCTGAGACTTTTCTCAGGCCCTACACTGCCTTATGTTAAAGCTCCGTGATTTCTTCAAGGATGCTCCTAGCTGCACAATGCTTGTGCAATACTGCCTGGCAGAGCTGAGTGACAGGACTGAGCAATCTCACCATTGGTGGCCTTATTTTATGACTTCAATCGTTGCATTTGTGATTTTTATCCTTGATCCTAAAGCACTTGGGGGCTACTGTGCATTTGCATCCATGCCAGGGGCTCACTGTGGCAGCAGTGAGTTAGCAGTGAGTTCTAACTCCCAAAGAGTTAGAACAGGTAAGCTTGCTGAAAACACCTCCCCAGGTGCTGCAGATGTGGGGCCCCTTCCTCCAGATGAGTCACTGGTCTGGATCTGGGTCCACATCTCTGAGGATGGACAGGGTCCTTCTGTTAGGGGGAAAGGTGGTCCTAAATGGATTATGGGTGTGTGGACTCCAACCCTCACTCCAGACCATCAGTGTTCCAAAACCACAAATCCAATAAAATAATTATCGAAGAGTGGATTACTGGGACCTGAAGGTAGAGTTAAGCAGCCAGGCTGGCTATGAAACCAAGGTGAGCCTGGGACACTCTCTCTCTGACTGAGGAGCCAGACCCCTGCCTTCGAAGCGATCTCATTCGACTCGGAGCCAGCTCTCAACGCGCCATTGCTTAGATCTAGTAGAGTGTTTGTGGATTTGTATCCCTTTCTTTTTCCTTTGGGGTTATTACTATTTTATTCCCTTTCTTTCATAAAATAAAACGTGCTAATAACTTTTACCACGTGTACCTGGAGTTAGGACTTTTAAGTCTTCCTAGCGCGCGGGTGGAGAACCCAATGTGGGGAACCCATTTTATATTAGGGTTGCCCTGTAACACTTCCAGGTATGAGAAACTGTACTCCTTGGCTGTCATAGCCTCTAACTGATTCACAAGTTGTTTTCCTACCATTTCCTTATCATTCATTCCCCCCATATATATTTATGTAAAGCATATATATATGTGTGAATGTGAATATATGGATATTTTCCCTGAAACACTTGAGAGTAAGAGACAGTCTGCTTCTTGACTCCTGAAATGCTTTGGCATGTATTTCCTACAAATGAGAAATTCTCTTACATAACTACAATATGGTTACCTTTAGTATATATACAGATATAGATGCATAAAGTTGGGCACAAAATCTTGATGCTCATAGTTCTTTGGCAACTTCGTAGCCAGATCATGAGCCTGTAATTAATTGAAGTATCACCAGTAGAAGTTAGCCAGGACACGGGCCGTGACCATGCACCACACCTGCCCGCAGGTGAGCCACGTGGCTTCAGTTCTCGGTGCTGCCCTGTGGCCTTTGATAGAGCCCTTCCCACATTTTTATCTTTGCATACTCTTGTAAAAATATTTCATTGTACAGACTAGGGTGGCGTATGTTGGTGAGGGTGTCTCAGTCACAGACTAAATTTGTTTCTGTCCTTTTCTCATTAGAGGGAAAAATATGCAAAACACAGTCATTGAACTCAAATACCAGTACTTGGCTATGCAGTAGGCATCTGATTCGGATTTTTTACAAAGGTTCTCTTTGAAATAAAAGCAAGTGACATTTCCCGAGGCTCCTGATCACCAGACTGTGCAGCTCAGTGGGGCGCTTGCTGCAGTGTCTCCTGCGTGCCTGCAGCAGCCCTGTTAAGTGGGTATTGTAATCAGTCCCACTTTACAGAGGAGGAAACCCTGATCCTACAGAGCTTAAGTCGTTTGCCCAAGGACACTAAGCAGTTCGTGGGATGCCTGACTCTGGAGCCTGAGCCCTTAATTTCCCTGCCCTGCGTTTTCTCAGAGAGCACATCTAAGACTTGACTGCTAATGAAAATGAAAACCGAAAACCCAACTTCTGTAGCTAGGACCTCCACTAATAAGTCAGGAAAGAGGTTTTCATTAATTTGAAAATGAAAGAGCATTTCCAGAATATTAACTCTGTTAGTGTCCAGACTCAGTGGCACCCTGGGACCCCCAAACCTGCACGCTCTTAATGTGCTCTTCCACCCGCCACATAAAGACAAAGCACTCTCTTAGTGTGAAGGGACTATACCATTAGTGTGCATAAAGAGAGAAGAAAGGCTAATACTTTTTCAATGTAATACTCAAGTTACCCATCCCGTAGTAGGTAAGTGCCCCAAACAGGGCTGGCCAAAAGCAGGGCCACTGAGGTCTGAAAGCTGCCACGGCCTAAGGCACCTGCTGGTGGGGACCCATTAGTAAAGGGCAGAAGTGGCCAGTCAAGTCTGGAAGGAAAGGCGTACAGTTGAAATACGGACGGGGTAACAGCTGCCATTGTCAGCCTCCTCGTGGACCCTCACCCTGTCTCGTCCAAGTGTCTCTACACATCTGTACTCCACGTGTTGTCTTCCATGTCCCCCAAGTCCCTGGTGCAAGTCCAAAGTGGGACTAATTCACGTGTTTCTGCTCCACGTGTGTCCTCCCAGTCATCTTCCAAGTCTTCAGTTTCTCCTCCTGCTCAGCGCCACCCTTCCTTGGGTGGGGCCCAGAACTTGGAGCCTCCCCTGTTCATGGAGTCACATGCACTCGGCCCGGCATTTAGGGTGGTTATTGACACACACCAGGAACTACCTGCCTGCTCTCTCACCTCTGTGCAGGACTCAGCTGCAGGCTCCCAGGCTTCTCTTTTTACGAAGTCTTCCTTCCCTAGGCGTCTCTGTGACATGAGGAAAGGAGCTCCGGCTCCTGTGACAAGCCTTTGGTGCTTCACCAAGTACCCATCCCTCAGTGCCCAGAGGGTTGAGTAGGGACCTTGCTGAGCTTAGAGGTGTTGTGGGAGCCAGTTGGCACGGGTGGGTGGCTGGACTTGACCTAAGATTCTGTGACTCTGTGTTGGACACTAGACTTGCTCAGGGCAGGTCATGGTCCACACTGCTTTGCAGCCCAAACATATGCCATTTAGTACTGGCCTTTAGTAACCATCTGTTGGTAATAAAATAACGGCTGGAGTGAAAGGTTCATCTCTCAGGAATTTATTTAACACTAGCAAAAATGACTCATTCTAATTACCGCTATTACTACTATTCACATATGATTTGAAGGGAGGACCATATTCGTCATGGTAATGCTTTATAGTTTGCAAAGCATTTTTCTCTTGCTTATAACAAGAACCTTTGCAGTGGACTGAGCAGGAGGCATCAGAGAAACAAATGAAGCTTGAAGAAGTTGGATGCCTAATTCAAGATTAAAGTTAAAGAAAAAAAAAAAAGCTTTAGTTGCCCCCTCTCCCCATCACTGGCTGTGGTCCTCAGAATTCCTGGGATCACTGGGCAGCCCCCTTTGTCACAGGTGTGGACAGCTCCGGGGAGGAACGCTGGGAGCTCTTGGGGAGTATCTTCTCAGACCTCAGGTTGCCTAATGGCCTTTTGATTTGCAAAATGAGGGCTGAATTTACTGCCCTTTCTAAAGGTCACAGTCACTAGTCGTTTTTCCACTTTCAGGTATTTCCCTTTTGTGAACAAAGGCCTTGAATATCCTCTCCTACTAGCCTATTTTACTTTAAAAAAGGTTCATGAAAAGGTAAATCCTCAGGTGGGGCCAGTTTTGCGTTTACTGAAGACCCTTTCCAGGTGCGGCAGCTGCTTTAGTCAAAGGTTGCCTCCCTGGGTAGGCCCTGGCATTTAATCAGAAGGGGCTCCCTTCCAGAGAGAAGGGCTATAAATGTCTCTGCTATTTTAGTAGTTTTCTATTAGATAAAATTAGCATAATAAATGTTAGAAGTAATGAAAACAATGGCTCATTAATTAGCATAATAGCTATTGGAAATAGATCCTACCACTGAATGGCTCTTACTTAGACTCTTGAGGCTGGCTTGTGATATTTCCTTTAAATCAGTATTTCTCAATCTTTAGACTAGTCTGTGCTTTTCCTTAACACCCATAAAAATTTTGTGAGCTATTTTAATGTCATTTGCAATTGAATTTATAATATCAAAAATAAGAATCCTTGGATCAAGGTTTTTTTCCCTTTATTTTATTTATGCATACAAGAACTGAGGTGCAGGCCAGAGGTGCGGGGGTTGAGAAGATTGGCCAGAGACAGAGTGGAGAGCAGAACAGGCAGATGGACTGACTGAAATACATTGCTGAGGGGCACAGTGGGTGAGACAGAAGAGGTCTGCTGCACCATGCCGGTCACCTCCCTGGCTGGGGATTGACCTTGTGCTGCAGTGGCTGTGGATAGGTTCATAGTGCTGTGCCTTAACCCACTGCGCCACCAGGGAGGCCCCTCTCCCCTCATTTTGGTACATGTCTTCCTTAATGTCCCCAACACGCTCCTGTCTCCTCAGCACCACTTCCTTCCCTGCACCCTGAAAATCACCTTTCATTCAATGTCTTGTGCGAACGTCCCCAGTATAGTAAGTCCTCGCTCAGTGTCTAGAGGTTCTTGGAAACTGAGACTTTAAGTGAAAATAGTATTCTTGACGTTATTTTTTTTTTAAAGATTTATTTATTTATGCATACAAGCACTGGGGTACAGGCCAGAGGTGTGGGGGTGGTGAGAGGATTCACCACAGAGAGCGGGGAACAGAACAGGCAGATCAACTGAAGTACACTGCTGAGGGGAGCAGCGGGCACAGCAAGAGAGGTCTGCTGCATCATGTGGGTCCCCTCCCTGGCCGGCAGCAGGGATTGAACTCGTGCTGCAGTGGCTGAGGTTTGCTTCATAGTTCTCTGCTTAACCCACTGCGCCACCAGGGAGGCCCTAACGTCATTTTTTAAAATATCAACTGGGATTGTTTCGTCTCATCAGTGTATGGTAAAACAATGTTTTCAAGAACCTGCTGTTCACACCAACCATGTTTGTTGGAGATGTGTTCTCAGCTTGTAACAGGGTAGTCCCCAGGAAAGCGGGAAGTTCCAGAATCCTGGTTCCACCCTAAGTGGGTGGGGCTGAGCAGGATAAGAAGATTCTGTGGAGAGGAGCTAGGAGGACAGAAGGAAGGGAAGAAGAAGAAAGCAGGATGGAGAGCAGCAAGGAGACTTAAAGGAGGCACGTGGAGCAGAGGGACGTGTGAAGAAATTGTAACAGGGTTGTCCCCAGGAAAGGGGAAAGTTCCAGAATCCCGGTTCCGCCCTAAGTGGGTGGAGCTGAACAGGTAAAAAAAATACTGCAGAGGACAGAAGGGAGAAAGAAGGAAGCAGGATAGAGAGCAGTAAGGAGACCTGGAGAAGGCACGTGGAGCAAAGCAACATGTAGAAAAATTGCACTTGCTTTTTGCTCTTGGACTAGTTAAAACAAATGTGGGTGAGAGATCCATGGGGGGGTTAATAATGGCAGCTTTCATCTTGATTTTGATTTTGCTCTTTTCCTCCTGGATTTGTCTGACTCTTTCTGACCCTTTTTTATGGGTCTCCAATGAAAGGTGCTTTAGACGTGTGGCAGGCTTTTGGGCCTTGCTTTGGGCCAATCCTATTTGGCTGGACTTTTACAAACCTCAAGGAGATGGGTAACTTTGGATGCTTAACTTAGTAGCTACATTCTTTGTTCTTTCTGTATTGTACCCTAATTGTATCAAAGTTCCTTTCCATTAAAGGTCTTATATGTTTGTCTTATTGTGGCGGATGGCAGAACCCATTCAGAGAGGGCAGGTTTGGGGGTTCTGAGGTGCCCCTCTCTCTGCCCTGTAACAAGCTCATCCTTTGAACTCGCTGTTTTCTCACCAACTCTGCTGATCAGTGTCTCTCCTGTTACATGGAACATTCAGGTCTGAACAGTGATTATTGTGTGATCTGTTTTTGAACAATGAGCCCAGAACCATCACCAACGTCAATCTAGTTCAAGAGTCCTTGGTAATGAGGGACAGAAGGGTGTGGTCAGATTGGTGACCGGTGCTGAATCAGCCAGTTGTAAGAGTCTGGGAGCAGTGGGCACCCCGTTCAGCCAGGCATCTGCCAGCGCTGGCTCCTGAGAGCTGAGGTGTGTGTCTTACTCTGGACAGCTCTTTGGGAGCATCGCGTCAGCCATAGTGGTGTGTTTACACCTTGCAAAGCCCTTCTGGTTTTCAGGGTTCCTTTGGTTCCCCTCCTCACAGGGTCAGCTATGTTTACCAGCATACCGCTGGCTCATACTGACAGCTTTTACATGGAAAAATAAATTATCAAACTTCTTACAGAAACTTGGACTTTTACATAAAATCTTTAGATTTTTAAAATTCCATGTAAGCCAGACAGTTCCTGTTAGAAGTATCTATCTAGTATATGCGTAGTACTTCTATTAATATAGCCTCAAACAACAGTGTATCTACATTTAAAGCAACCCATATCAGTTTTCCTCTCCTCCCCCATAGCAGTTGTGAATTCCTACAGCAATTCTTTGAGAACTGCAAAAAAGTGATACTTAGCCTTGAACTATTTGCTAGTATCATTACCTTATTTTGGAGAGTAATTGGGTGTGTGTTTTCTTTCTATTCAGATTTTTTTATTGTTGAAAGACAAAATCCACACTCTCTTCATCTTATTTTACTTTCTTAAAGATCTGTGTCACACACTTACCAGGCACACGTCAAGTTGGCACTGATGTGGAATATGTAGAAGCAACACATTTGGGGTTTACATTTTTAGAGAATCAAGTTTGAAAAATCAAACTGCTTCTCAGTGGCTTTAGGGTTATTGTAACTGCCTTTTTATTGGCGCACACTCTTGATTCTGTGTATATGAAATAGATAACTCTTTGCATCTGAAATCCAAAGTTAACACTGCTTTCTCTATGTCTCTCTTTCTCATCAAACCTTACGTATAGTAGTTTCTTTCTCCCTCTGAAAATTATTACCTAAATGTCACTTTTTCTTGGGATTTACCTTATTTCACTGCTCTGAACTACCCCAGTGAGGGCTAGTTCAGGGTGCTTTGGATAGAACAGTTTATATTACAAAGAAATATTTCCTTTAGGAATTTTGGAGGCCAATTGGAATTTGGAGTAAAATGGTAGCCTGGACACAGATCTTAGTTCCTCTTACCGAAATTCTCCTGAAATCACAAAGCATATAGATAGTAGAAAAAAATCCGTAACACTGAAGGAAAACTAGAAGGGGCCTGCCTTCAGTAGACAAAACTGAGGGAGAATTCCAGGAAAACTGAAAGCAGATGGAATTGGATTGACAAAAGAAAGAAATAAAAAAATCATAACCCTGAGCACAGGTACAAAAGAAAATGAAATTAAAAGCAGAGTGACTTGGAAAAAACAACCACCACCACCCCAAAAAACCAAACAAAGCAGTGACTGACAACTGCCAAGCAAACAGGAAGTGCCCCTAGGGCAGATTCAGGAAGGAAAGTATTCCACTGATAAGCTGGGGCCCTTGGCCAAGAACCATGCTCTTGAGAAAGTGAGTGAATGTCCTGTTTTGGGGGAGAACTCAGGGGTTTAGGGACTTGTTATAGTTGACGCTCCCCAAGAAGAGACCCACGTACTGAGGAAGTATTCTGCAGTGGTTTGGTAGAGGAATGTGTGATCGTCATGGATACCTGTGTACACATGTACGTTATCAGTTGTGTGTGCGTATCACGAACGCTTGGAATCTGCTCTGCCAGCAAATTTCAGGTCTACAATCCACAGTTATTAAATGCTGGTGCCATCTGATCCCAGAACTTATTCCCCCTATAACTGCACGACTGTACCTTGGGCCAGTGTCCCCCCATTTGCCCTGACACCACATTTCTACTCTGTTCAACCTTTTTAGGTTCCATATGTGAGAACAATGCAGTGTTTGTCTTTCTCAGGCTTATTTCACTTCACACAATTTCCATCTTCATCCATAGTGTGTCAAAGAGCAGACTGGCCTGGGGCAGCTGAGTGGATGCGGGCAGGTAAGCTCACGTGGTGCCTGGGCCCCCCTGAATGTTGAGCCTGCTGTACCTTGGAGCCAGAGTAGTCAGGGCCTATTCAGACCTGTTGGATTTTGATGAAAACTGAAAAGATGGTTGAAGGAATTTGGAAATCTTTTGTTTACTTAGTAGTGAGACCTCACTTGAGAGCTTTGAAATAGGATGTGCTATTTAAGACTATACTTTCTAAACTCCTGAACCTGTCATTCCAATAATTCCTTAATCCACATCTTTCTCCTATTACTATCCGTTTTTTCCCTTATAACTTTTTCTTTCTTTCACCTTATCTATTTCCTCTTTCTTAATTTGGAAAAAAATTTTTTTAAAAAGATTTATTTATTTATGCATACAAGAGCTGGGGTACAGGTCAGAGTGGAGGGAGGCGAGAGGACCCACCAGACGGAGTGGGGAGCAGAACAGGCAGACTGAGCGAAACACACTGCTGAGGGGAGCAGCAGGCAAAGCAGGAGAGGTCCGCCACGCCATGTGGGTCCCCTCCCTGGCCGGCTGCAAGGATTGAACTTGTGCTGCAGTGACTGCGGTCTGCTTCATAGCGCATTGCTTAACCCGCTGCGCCACCAGGGAGGCCCTTAATTTGGAAAATTTTTAAATTGGAAAATAAATTCAGAAGTGTGTAACTCGCAGCATCCAGCTCATTCTGAATACCTTGCTCTGTGTCATATCCTCTTTGCCTTCCTAACCTGCTGCCCTTTCACTCCTCCAAATTCCCAAATGTCTGTTCCATTCCATTGCATTCACAAGTGTGGGTATAAAGGGCTGACGGGCCTGGCTTGCAGTTTCCAACTCTGCCACTTAACAGCTGCCATCCCTGAATATGAGCCTGTCTGAGCCTCCTTTTCTGTGTTCACACAGTTGCCATCCTAGCAGCTAGGAGAGCTGCTCTCACAGGTCATTGTTGAATTTAAATGAGACTGCATGCAAAGTGGCTATGCACAGTGGTTGCTGGGTGGCTGTCCCCTGGCCTGGGGGACTCAGAAGCGCCATCATCCTGGGCCTGAGCTCTGTCCCATCCCCTTGCCAGCTTCCTGTGTCCTCTTTGTCACATATTCCAGGTCCAGTCTCTCATTCCAGAAGCATTTATCCTGAGAACGAGCACATAGGAGCTAAGGTTTTGGATACACGTTGCAGGGTTTATTCAACATTCCCATGTGATTGGGAGTTTGAGTACAGAATTTTCAGTTGGATTTTTTTTTTTTTTTACATTTTAAAAGGACAGGTTTATTAGGAGAGTCACAGGCAGATAGGAGAGCTCAGTTGGAATTTCTGCTTGAGAATTTTGGGGGCAGGCCTTCTCGCCTTGTCTTCTGTAAGGAAATTGGAAGCCCTCTCCCAACTTCTTACATGTTGATAGGTGAGCAGTGTTTCCTTTCTGGAAAAATTTGGGATGACCTTTGTCCTCAGTGTTCTGGAAGTTCATAGTGCTGTGATGGTTGCTATTTCACCCCCTTCTCTTAGAGACTCAGTAAGCCCCTTGTAGCTGAAAACTTGACCTTGGGAAAATTTCTTAAATAATTTTTCTTATCTCTGTTTTCTTTTTCCTCCCTCTGGCAATTTTATTTTTTGGGTGTTTTACTAGTGAACTAGCTTTTTGGTTTGTCTACCTCTCCCTTTTTACCTTCTTAACATTTCGATTTTTTGGTCATATTTTTCTCAACTTTTATTTCCCAATCCCTCTATCGGTAACTTGGACAACCATTGTACTTTAAATTTTCTGGTGTTCTTTTAAAAATCACACTTTCTTATGGCTGCTCTTTCATTGAGGCAATTCGTATGTTTTATTTTTTTATACTTTAAAAGGACAGGTTTATTAGGAACAGGAGAAAGCAAAAGAGAGGCGCACAGGTCACTGCACTAACAGGTGGGCAGGAGAGCTGCATTTTGCCAGTGCCAATTGGTATATTTTAAAAAGTTTTCTTCTTGTGTTGTCTTTGTGTCATTGGGTTATTTTTTTTTTAAAGATTTATTTATTTATTTATGCATTTAAGATTTGGGGTACAATCCAGAGGTGCGGGGATGAGAAGATTCACCAGAGACAGAGTGGGGTGCAGAACAGACAGATTGACTGGAACACACTGCTGAGGGGAGCAGTGGGGAGGCAGGAGAGGTCTGCTGTGCCATATGGGTCCCCTCCCTGGCCAGGGATTGCACATGTGTTGCTGTGCCACGGATGCTTCACAGTGTGGTGCTCAACCCGCAGCGCCACCAGGGAGGCCCATCGTTGGATTATTTTTTAAATTTGATTTGGTCTCCATTTTCCACATTAGTAGCTTTCCCCAACTATTTGCTTGACTGCTTATGATTAAGATCAGAGAAGAAATTACTGAGTTCAGTAAAAAGGAGATGGGGGCTTGTGCTTTGAGCCTCTGTAGCTCACCTGGGAGGCCCCGTGTAGGTGGGAGAACCTACTTGTCACTGTCTTGAGTCTCTCATCCCGGGTTGGGAAAGTTTCTCAGCACTTCCCAGCTTCAGTGTGTTGCCAGCATTCTGGGGGCCTGGTGGGGAATGTGTCATCAACCTGCCATCTTGACTTGGCACTCACTTAAAGTAGCATGCAGTTGTGAAATTTTATACCAACCCCATGGTTTGCTCTCCTGTTTCCTTGCATCCAAAAAATGAGTTTTATAGAGAGCAAAGTGGTCAATTTAAAGTATACATTTCAATGGTGACTAGTATGTTTGCAGAGTAGTATATTTGCCTGTGTAACCCACATTTCTCCTTTTTCCAAGATTTTTTTTCCCCAAGATTTATTTATTTATGCACACAAGAGCTGGGGTACAGGCCAGAGTCGCAGGGAGGTGATAGGATTCACCAGAGACAGAGTGGGGAGCAGAACAGGCAGACCGACCGAAGCATACTGCCGAGGGCAGCAGCAGGCGAGGCAGGAGAGGTCTGCTGTGCCATGTGGGTCCCTTCCCTGGCTGGCGGCAGGGATCAAACTCGTGCTGCAGTGGCTGCGGTTTGCTTCATAGTGCGTTACATGACCCACTGCGCCACCAGGGAGGCCCCTTTTGAAGATTTTTAAAAATGTATTTATGCATACAAGAGCTGGGGTACAGGCCAGAGGTGTTGGGGGGGCAGTGAGAGGATTCACCAGAGACAGAGCGGGGGAGCATAACAGGCAGATCAGCTGAAGTACACTGCTGAGGGGAGCAGCAGGACAGGCAGGAGAGGTCTGCTGTGCCACCCACGTTTCTTTTTATAGAAATAAATTTGATATAATATATGTTAGGTGCCCAGCATGTGGACTGATAGATACACTGAAACATTGTAATAGGAGTGTAGCCACCTTTAGCCTGGTGCTCTCCCCCTCCCCTCCCTCCCCCCCAATGATCTTTTTGTTCTTGTGGTGGGAAAAATCTAGTCTCAGAAAGTTTGATGATTACAATGATGAACATTGTTGCCTGTATTTACTTTTCTGAATCTTCAGTGTCTAAACTTAACTCTTTGACAGTCTGTACCCTTAGGAGACACCTCTCCTATCCCTTACTCCAGTTCTGATAGCCACCATTTTGCTTTGTTTTTCTGAGTCTGGCTTTTTCAGGTTCCATGTGGAAGTGAAACCTGCATTTCTTTTGACAGCACTGGTTAATTTTGATAGGATATCATGTGATTGTATCTCTCTTCCTGACTGGAATGTTAGCTGTGTGAGGGCTAAGAGTCTGTTCACTCCCTGAGCAAGAGCTTCTAGAGTGGCACCTGGTCAGTCTCAGGCTGCCAGCACAGGTTGGACATGTATGGACTTCCATCTGGATGCTCCCTTGGGTTTCCTGCCCTGCCCAGGCCTCTCGTGTCTGCTTCCCTTTTGTTAATTGATTGCTAGGTAGCTTGTTGAAGTAGCAGAACACTGAATTAATGATGGCATTTTGAACTAAATACACGTTTCTGAGACCTGCTTTTCAGTCCTTGACTCTGGCAGTAACTTACTGCCAGAATAACTTATTCACCTTTTTGAATTCCATTCTTAGTGAGACTAATACCTGCTGTGCCTGCTTCAGAATACGTTCCTAAGAGATGATCTTGTGGGGATGCTTTCAGAAGTGCTCGGAGTCATCAGAGGTGTTCACAAATGAAGAACATGCTGGTTGACTTCTTTCCAAGGCCTTAATTTATGAAAGCTGGCATTAGTAATGGTAGAAGAACTAGCCCTGAAGGCGATTAGAATATGTAACCTATAGGCTGAGTCATGGATAACAGTGAGGTCTGTTTTATCTCTGGCAAGTCATAAGGGACTATTGTGATAATACACTATCAGGAAGGTGATAATACAGTATTTGTAGAAAATACTATGTTTATCTTCTGACTGTTTAGAAACAACCTCTCAAGTGACCAAATTTGTGCAGTCAGTGACTGCTGGCTAAGGAAACGTGCTTGGCAGAACTTGTTTTCATCCTTAGGTAAGTTCTGCTGAACCTGAAACAGATGTAGGTAAATGGGAACCCAAAATTCCTTCCTTGCAAACTAATAATTATTACTCGGAATTAACTTCCTATTTCGTTAAACTTGCTGATAAAAGTCAGTAAGTGGGCCCTGGGTTTGGTTTTTCCAGGCCCCTGAATAGGAAACTGGATTGTGATGATGTCTAAGACTTAATTGTTCCTTTCCATCCGCCACTCCCCATCTCCCCCAATGTTTTTCTCTTTCTGTTGGTCAATCCTCAAGTTGTAGCCTATTACCTGTCAGAGAAGCTCAGCTCTGATTTACTTACTCATCACATCTCACCCCGTTTTCCACTCTCTCTTCATACATAGCCACAGTGTTTGATGGGCCCTACTGTGTGCTGCACCACCTCTTGTTTGCTTTTGGCCTAGTTCACTTCCCTGGGACCCAGGCTGAACAAGCCCCCAGCCCTCGTGGAACTGAGTGGAACTGTTGTCTCTCTTCGGTTTGCCTTTTCAAATAGCCTCCAAGATACAACACAAGTAAATAATAAAAATCAATAACCCATGAACATCTTGACTGAAGTTTAGTGGTTTGTATTCATATTTTAAAAAGTTAGTTACAGATACTCAAATTTTTTGAGAAATTGTTCTGTGGTTCTTCTACTTCTGAATGATATTTGGTGGGTTTCTTTTGCTCCGTGTGGGCCAGTGGGACTCAGTACAGAGGGGTTTCCTCCCTGTACTGAGCAGTGGAGATGTGCTATGAAACCTGAGCTGGTGGGATCACCGAGGGAGAATTTGTTGTTTTAAATGCAGTTCCGTGAGTAGCTGGCCTAAGAGTTCTGTGTTTGCCTGTCTTTTTCAATTAAGAATAAGAGTTCTGGGGCCTCACTCATGGCGCAAGGGGTTAAGTCGCAACACTATGAAGCTGTTTGAAGCCACTGCAGTGGCAGTTCAACCCCTGGCCCACAGGGGGACCCACAGGGCGCAGCAGACCTCTCCTGTCTCTTCCGCTTCTCCCATCAGCAGTAGATTTCAGTCCATCTACCTGTTCTGCTCCCCACTCTGTCTCTGGTGAATCCTGTCACCCCTGCATCTCTGGCCTGCACTCCAGCTCTTGTGTGCATAAATAAATAAATCTTAAAAAAAAAAAAAGTTCTGCATTCTCTTTTCTTTTAAAAAATATATTTTTTAAAAAGCAATTATTTTGAAGATAGCACTGAGACTTTAACCCCTGCGCTACCAGGAAGATCCCTCTTTTCTCCTGTTACAGAATTTTAATTGGTGACGTGTTTGGTAAAGCTTTATAAATAGAAAGCTTTCATTTTTCATAATTGGCTATCTCTGTGAGTCTGTGATTATTGAAAAATGCAGAGATGAAGCAGCTAGGAGAGACGATAGTCATGTGACTTGGAGTAAGTCACTGGACCGGTTTCGTCTGGGTGCTCACCCATAAACCGCAGGGGCTGGAGAAGCTGCTTGTAAGTGCCTTACTGTGTGAGAGTTTCAGCAAAGGCTTGGGCTGGGCACTAGAACAGACCGGGGGTCACAGGCTGCACCTAGCACAAGTTCCACAGGTGATGGTTGTATGAGTTTTGTGCTTGGAGACTCACATGGATTGTGAAAAATTTGCCGGGAATGTTGCTCCAGGGATGTTGAGTGAGAATGAAGGTGATTTAAAAAATAAGAACAGGATAGCTTCATCTACAATAGGAAGAAAAACCCCACCGAACTGAATGAAGCATGTCCTTTCTTCTGGAGCATCTGATGCCGGTACCACCCAAGAGAATCAACTGCCGCCAGGGCATGGATATCTGAAGCGCCTGTGCAGCCTGAACTCACCTGCAGTGCACCCATGTCCTTACAGTCTAGCTTGTAGTTATGTTACAGGGCAGGGAGAAGGGTACCCCAGAACCCCCAGACCTGCCTGCTCTAAATAGGTTCTGCCATCCACTGCATCAAGACAAAACATATAAGACCTTTAATGGAAAGGAACTTTAATACAATTAGTGAACAATACAGAAAAGACAAAGCATATAGTCACTAAATCAAGCATACAAAGTTATCCATCCCCTCGTGGGCAAAAGTCCAGCCAAACAGGATTGGCCCAAAGCAAGGCCTGAAAGCCTGCCACAGTCTAAAGCACCTTTTGGTAGAGACCCATAGAAAAGGTTTAGGAAGAGTCAGACGAGTCTGGGAGGAAAAGAGCAAAATCAAAATCAAGATAAAAGCTGTGGTTGTTAACCTCCCTCAGATCGCTCACCCGCTTCTATTCCAGCCAGTCCAGGAGCAAAAGGCAAGCGCAGTTTTTTTATGTCTCTGCTCCCTGTGCCTCCTCCAGGTCTCCTTGCTCTCCATCCTACTTCTTCCTTCTCCACTTTTCTGTCTACTGTCTTCTCTTTGCTCAGCTCCACCCTCCTTTGGGTGGGACAGGGAACCTGGAACTTGCCCTTTTCCTGGGGACCACCCCTTTACTATTAAGCTGGATGTTGCTCTGCAGAGGGGCCCATGACTGCCCTCTATGAGATGATGACCTAGAGTGGCAACAACTTGCAGAAAGCGTAGACATTCCGGTGCTTTCCTGATTCTCCACCTGCTGCAGGGCACTGTGGGCCGCAGTGAGCTTACAGAACGCAGAGACAAGGAATGTGGTAAAAGGGGCAAACTTCCAGCTCTTGGATGAGCTCCGAGGATCTAGTGTAAAAATGCTGTGACTGGTTGGTGACACTGTATTGTACAGCTGAAATTTGCTAAGAGTGGCACTTAGATATCTCACCCCCTCAACAAGATAAATATGTGTGGTGGTGGATGTGCCAACTGCCTGGATGGGGAGTCCATTGACAATGTCCATTGACAATGCATATCAGACCACCATGATGTGACCTTTAAACATCTCTCTATTGCCTTGCTCTCTCCCTCTCTACACACCACAACACAGTAAAGCTGAAGTTAAAAAAAGAATATTATTCTAACCATTACTCTAGAATAAATATGTCACAGTGATGCTGTTTGACGTTTTTGGAATTGCCTTGAGAAGAGTTTATAAAGTGTTACAAAATGTACCCAAATAACCAACTTTATTAATATTTAAGCTTTGTTTTAGAATAGCAGTTATATTTCCAGGCTCAGTCACCCCTTCTATTGACACCATTTATATTCTTTTTTTCATTTTTTTAAAAGATTTATTCATTTATGCACACAAACACTGAGATACATGCCAGAGGCAGGGGGTGAGAGAATCTACCAGACAGAGTGGGGAGCAGAACAGGCAGACAGACCAAAACACACTGGTGAGGGCAGCAGCGGGTGAGGCAGGAGAGGTCTGCTGTGCCATGTGGGTCCCTTCCCTGGCTGGCAGCAGGGATCGAACTCATGCTGCAGTGGCTGTGGTTTACTTCATAGTGCGTTGCTTAACCCACTGCGCCACCAGAGAGGGCCCTTACACCATTTATATTCTAACTTAAAAAAATTTTTATTTTCACCACCTGTTTTTTTTTTTTAAAGATTTATTTATTTATGCATACAAGAGCTGGGGTACAGGCCAGAGGTGTGGGGGTGGTGAGAGGATTCACCAGACAAGAGTGGGGAGCAGAACAGGCAGACTGACTGAAACACGCTGCTGAGGGTAGCAGCAGGCTAGGCAGGAGAGGTCTGCTGCACCACGTGGGGCCCCTCCCTGGCCAGCGGCAGGGATCTAACTCACACTGCAGTGTCTGTGGTTTGCTTCATAGTGCTTTGCTCAACCCACTGTGCCACCAGGGAGGCCCCACCACCTGTTTTTAATAATTAGATGGTTCCTAGATTTTTAAATTTTAGTTCAATGGATGTTTTCCATCATTTAAAAGAATGTCATTAAAAGTCCTATTCTCCAGAGGAAAGGTAAAGATTTTCAAAGAAGTGTTTTTATTATTTATTTATTTAAAATGATGCAGGTGCTTTATTTTTTTAAATTATTTTTAAAATATTTTTTATTTATGTGTATAAGAGCTGGGGTACAGGCCAGAAGTAGAGGTGTGAGAGTGAGAGGCTTCACCAGAGACAGTGGGGAGCAGAATGGGCAGATCCACTGAAACACACTGCTGAGGGGAGCAGCAGGGAGACAGGAAGGGGCTGCTGCGCCATTTGTGTTCCCTCCCTGGCCAGGGATTGAATTGACTCTGCAGTGGCTGCGGAATCTCCACAGTGCAGCTCTCAACCCTTTGAGCCACCAGGGAGGCCCAGAAGTGTTTTAAAGAAAGACACTATTCTGTCTCTGATTTGCATCTTTAAACATTTGATCAAAGCCTTATTTATTCCAAACCATGTAGGGCCATCTTGGCAAGGATGATTAATATGGGTGCTGCAATTGAGGTGCACACCGCCTGGAGGAGGAAAAAGACACACTTAAACATGAGTCACAGGCACCCCCTTGCTCTGTATGCGAGTGGAAGCCCAGGGAAGGAGGGTTGGTGAGGACTCGGGGGCAGGGAGGAACATTAATATATGTGTTTGAGTAGCTTGGAGCTTTTACAGGCAGGAAAGAAAGTGAGAGTAAGGGACTCAGTGCAGACCTGCATGGAGTCGGCCTGGTGTAGGGTGCGCATGTGGAGGGGTTCAGGAAGTGTGGTTGGAGCACAGGGGCTGGACATAGCCCAGGTGGGTATCAGTCACTGGGAAGACTTGTGCTGAAATTAGGAAGGGCCCATACTGTTTGCTGAGGTGTCCAGCTTTGCCCAGTGACCATGAAGGGGTTTTCTTGAGGAATATGACTTTGTGAAGTGTGTCTCCAAAATGGGGCTGGTAGGAGGGTCGGACGGCCAGCTCTGTGGTCACTCTGCAGGCGTTGGCTCTGGTGGGTCTGGAGAAGTCCAGGATGGTGCTGCTGACCGCTCCTAGTGTTGCTGGGTTGTGGGAAGGGTACGGATCTGGTCATTTCAGTGAGGAAGCTTTTGGGAGCAGTAGCAAGCACCATGATGTAGAGGTACAGGCTGGGGGGTTTCAGCAGGAGAGTGAAACGGTCTTGATGTTTGAAACTGTTTCCCTTCAGAATACTCTTAACTTGGTTTGCTTGCTCTCTTTTTGTTTTATATTTTGAAGAAAAGAGTTGCTTTCTGTGACTTAAAGATAGGAACTTGAACCTCTCCTGCCAGCAAGGGTCCCTACTTGTTAACTGCAGAACAAAGTAAATGCAGCCCAAGTGCTGAGGTTTTAAAAGGAAGCGCCTTCTGAAGGTTTTAATGAGCTGCCTTTGATGTCTGGCTGCTGTCCAGACGCGGCCCTTCCATGTGGTCAGCCTGTACACCGGGGTCACCAGAGGGGGGTGTCAGAGTTGGTGACTGTCCAGTGTAACCAGGAAAGCACGGCAGTTGAAGCAAAGGCACCAGGTGGACACCTGAAGGCTGAGAGAGGGATTTTATCAAATAGGTGACTGCCTGCCACAGAGAGACCGAGAAGAGTGAGGACTAGTGTGTTACTAGTGACTTATGAGGACAAAGACACCTGGGTATGTGTAAGAATCTCTACAGCAAAGGGAATAGCGATATTAAAATTTGAGCAGCGTTAGTATTTTGTCCTGGCTGTTGCTGTGAATTTATTTGTGATTTAGTGATGGACGGAGCTTGAGAAGCCGAGGTTTTTATGACCCTACAGATAAACTTGGAGAGCTTGCAAGTTCTCGTTGGTTCTGGATTCCAAGCCTGCTTGTAGTGTAAGTTGCTGTGCCTGAAGATACATTTTGAAAATCTTACAATGAGACCCAAAAGCTTAGAGTTGTTTTGGACTCTGTCTCTCTCACATCTCACTCACTGTCCTCCAGCAAATTCCATAGCAAAGTAGGCTGTGCCTTCTCATCCATCCCAGGTCTGATCGCTTTTAACCATCACGCTTGCTACCTCTCACCCCCCCGTCCACATCCCCTAGTCTCTTGCTGAGATTATTGCAGAGACTCCCCAGCTATTATCTCTACTACTACTAGCCTTTCTCCTTTTCCACCTAGACTAGAGTGATGCTTCAGAAATGTCCAGTGTCAATCAGATCATGTCTCACCTCTGTTTAAAAATCTGTTCAATGACGTTCCATCTCATGCAGAGGCAAGAGATGTTTGTGTATAACCTGTGAACCAAGCTGGCCTCTCTCTTTGGGAATATTGTGTCGTCTCCCCCCCCACCCCCCCCGGGGCCTGTGCACTTGCTCTTCCTTTAGCATAGACTGGTCTTTCAGACATCCTGTGGATTCTTCTTTCCTTCATGTCTTTATTCAAATTCACTCTCTTCCATACCCTTCCTTGCTCTTCCAGAAACCTTCCTTGCTCCTGCCTCCCCCCACCTGTGATTTGGGTGCACTTTTCTGGTTTATTTTTATCGATCTTGTTTGGCTCTCACATGCTCTAGAATGTCTGATCCACAGAGCCGGGTTTTTTTGTCTGGTTTTGTTCACTGAAGAGTCTCCAGTGTCTAGAAGAGTGTAGGTGATTGGTTCACATATCCTCTGGTGTCGACTTCGTGAGGCCTCTCCCTGCATGTGTGAACAGGACTGGGGAGTGATCCTCAACTCCTCCCTCCTTGGCTGCTCAGCTCCTTCTGTCTCCTCCTCACACTTGACTCATCCACCCCCCCTACTGCAGGCTGGCAGCTGGTGGGAATAGTCCTTGGCAAAGTGACAGGTGCATGAAGGCATGTTGGGATTGGAATAGGACAGAATTTTTAGAGTAAAGGAGGATGTTCAAATCTCTTTCATTTTGGTAAGTAAAGTTTAGAATTTTGTGTTAGGTAGAGTTCATCAGGTTTATTAAAAATTAAAGGAGGCACTCCAGGTTGCCACAAAGGGTCTCTCTCCCAGAGGAAATATGGGGAGACGTTACCCGCTCAGCAGAAAACAGACGAACCCGTGCCAGCCAGCTGGGTGGTCTAACTCTTTCATTGTACTTGAGGTCAGTTCTGTTTTCTCAGAGTTCTATGAATGACAGGGACCAGGGGTTGGTAGAGTTTCAACAGAGAGAAGACACATTTTGGACAAACCTCAAGGATTCATGTCTATTCTTTCCCACTTAATTCTGGTGAGATGTTTAGTTCCAGAATTGTTTTCTTTTGAGGAAACTGTTTCTAGTAATAGCTCTTGACAATTTTGTCTCTGTCACTGAAATCTAGTCTCTTTCATGTGGAAAGCACTCACCTCTGGGGCACTGCAGAAACCCTTGGAGAATTTCTACAAATGACGTGTGTGTGTATACACATGTGCCCTGTGTGAGTTCCTGTGTGTATATGTGCATGTGTGTGCTGCTTCAGATACTTTTTTTTTTTTAAGATTTATTTATTCATACATACAAGAGCTGGGGTACAGGCCAGAGTCCAGGGAGGTGAAAGGATTCACCAGAGACAGAACATGGAGCAGAACAGGCAGACTGACTGAAACACACTGCTGAGGGGAGCAGCAGGGAGACAGGAGAGGTCTGCTGTGCCATGTGGGTCCCCTCCCTGGCCGGCGGCAGGGATGGAACTCATGCTGCAGTGGCTGTGGTTTGCTCCACAGTGCTTTGCTTAACCCACTGTGCCACCAGGGAGGCCCCAGATACTTTTATTTACAGTGCATGTCTTTGTCTCTGAGCAAGAGACAAATGATAGAAAATGAACCAGTATCAGGAATTAAAAAACAGTGATACCAGGGCCTCCCTGGTGGCACAAGGAGTTAAGTCTCAAAACTATGAAGCTATCCCCAGCCAGGGTGCTGACCCATATGGCACAGCAGACCTCTCCTGTTTCACCTGCTGTTCCCCTCAGTGGATATCAGTCAGTTTACCTGGTCTGCTCCTCACTCTGTCTCTGGTGAATCCTCTCACCCCCTGCAACTCTGGCCTGTATCCCAATTCTTGTGTGCATAAATAAATCTTTAAAAAAAACCCAGTTTATTATCGTTTGTTTCTTCCTCATTTGTTAAAGATAAATATCTATATGAAACAACCACAAAAACTTCTGAATTCCTTCCTGCCTACAAGATGTATTCCTTCCTGCCTACAAGATGTATTAACTTTGGTGTATCGGCTTCATCTTCCCATGCAGATATACATCACAAAAATAGAATAATATCTAATGTGACATTTACATATGGTTAGATACACAGTGTTTTATGTGCACTGTTTCTTCAAGGCGGTACCACATGTATACACAGAACTGGAATCAGCAGTACGTGTTGCTTTTGCTTCTTTCTTAGAATCACTGTGAACATTTTCCTACCACACTAAGTATAGCTCCATAGCATTGTTTTAAAAGATCACATCTTATATAGCTATAGTTTGGGGTTTTGTTTTTTTTTTTTCAGCTTGGTCGTTTCCTGGTTTTTGTCTATTATAAATAATGCTGTCATAACATTTTTGTGTATATGCATGTTTCTATATTTGTTAGGGAGCTTTTTTTTAAAAAGATTTATTTATGCATATAAGAACTGGGGTGCAGGCCAGAGGTGGGGGGGGGTGAGAGGAGTCACCAGAGACAGAATAAGGAGCAGAACAGGCAGATCTATTGAAATACACTGCTGAGGGGAGCAGTAGGCGAGCGAGGCAGGAGAAGTCTGCTGCAACATGTGGGTCACATCCCTGGCTGGGTATTGAACTTGTGCTGCAGTGACTGCTGATAGCATCATAGTGTGGTGCTTAACCCCTTGTGCCACCAGGGAGGCCCCAGAGAGCTTTTTTTTCAAAGGTAGTTTGCCAGCTGTGTGATAGGCATAATGACTGTTTTCCTTCAGCTCAAAGACTAAGACATGTGGTCCCGCAATGTTTTTTCTTGATTTGTGAATATGGTACTTGGGTATTATTATTATTTTTTTTTACGCATACATGAGCTGGGTACAGGCCAGAGTTGCAGAAGGTGAGAGGATTCACCAGAGACAGAGCAGGGAGCAGAACACGTAGATGGACTGAAATACACTGCTGAGGGGAGCAGCGGGTGAGGCAGGAGAGGTCTGCAGCGCCATGTGGGTCCGTCCCCTCCTTGGCTGGGGATCAAACTCGCGCTGCTGTCCTGTGGATGCTTCATAGTGCAGCGCTCAACCCACTGCGCCACCAGGGAGGCCCTGGGTATTATTATTAAGGTAGAGAAATTTTGTCATGTTTAGCAGCATTTTAAAAGTGTTGTATGTACTGGGAAAAATACACGAGGTTGGAACTGGAAAACTCGCACAGATAATCTCCAGTAACCTGTATGTATGTCAGCACAGAGAAGCCCATGAGTGCTGGCGTTAGAGAGCTGCCCGTGTGAGCTGGCTCTGTGCACTCACGGGCTTTGAATCATCTTGTGTACTTGACTGTGCTGAGTGTATATTAAAGCATTTGTTCTGAGACTCTCTTCCAGGTATTTGAAAATTATTTATATAGGGTAACATCTAATCAACCAGAGCATGTAATACCCTTTCTCCAAAAAAACAAATAGGGCCTCCCTGGTGGTGTAGTTAAAGTGGTGGTTAAAGTCTCCGTACTATCAAGCTATCACCAACCACTGTAGCAGTTTGAACTCTAGCCAGGGAGCTGACCCAGAGGGTGCTGCAGACCTCTCCTGTCTCTCCACTTCTCCCTTCAACACTCCTTTCAGTCTATCCGCCTGTTTTGGTCCCCATTCTGTCTCTGTGAATCCTCTCCCTGACCCCACACTTCTGGCCTACACCCCAGTTCTTGTATGCATAAGTAAATAAAAATAAATCTTAAAAAGCAAAACAAAAAAAAAGCAACAACAAATAAATGGGAGTTTAGGGCAATTGCTGCTTCTGTTAAGACTAGCCTGCTTTGTTAACTTAGCCTGTGTGTTGTGTATCTGTGTCATTGAATGAGATATTTAGGTAATTTAAATTGACAAGATGTTAAATTGTTTATCTTGATGAGATAATACTAAGTCTTCAAGAGTCTATTGCTAAGCATGAGCCTACCATCGTTTTACTTGGCAAAATTCCACAAGCAAATAGAATTTCACTTTTTGGGTAATTCTCTAGATTCTGATGCGAATGATTTCTCTCTTCAGACAAGTACTCCCATTTCTAAGTTTTTTCAAGTACGTTTTAGAACTTAGTACATTTGATGCTACATGTTTCTTGGGTTGCTTTTGTTTCTACTTTGTTTGGTTTATTTTTCCTGGAAGCAAGCAATGAGGAATCTAAAGGAGAGGATTAAGGGGACATAATCTTAAAAGGAAGAAGGAAAAGGAGTGAAAAACCAATAGTACAGAAGCATCAGCTCTTTAAGATGGTAATATTCTGGGTGAAGTTTTACTCTTTGTAATATTAAACTATACCATTAAAGATTTTTTAAAGCCTTCTATATGTGTGTGTATATATATGTATATATACTTAAAAGTCATGTATATGTACATATATAATAGTTACTGTAACTATTAAGAATCCTCATATTCAAGGTAAATATAAAATTCCAGTAGTGCAGGTTAAGTGTAGGGCTTCCTAAATATTCAAGAAGTTTCAAATAGCACTACTAGACAGCTGTGCTCTTCAGGTGTCCTGGTAACCATGGCTACCGTCTCAGTCACTCCTCCTAGTTCTGTAGCTCTGGTCCCACTCCTTTGTTTCATAGAGGACTCTGCCAGCTTCAGTGTTTCAGAAGGAGGAAGTGACTGCCCAGGACCACACAGTGAGCTGGATGGTGGCTTGAAACTAGAAGCTGGGTCTGTGAATTCCAAACTGTGTTCTTTTTTATTATCTCAGTGTGTGAAAGTAGTAAATTGGATTCTGGTTGCCTCTCTTCTAGGGATTGGTTTATGTCCAGTTACTGACCTTTTTGGAACTCTTAGGGATGGAATTTATACTTAAAATGGAAAAAGAAATGGCAAATGTGTTCAGCATAGAGAGGGGAAATCCATCATTTTCCTAATCTCAGAAATAATGATATGTAAAGAGTGTATATTAAACCTTTCAACATGCAACAACAGACATATTTATTGTCAAATATTAATTTGCTTTTAAAAAACTAAGAATTGTAGGCCTCCTTGGTGGTATAGGGGTTTAAGTTGCAGCACTTTGAAGCTATCTGTAGTCACTGGGGTTGGATCCCTGGCCAGGGAGCTGACCCACATGGCGCAGCAGACCTCTCCTGTCTTGCCTTCTGCTCCCCTCAGCAGTGTGTTTCAGTAGGTCTGCCTTTTCTGCTCCCCATTCTGTCTCTGGTGAATCCTCTCATCCCCTCTACCTCTGACCAGTACCCCAGCTCTTGCATGCATATATAAGTAAAATAAATGAAAGACTGTAGTCAGTGCAGAAAATTCTTCCCATCTTCAGTTCTTGGTTTATTGGAGGTAACCACTGTTAACTGTCTTTTGTAGCCTTCTTATGTTTTCCACCTCATAGTCACTAAGCGGCTGTCTTATCTCTAGGTATCACATGTGCATTCAAGACTGAATAATATGCCATTCTTTTCCAAGTCAGGGAAGGGAGAAAAAAAAAAAAGAGTATCTCGAGCCATATCTAATCCTTTCACTAAGAAAAGCAAAAGCATTCCCAGAAGCCCAAAGCAGACTTCTGTAGCTATCTCATTGACCAGGTGCTCTGTGACTACTCCCAGCTACAAGAAACTCTGGAATGGAGAGGACGTTAGTCCTCTTATCTGCGGTTTCACTTTCTGCAATTTCAGTTACCTGAGGTCACCTTCAGTCATACATTTTTAATTGCTGGGCCTTCTGAATAGCGTGATGGAATCTCAAGCAGTCCTGCTCTGTCTGCCTGGGACATGACTCACCACTGCTGGATGTATATGGCCTGTTTAGTCACTTGGGAAGCAGCTTAGTTATTAGATCCGGGTCCTGTCACAGTGATGGTGTTCATGTCACCCTTCCTTTTCTAGTTATGGTCCCCAAACACAGGCGTAGTGATGCTTTGTCAAAGAAAAGCCAGAAAATGCCTGTTAAGTGAAAGGTGAAAGTTCTTCATAAGGAAGGGAAAAAAAAACAACTATGCTGAGTTGCTACACTGTAGGTAAGAACAAATAAGAATGAATCTTCTATGTGAAATTGTGACAGAGGAAAAAGAAATTTGTGCTGTTTGTGGTTGCAACCTCTACCTGTGTAGCAGTTCCAGCCATCATGGGAGAGAGGACTTAGTGAGGATGGAAATGACATTGAGTCTGGGGAAGGGAGACAGGGGCAGAAATTGTGTTCTGATTGACAGCAGTGAATTGCATCCCAGAACATTGAGCCTTGAGGAGACTTCAGCAAGGGAGAGTCTGAAACCAGCCAGTGGTGGTGGTGGCACAGATTTAGGAATAGTTCTGGCCTGAAAGACAAAAATCTCTGTGTGGTTAATGCTGCAGCCACATTTCCAGCAGAGTTGAGGAGGTTGTTCAGGGAGGAAGGCATGGCTGGGCAGGGGACAGTAGTGTCCGTTCTAGGCAAGGTCTCAGGTGTCCAAGTCTTGGATCGTGTCCCAGGAGGATAAGGGGGACACCTGTGTTTCGTCTTTTCAGTCATTCTGACGGAAGTAAGAAGGGAGAAGGCAGCTCAGAGTATCTTCTATACACAAAATATTTTTTTCATATCGGACTTTGAGAAGTTAAGTACAGTAAGCCACTTTTAATACAGTCTCCTGGGCCTCCCTGGTGGCGCAGTGGGTTAAGCAACGCACTATGAAGCAAAACCACAGCCACTGCAGCACGAGTTTGATCCCTGCTGCTGGCCAGGGAGGGGACCCACATGGCGTGGCAGACCTCTCCTGCTGTGCCCGCTGCTCCCCTCAGCAGTCTACTTCAGTTGATCTGCCTGTTCTGCTCCCTGCTCTCTATGGTGGATCCTCTCGCCACCCCCCCCCCACCTCTGGCCTGTACCCCAGCTCTTGTATGCATAAATAAATAAATCTTAAAAAAATTAATAGTCTACTATTTTGAGTAAATTTTCAGTGTCTCTTTTGTCTTCTCACATGTTCTTTAAAAAGTATGAAAATTTTGGTTTTCTTATTTCAGCTTTTTAAAAGTTTCCAATATCAAGAGGCTTTTAATTGCCACTCATGCAAAACCTAACCAAAATAATTAAGGACACAAAAGGAATTTACTGGCTCATATGGCTGGAACAGTGGGCTGGAACAGGGGTCCTGGTGTTGCCAGGCTCTGGTGTCAGTTCTCAGTGCTTTCTTGGGGTGTGACTATGTCCTTGGGCTGACCTCTGTGGCAGGAGTAGAAAGGCCATTTTGTATTAACCAGAGGAGAATGAATCTACTGATGCCTCTTTTAGGCTTCTTTCCACAAAGTCTAGAGCAAGAATCAGCAAGGCTTGTGCTTGTGCTTGAGCCAGTCGCCGTGATTGGAAGCCTCCCTGCCTCTTACGTGACAGCTGTCATCTCTGTGCCCATCCCCGGATCCCTGTTTCTGAGGCAGCCTCATTTTTCCTTTCTCTTTCTTCCCTGAACTCAGTTGCTCTCTTCAACTCCCCTTGCTCTCTTACTCTTTCTCCTCTTAGCCCTTATTTCAGAGAAGCTCACCCCTGCCCCCCTCCACCAGTCCCACATTCTTTACAGTATAATCTCTTTGGCTGCTGCTTCTCTGTGCTGTTCCTCTCCTTTCGTCTTGTACTTGTTGGCATCTGTGGGGAAAGTTCCTTTGTCCTTGTTAGACTGAGTTTAAATGAGGATTGTTCTTTGCTGCAGGACCAGGTTTGGGGGTGTTTCTGGGCAGCTTCTTTTCAGTCTGTTGCCTCAGAAATATCCAGCCCCGCCCCCTGGGTTTTTCTTCTCCCCAGTCGAAGGAACTCCAGTCTGCTCCTCCCCACTGAGTGTTCGCAGATGTGCAAGCGGGGAAGGAAGGCTCTGTGGCCCGCAGCTTGGGGCTGCTTCACAGCTACCCCACAAGGGGAATGGTGCTGAGTTGCTGGTCTTGCTCCTTGCTGTCTTTTTTCTTGATCTGTTGGAGACAAAGGTGACATGAAGGTTCACTTAACATAAAGCCTAAGAGGCTTAGGTTCCCAAGTTATTCCGTCTTTAGGCCCGAACTTAATGATTTTCACTGGTGCTTCCTAGGGTCAAGTCCCCAGAGAGATGCATTTTTAAAACCCACGTCCTTAGTCATAGTTTTAAAATCCCACTGGGACAGAGAGATGCTGAAATAGGCAAGCTCAAACTGAAACTTGGGAACTGGGATATTTCACAGCTTGGAAACCGGCACACGTCCTGGTATGGCGGGAAGCATTTCATGGTCAATAGAAATCCAGTAGAAATGAAGTCGGCACCTGTGGGGTTGGCTGGGATCAGCGCCTGCCAAGGGCGTCAGAGCAAACACGGGCCAAGGCTGCAGGGGGCAGTTGGTTGGGGGGACTAGAACCCTGGTGGTGATGGAGACAGGCTGAGGCGATGTGCGACTACGAGGTGGGGTCTGGGGAGCATGACCCAACGGTGGGGCGGGGGTGCTCACCACAGGCTGCAAGGATGCAGTTACGTGGCCCAACACCCAGGCTGGTGCCAGCAGAACCAAGATGGGGCCTGCTTCTCATCAGCGCTAGGCCTCCAGGACCAGACATTAAAACTATTTTTATATTTTAAAATTACTTTCTGTCCTGAGTAATTGCTTCAAGCTCACTTACGACGCTGGTGGACGAATCAGTTGTAGCAAGTATTTCATTTCATGACTAACGAAGCCCTCTTGTCTGTCCATCCTGCTTTGAAATTGTTCTTTTCTAAGAACCCAGACAAAAGCTGCTTCTCGTTGTGAAGCCCACACTGTCCTTTCAGAACCCTCTCCCCCACCCCGCACCCCCACTGGTACTTGGCAGTGGCCTTGTGGCCAGCCCTCAGTTCTAGGCTCTTCAAGGCCCAGGGCATGGCTGCTCCTCTTTGAACCTCAGCCCCCCCCCACCCCCCCCAGCGTGGGCCTGCGAGGTGGTCTGTGCCTACACGGTGCCCTGTGCCTTGTGCCTGTGGTGCCTGGAGCTTACCCTGGGCCTGGGTCCTGAGACGAGTGAACGGCATGAGGCTTGACGTGTCTCTGCGTTGATTCTAGCCTCGGCCTCCTACCTCTGTCCTGACTGGTACCGAGATTTGGAGAGCGCAATCAGGTGTGTGTGGGACGTGCTGTTGGAGAACTCTGGGGCTCCACGACCTTCTTTTATCAACTTCAGCCAATTCTGGATGCTACGCTTTGTGCAGTGTCACCTCTCCAGAGTGGAAGACCACCTCTGGCTTGTCCAGGCAGTCCCATGTTCATGAGCAGTGTCCAGGGCAGCGTGTGCACACCTTATTGGTCAGATTGCTTGTGCACCCTTGTCTTCCTGTTCACTGCTCTGCGCATTTATGTCTTTTCTCTTTCATAAAGAATAGCTGGCTGCATGCCAGGGGAATGAAAGGAATGATCTAGAAAGAGTGCATGTATTCATTTCTCCCTGTGCCTTTCCAAGTTTATTAAAATTGGCAGCTGGTATCTTAATTAATCATGATATTAAAACAACAGACACATGGCAGAACTCTTAGAAGCTCTGGAAGGTGCTGAGCCCTGTGTCTGCTTCTGTTTGATGCCCTGACTTTCCAGAGGAAAAGACATCCATGTACTTTTCTTGGCAGCTCCAGGACAAGCAAGAAGGGTTTCAGCTGGTCCTCAAAGCAGCTGGTACCTTAGGGCCTCCATAAGTAAAGCCTGCCCCTGGGCTTTGCTGTGGGGAGTGGACATTACCTTGGGGGCAGGTGCAGTGCTGTGTTTTCTCAGGTTCTCTTTTTCTTCAAAACTTGTTTGACTGGGAAGATGGGGGGAATAGAAGGAAGAATCGGTTATTTAGATACAGTGTATACTAGCTTGGCCACAGTTGGCGGCCTGTGCCCAGGGCACTTAGCACAGGTATCCTGTAACAGTGATGCTGGAATTACCTGCATTTCAAAGAACGCTAATAACTGCTGGCAAGTATGAGGTTTTGCTTGAAAGGGCTATGGGCAAAGTGGCCTTACTCCTTTAGCCCTTAGGTGACCAGCCTCCCCTTAACCTGAGTGCCCCTGGAATTTCGAGATCTCTGCTTCTTTACAGAAAACAAGCCCTTCTAGGTAACTTGGCCTCAAGGATCTTCCAAACAAAGAAATGTGAGACTCTAGCTAGTATCCTAGTATTGCTTATTCAGGCCATCAGGAAATGAGCTAAACAATAGTCCTTCTATTGTTATTATAAAAATGTCTCTAGGTGGCTTGTATACTCTTTCTTTTGCCCCAGGAGGTAAAGCTCCAATTTGTTCTCCACATCTCTTCTATAAGGAAAAATCAAAGAAAAACAGCGATCACCCAGCAGAAACAACCCTCACCAAAGAGCAGCTTCTGCCATCAATTGTGTAAAATATGAGATTCAGTTTTGAGGTGGCAAGTGAATGGGGCTTTCTGTGGCTGGAGCCCAGGGAAAGGGGAGGAATTATCTAGAACCTGATGCTGATCTGTTCCCCACGGAGGAGAGAAGGATGAGACTTCATAGAGAAGGTGGGAGGTTTGGTGGACTGGAGGAGGCTATGGTGGGGTGGGGACGACACCTAAGCTAAGTGAATACAGTATCTCTTGGGGAGCCTCCTCTTGTCTTTGACCCAGTTTTGTTTGCTTTCCTGATTCAGTATGTGCAGGGGCACTGGCACTCTGTGTTTCCCAGGTCCTTCCTCACAGTGGCCTGGAAGGACAGCTGGCGCAGACTGCATTAGGGTCAAGGCCATTTGTTAGTTAATGGTAGCAGTGACCTTGTGCTCACTTTCCATTGTTCTCTTTTGTTAGAAGGTGTTTTTAATGCAGAGTTCAGGATATGCGGTTGAGTCATTTAAATAATGGGTAAATGGTTAGTGTGATATCTGAATATATGGCTGCTTTAGGGTAAGGATGCTAGATCATATTTGTAAAGTTGTGTTGTTTTTTTTTAAGCCATGTGCTCACACACAGGCCCACCGGCAAATTAAAGCACTTCTCCCTCCCCAGGTGGACACGTGGGCCTGTGGTGGGGTGATCTGCGCCCCACACAGGGCTAATTAAGCACAAGGAAACTGCTAACTAGCAAAAAGACCTTTGTTCCCGCCTCTTTTTTATAGCTGTTGTTTCTGTTTGAAGTTCTTCGGCAAGGGAGGGGTGCAGACTTATTGTCTGGACAGGCCTAGCTGCTCCTCAGGGAATTGGAGAAACCTGTCATCTTTAGGAAGAAAGGCAGCAGCCGCCTCCTGTGTGTGTGGCCTTGCGGCTTGTGGAGGCTCAGCCCTTTCCCACCGGGTCCTTGACAGCCTGTACCCAGACAGCCAGTGAGGTTGGAACGACGCTGGGGCTGGGCCACGGGAGTCACTTGATCCAAGTCACCTGGCAAAGTGTAGGCCAGAGCTGGGCTAGCAAGCCAACTTTTCCGACTCCACAGATCTGGTGCTCTTTTCTGCTGGAGACGCGGTTTGAGATTTCAGAGAGCACAAGAAGCAAGGGCACCGTCACCCTTAACTTCCCCGTCTACCTTTAACCTGCCCCCACTTATTCCTGGCCTCCCTTGTGGATGGAGGTGCCCTGCCTTTGGCTTAGTTCTTGACTCCTACACCCTCTTCTCTGTCCCCAGGGTCTGTTTTGTGCACCGGGGCCATGGCTCAGTGGCACTGAGGCCACAGGAGTCTGTGCTTCCCTGGGAGCTTCTGGTCTGGTTTGGACCTGCCTGGTTTTCCAGAATTCAGCCTGCTGTAAATGCACTCCCCTTCTCAACTTTCCCAGGTTGGGTCCCAGGCTGGATCCAGAACTCATGGCATCTGAATTGGCTCTTCCCTCACCCCAGTTTAGATTCTTGAATTCTTCATTTTCATTTGTTCTTTCAACAGATATTTACTGAGCACCAACTTGGTGTCAGGCATTGTGTGAGGTGCTGGGGCCCAGTGATAAGGGTGTGGGGAGGGGAGATGGCTATGAACCAGCAGCTCAAATAGGACGCACACGGCCTCTGGAGGGAGTTCATGGTGGAGCCTCCACCATTCACCCACATGCAGATCCTGCTCTGCTGTTTCCAGGACCCCTTACATACCACCCACTTGGGGCCCTTGTGGGTATAAATAGGAAATTCTGGTCTGTACATTTCTGATCTTAAAACAATTGAGTCCTGGCAATTTATAAATTTCTAGTTCTGTCCTGGCAGCTAAGTGTCAGTCATGTAAGACAGGCTGCCCTTCCAGGAGGCAAGCTGGAATTGTGTGAGCACAAATGATGGAGTTACAGCCCGACTCACCAGGGGGCAGGCGGTCCAGCAGTTTCTCAGGTTGGCCTGAGTTCTCCCCTCCACTCCAGCCCTAGAATAATTCTGGATGCCCTGGAGTTCTGGACGGTGTGGAAGGCGCAGGCAAGTTTTGCTCAGCTGGGCACCATACTAAATGCAGGTGTCAATCCCCAATGTTGTGTTCTTGAAGCTCAAGGGGAGGCTTGCTTGTCAGAATTACAAGGGAGTCTGTTTTCAGACTGAACTTGTGAGTGGAGCTGTGTCCTGCAGTGTGTGTTTGCTCCAGAGTCCTGCATGCATCCCAGGCTTTGCCGCCTCTCAGGAGTCTCTGTGGGCCCAGGCTTGGAAACTGCTCTTTGAGAGATGGAATCTTGGGGGCCCAGTAGCCACAATGAGCTCACAAATAGGAGGATCAGGGGACACATCCTGAGGGTGACGGACAGGGCAGCGATGACAAAGCTGTCCTTGGAGATGCTGAATTGTTTACGTCGCGGAAAGGACTTGATGGCATTAACCATTATATGATTTAATTGTATTTTCAATGAAAACATATAATACTATTTTATGCTACTAAACTCTAGATGACTTGGTAAAAAAATAAAATTGGAACCATCTGCCTGTGTTACTTTTTTTTTCTTTTTTTGGTAGTAATTAACCCAGGAAACTGTAAATGTCTATTCCTGTAGACATGGGGATGTGTACAAGGGAGAATAAAACATAGAGCTAACTTTGAAGAGGAAGTGTGGTGAGGAAGATGGACTTGTCTAAAATGTGCACCCGTCCTTACAGAGCTCAGTCTTGCAAACTGGTTTTCACACCTCGCATTTGTTCAGATTCCCCACCCTGCGCCACGCTCATGTGGAACATCCCCTGTTGGGGGTGCTAGCAAGCACTACAGACTTGAAAAGCTTGGACATTTTTCAGGTAGACTCTGGGGGTAGTGGGGAGCCCGGGCCCCTGGTGCAGGCCTCTTTGTATGAGTCTGGACAAGCTCCTGAGCGGGTCTGGTACTGCAGTCCAGCCTTGGCCCCCACCACGCCCACAGCACATGTGTTCAACATTAGGAAGCCGATGACGACAGTTTAAGACAACAGGAAATTGGCCTCTAGAGCTGTACCAGTCACCGAGTACACAGTGAAGGAGAGAAACTCTAAAGAATTTTAAAATTTGTGAAAAGCCCTACAGCGTTCCAGGAATCTTGGCTCACACAGGGTCAGCGGATGGCGGCGTTGTTGCTGTTGCGGTCAGACGATCCTTTGCCGTGAGCTGTGTCCTGGGCACTGTAGGGTCTTTGGCAGCATCACTGGCCTTCATTGCCTGGAGGCGGTCGGCCCCACGTTGTGCGCCCCAGGCATGCTAAAGTTCCCGAAGCAGAGAGAAAGAAGATCATCGCCCTGTTTGATAGCCACGGCCCTGACTGCCCCTCCGTGACTCCCGTGTCAGCGTGGCAGGCTGATCCGAAGGCTCTTAGTACCGGTCAGAGAAGAGCAAAGCAAGACCGCAGAGCAGCGGCCCAGGCCTCACCGGAGTGATGGCGGTGAAGATGACGGGTCCCCGTGGTGAGGCTGCCTGAAATCCCACAGCAGCCGGCAGACTGCAGACGGGCACAGCTCTTTGGAGAACTGCTTGGTCATAACTCGCGTGCTTGCTGCGTGACCGAAGGCATCGACTTCTAAGCACGCGTGCGCAGAAATGCGGCCGCGCACTCTCCCCCAACGCGAGATGCGGGTACCTGCAGTGTTTTGTGATGGCGCCTAGTTCTAGACAGTCTTGCTGGAATTCGTCTATGGATAATTATAATTCACAAGAATGTGAATGTCATAATATTTTTGGCATTCTCTAAATAGGAGTAAATGAACTAAAATTATCCATAGTAATGAAAACCACTAAAATAATTATTTTTGTTTGCAAGAAAACATTTGTGTTGTAAAGCACAGAAGACATTAGTTGTAAAACTAGTAAATGATATATTTTGCAAGAGATTTATCCTTTTTTGGGAATGGAAATTGATCAGATTCCATTCCCTGTTACATGTACTTAACTCTGATTTATTTAAAACATCTGAACCTATACTTAAAAATGCTGTTTATAACCCTAGATTCTTGTTAATAAAGCAGAATTTCTATTCAGTAATTAGATATCATTTGGCTTTATCTTTTTCTTTAATGTTTCAAAATTTAGATTTTCAGGGTTTCAAACTGTTAGAATTATTTGCTGTGATTTTTTTTTTTTTCTATTAAGTAAGATTTGAGGTATGCTGTGTATTTTCTGGGCTGGACAATGGCCGATTCAAAGGGTGGTTCTGGAGGGATAGAAATGTTGCACAGTAAGGTCCTGTGGGGGCAAAATACTGGACGTTGAAGATGGGGGGGTCAGGCATGTTTGAAATATAATGTTCGTCATGAGGTGAGAATGGCCCAAAATGGCATTCCCAAAATTGTCTTTGCAATTTAAAATTCAGCTCTAGAGGGTGCTGTTGTATTGAAAGTTTAAGTCATTAATTTGAAGACCCATTTGAAGGTTTTTAAAAAACTGTATTTGTTTTAAAACCCTACTATCTTACGGTAAGTTAGTATTGCTTAGTAGTAAGTAGCTGAGGGTATTTTGTCATTTCAGTGTGAGCAACCCCAGATTGGAAAGATAGTCAATATTTTGTGATATATTTAGGAATTCTTTCCTTTAAATGTAATAGATAATTCAGGTTCACATCATCAATACTCAAGGTATTTGAAATTTGTTTCGATCTTTAAAGTTCAAAAACTACATTGTTGACACACTGTGAGCAAAACATTCTTTAAAATCTGGTTGGGGAGAGATACATAAATTATCTTATAACCTGCCTTGTTTTAGCTTGATTGTGATATAAACCTAAAATATGGTAGAACAAAGAGATTAATTCTAATTCTGGCTGATAGGGTTCTTGGAGAAGGTGGAGTTTTAGTTAGGTCTTTAAGGAACCACAGAACTTTGGACTATAAACACTAAAAGAACTTTGGTTCAAGTCTTTCTTACCATTCAATGAAGTCCTTATCTATTCTTTCCTTCTCACAACTTATGCTAGCAGTTAAAATAATTAGATAAAGCAGTGTAAGTTGCTTGACCAGTGGAGTATTTTATAAGTAACAGCATCATCATCATTATCATTGTTACTTTTCACTGCATACAGAGGAGGAGATTACCTATTTTTTTTTAAAAGATTTTATTTATTTATGCATACAAGCACTGGGGTACAGGCCAGAGGTGAAGGGGGGTGAGAGGATTCACCACAGAGAGCGGGGAGCAGAACAGGCAGATCAACGGAAGTACACTATTGAGGGGTGCAGCGGGCACAGCAGGAGAGTTTTACAAGAGCTGGGGTGCAGGCCAGAGATGGGGGGCAGGGGAGATGATTCATCAGAAATAGAGTGGGGAGCAGAACAGGCAGATCTACTGAAATACACTGCTGAGGGGAGTAGTGGGTGAGACAGATGTCTACTGCTCCTTGTGGGTCAGCTCCTTGGCCGGGGATTGAGCTCGGGCCACAGCAGTGATAGCATGGTATTTTGTGATCTGTTTAGCATGACAGCAGTATCATGCTATCACTCGTCCCCTTGTACCACCAGGGAGGCCCAGGAGGAGCCTGCTTAATGGGTCCTACAGATGCATTTAGGACATTTTAATATACCTGACTTCTTGATTCACTGATCACCATGTGTCAAGGTAGAGTCAGCTTTCTTCCTTTGATGAGGTCTGTCTTGATGATTATGATTATTCACATATTAGCTTTAAGTGATAAAAAATAAAGGAGGAAAGAACTTTTCAGATGAAAATGTTGACTAAATATCTATTCGTTTGCTTATAATCCCTGAATCCAGTGTGGGAACTGGGGCTCAGCAGGATTGTTTATATTTTCCATTGTCTTTGAAGAGGTGTCCTGTCTGTCTGTCCCCCTCCCCACCCTAGATTTAACACTGAAATATGTCCTCTCTGCAAGGACTCTAATGAAGGCATTTTACTTTTTTAAAAGTGTCTGAAGAGTGAGCGATTACTTGGCTTTCATGAAGTGGTTCTCAGTTTTGGTGACCGCTCTATAGGGCAGCTGGCTCTCCAGCCAGTGTACCCAGGCTTGCTTTTGCACCGTCATCCCACAGGCCTGCATGATGCAGACATGGGGTATCTTGCATGTTGTGGGGAGAGTTATCCTTCTCTTCAGAGGCTGATGGTCTGGTTTGGGGAGTTGACACGTGACGTAACTGGTAAGTAGACGTGGACAAAGGCATGTGTCTGCAGCTTGTGTACTCTGTAAGCCTCAGGGCATCATAGCTTCTTCCTATAGACTGTTCGTGGACAGAGGCCTCATCTTAGACACCTCTGAATCTTACAAAGTGAGTGTTTGGACTTTATTTTCTGTGCTTGCTCAGTTGAAATCAAAGGATATATCTTGGCATGTTAAGAGGAAATTCAAATGACTCGTGGTCTTGGTCTGGCCATTTTCTCGTAACAGCGCCTGGAAGCAGGGAACTGGCTTCCCTCATCTGGATGGTATAAGGAATATATTCTTTGCAGGTAAATTAGAAATACAGAAAAATGTCCAGAATGCCCACCTCTCAAAGAGAGGCACTATTAACATATTGGCATTCTTTCTAGTTGGTGCAATACCCATGTAGGCTCCCCTGTCCTCCCCTCCTCACGTATGGGTATATCCTTACCTCCACAGAACTGGTGTGCAGTTACAAACTACTTTTGTATGATATTTTTCTTGCTTTCAGTTAACATGTAATGTTGTTACCTTAGACGCAGGATAGCATTTCTACGTGTCATATTTTTTTGACAGGAATATATTTTTGAAGGAATTCTAATGGCTGCATCATATTCTGTCATTGATATACCACAGTTTTATTATATTCGTATCTTTCTGGACTTCTGGCTCTTCAAGTTTACATCCTTTTAAATATATGTATGATAATAATCTTTCTGTAAGTCTTTGACCAAATCTACTGCTTTTTTAAAGACAGACTTTTAGAAGTGAAGTAGAGGCCAGTGCAAGGTCAGGCCGTGGATAGTCTCTGCATTGAGGCATCCCAGGGGAGCCAGGCCACTCAGTAGGAACGCTCTCTTGTGTTTTCCTTCCCAGTCAGTGGGCATGGAGCCCAGGGCGTCTCACCTCGGCAGCAGTAAGTGAGATTAAAAACATCTTTTCTTAATTTGGTACGTGTAAAGTCATTTTCTTTAGAATAAACTGGAATATATACCATAATTTATTGTATATATAACTTTTTATATATATATATTTTTAAATGGATGGGCATTCATTTTCCTCATATTCTTTGTTCATTTGAAAAATAACCAGGTTCATTTTTTTCTTTCTACTTACCCTTCATCTACTGTGACATGCTACTGATGTATTCTTCTGTCTCATGTTTTCTTCTCTACCTAATTTTGGTGTCTTTAGATTTACAAAAACATGAAATGTACATATTCAGTCAAGTTTTTTAATGTTTTCCTCTAAGTTCTTTAAGCTATGTTTAGACTTAGGAAATGTTGCTCTATTTCATATCATCCTGCATATACTTACAGTTTTTATGGTGAAACTTGATGGCAGGTCTGTTTAGTGCTACTTATTTTGTAACCAGTGGAATCCTAAAAATGTTCCTTCCTCTGTTCTAAATATCTGATAGTTCACATGTCTTCATTCCTGAAAGAAAATTCTTCCTACTTGGCATTTTTTTAAGAAAAGATTTACTTATGCATACAAGAATTGAGATATGGGCAGGGGTCGGGGAGGTGGTGGTGAGAGGACTCACCAGAGACAGAGTGGGGAACAGAAGAGGAGGATCTGCTGAAATCCACTGCTGAGGGGAGCAGCAGGTGAGAAAAGAGAGGTCTGCTGTGCCGTGTGGGTCATCTCCTTGGCCAGGGATCGAACACGTGTTGCAGTGTCTATTGATAGTTTGATAGTGCTATGTCCTTAACCCCTGTACTACCAGGGAGGCCCCCTAGTTGATATTTTGTGGATGAAATTTAGATCATTGGCACTTTGGATATCTGGCCTGTGAATAAACTTGAGAAGCTCTGACATTTTTCAGTATTAGGATTTTTCAAGTGCACGTGTCAGTGATCCCTGGAAGTGCCACCAGCATTTAGATGAGGACTCCCTAAATGTGAGTACTGGTAGCTCCCCAAAGGAGCTGACAGAATCCAGTTTGAAAAACACCCAGTCAGCTAGTCCAGGTAGCACCCACTCTGTGGGTGAACAGAGACTCTATCTTTGAGATGTTTTCATTGTACTTCCTATTCAACAAGCTTTCCTCCACAGACTGCCAGGGAGACTGACCTTGGGAAGGTAAGGGGGGTTTGGCTCTAGCCCTGACTGACTGGACTGGGCTGGATGGGAGCTGGCAGGTGGGAATCACAGCACAGAGCAGGGGGTGAGCTGGAGGCCTGTGCAACTGTTGAGAGAAGGATGGATGTTCTCAGTGTAGACAGGAGCTCCTCAGACTGGGGATTTCAGAGTCATAAAACATCTCCATCAAAGTGCTGTGAAAGTGTCTGGATGCTCGCTGTATCCACCTTGCGGACACAGGGTGTCACAACCAGTTCTTGAGACCCAGGGTGGATCACACCCATTGCACCCCTCATCCTTGGGGAAGCCTTAGTGGGGTGGGATCTGGTGATAGTCATTCCAAACACAAGTCAAGGTATCCTCGTGGGACCATGTCCCTTAGACACTCACCCTCAGGCCTGAGCTACTGGTATGAGGGTTCCTGAGTCATTAAGGGAAGTTAGTGTTTCATTCATAACTTTATAACTGTATTGTTTCAATCTGATTAAATTAGTGCATTGCAAGTAGGAAAAAGGCTCCTCAGAATAAGTGTATCAAATGAAGTCTCTTAAAGCAGGTGATTTTGCCCCCTTGCAGATAAAAGGAGTGTTTCTCAACCTGGACTGCATCTTTAGCGCTCTTTGGGACTCTGAAAAAATGTGCTAAGGCTGGGCCCCATCCATTTTGGCCAGAAGAGTTTGGGACTGGAGTCTCAGCATCAGGTTTTTTTTTTTTTTTTAAGATTTGCACAACTTGGGCCTCCCTGGTGGTGCAAGGGTTTAAGCACTGCACTATGAAGCATCCACAGCCACTGCAGCCTTAGTTTGATCCCTGGCCAGGGAGGTGATGCACGTGGTACAGCAGACCTCTCCTGTCTCCCTGCTACTCCCCTCAGCAGTGGATTTTAGTAGTTACCTGTTCTGTTCCCCACTCCTTCTGGTGAATCTTCTCACCCCGAATACCTCTGGCCTGTACCCCCAGTTATTGTATGCATAAATCTTAAAAAAAAATGATTTGCACAACTCTTCTGTGCAGCCAGACTGCTCAGGTGTGGGATATGCTCGTGAGGTGTGGGATGTGCTGGTGACTCATAATTTCTGATGGCAACTCCTTGTGCAGCAATTGAATCCAAAATTATGTTGCCTTTGAATCCAACACTTAGTAACAATGTTAAGATTTAAAAAAATCTTCTGGGGGCCTCCCTGGTGGCACAGGGGTTAAAGACACAGTACTATCAAGCATTCGCCAGCAACTGCAACACATGTTCCATTCCTGGCTGGCCAGGGAGCTGACTCACCATATGGCATAACAGACCTCTCCTGTCTCTCCCACTGCTCCCCTCAGCAGTGTATTTCAGTAGATCTGCCTGTTCTGCTCCCCTCTCTGTCTCTGGTGAATCCTACCCCTGTCCCCACACCTCTGGCTTACACCCCAGTTCTTGTATGCATAAATAAATAAATCTTTTTTTAAAAATCTTCTTAATGTAATTTTTAAGAGCAATAATCTTGTGATTGCAGGATGCTCTAAGTGTTGTCTTCTAGCTCTCCCTCCAAATCCTACTCAGTCACTGCAGCACAGCTGATGGCGGACTTGTCCTTCAGTGCTGCTGATTCGGTATCTAGAATGTGCAGAATCTGTAGTGTGAATCAACAGCCTCCCAGATAAAAAGCTGTGGAATCCTGGCTGTCTTAGCACCTGCTGCCATCGCAGTCACTGTTCCAGCTGTTGTGACAAAAGTATTTCAGGGTTGAAGTCACCTGAAACAGGTGTGAGTATAACACTGGCCTGAATGTGCCTGTCACCCCTAATGCTTCTATTGATTTTTTTTTAAAGATTTATTTGTGCCTAAAAGAACTGGGGTGTAGGCCAGAAGTGCAGAGGATGAAAGGATTCACTGGAGACAGTGTGAGCAGAACAGGCAGATTTACTGAAATACACTGCTGAGGGGAGCAGCAGGGAGACAGGAGAGGTCTGCTGCACCATGTGGATCAGCTCCCTGGCTGGAAACCGAACTCAGGCTGAGTTGATAGCACGAAGATTTAACCCATAGGCCACCAGGAAGGCCCCTGTTGCCGATCTTAACATATGGCCCTTGAAATTATTTTTTTCAAACCTTATTAGCCAGCTCTAATATTCAGGCCATTGTCTCTGCTCTAACACAGCCTGGGCTAATTTCTAGCCCTCCAAATAGCATGAAACAGTGTCAGCCCAGAAACCCTTCTGTAGTAAACAGTGGCCTAGTTATGGCACCCAGAGCTAGCTGTAATCTGCAAGGGTGAAACTTTTTTTCCTGTTTTGTTAATGTGTCCTCCACATGCTGACGACTGACTTGTGGTCACTCCCTTAGCAGCTTTTGGCCACGAGGTCTATGCCTCAGCCCTTCCAGCCAGAGCAGCATGGCTGTGTCTGCTTGTCTAACCCAGAGGGGACATTGTCTTGCGTCCCTGTGCAGAGGAAAGACTCATCCCCCACCCGGTCATTTCCAGGGAGGCTCTCACTTTTGAATTTGTCGGTCTTTCTTGAATCCCACTCCTTGTCCTCCGTCTCTCTCTGTTTTTAGGCAGTTATAATACTAGGAGGCATGTTCTAACAGTAGTTCTACTAATGACTGGGGGTGGGGGCAGGGGCTAGTTGGATGCCTAGTGTAGGCTTCCTCCCTTGTAGAAGCCAAGGGCTCCTAACCCTATGTGAGTTGTTCTGAGGATTAGAACGGAGGTGTATGTAACGTTAGCATCAGATATGTAAATGCACAATTAAAGTGGCAGTGGACATTATAAAACACTACAAGAGAGACCCTTACACGTGTGCGGTCTGCCTGCCCCAGCGACAAACTCTGGGGTCGCTGAAACCCCAAGGCGAAGTCTTGGCAAAGTCCCCTGTAAGTTTGCTTCCATGATGGATTCTTTACTTCCCCCTTAAACTCAGCTCCTGAAAAAGCAACTTCCTGGGTTTGCGTTTCCCTCCTCCGGCTTTGCAGCACAGGGCTGCTTCCTGCCAGCGCGCTCTCCCGGCCCCTCGTCCAGCCTCCCGCCGCCTCTCCCCTTTCTTCCCAGCGCCGGCCGGGAGGAGGCTGGTCTTGTGCAGAGAACACCCCGCGCGGGCGGGCGGCGCGCAGTGAGCATGCTCCGCGGCCCCTCCCGCCGGGGCTGAGCCGCGCCGCCAGCATGTCAGCGCGCTGGGCTCGCAGCGGGCTGTGAGCGCGCGGCTTTGTGCTGGGATGTGCCGCGGGCGCCCCGCTCGCTCGCCCCGCCTGCCTCCGGGAGCCGCGGGTGCTCGCCGCTGACGCCGCTCTGCTCTCCGCGCTCCGACAAGTGAGCCCCTGCGGGGTTTCGTGTCCGCTCCATCTTTTGTGTGCGGGTTTTTTTTTTTTTTTAACTTTGTTTTGCTCGTCCGAGGCCGGGCCTCCGTCTTTGTCAAGTTTAAGAGAGCCAGGAGCTACTCAGCACTAATTGATTTTTGAAAGGTACTCTTTTGGGGCGAAAGCACCTAGCTGGTTTTCTGTGCGAGCCCAATAAATGCTGTTGATGAAGATGGACCTGTTGAACTACCAGTACCTGGACAAGATGAACAACAACATCGGCATTCTGTGCTACGAAGGTAGAGGCCCCCTTCCAGAAAGTGCGCTGCTGGTCGGTGAAGGCCACTCCTCCGGGGTTCTGGCCTGCTTCTGCCCCGGGGTTCCCCTTCTCGGGAACTGAGGGTGTTTTGGAAGGCAGGCGGTGTTTCGTGCTGTTTCAGCACAAAGTTTGTTGTTTGTAGCTTAGCCCTCAGGGGTTACAGTGGAAAAACCTGGTGGGGGAGGTGGAGAAATCCAAACTGTTAAAAGTTTACTTTGTGCTTGCAACATCTAACTTATATTTTCAGCTCCTTAAAATGTATTTCCTTTTGGTTTGTTGGTGTTTCCTTTAGAGGAATGACTTTTTGGGCTCAAGTAAAAGTTAAACATGCGTGTGTGTGTGTGTGTGTGTGTGAGAGAGAGAGAGACAGAGACAGAGACAGCGGGAGGGAGGGAGGGAGAAAGGGAGGAGGGCTTTGATACTTATTTTAAGCACACACCATCTAACAGTATCTGTGTGGGATTCTCTCAGCGCCTTGGGTTTTCGTGTTAAGGGGAACAAAAAGTTACAATGATTCTTTGCTTTCCGGAGTGATTGTCCCAAACAATGAGGAGTTTTTCTATTCGGTTTGGGGCCGGTAAGGGCACCCGTGTCACCCAGCACAGGCCGGCTCTTTGTCTGACTTCCCATTTCCTGTGCAGCTCGAGAGTTCTGACATTGAAGGATATTCCCTTCGCACTCGTCTCTGTGGAAAGTGATTTCATAACACGCCAACCAGAAAGCTAAGTTAAAAAGAAAAAAGGCTCCAGATTCTTCTTGTTTATTACCTCCTCCTAAGCCACGAGGCCTCTCCGCACTTCCTGGTAGTGTTTCCAGCTGTCCCTGGTAGGGGTAGGACGAGAAAGTTTCTCGATCTGTTGGAACATTATCTACGTGCGATTTGAAAAAGTGGTAATGGCCTGGGTTTCAGTGGCCAGAACCTCTCCTGGGGAATTGGGCTTGGCAGAAGGAGTGTTTCTTGTTGTAACCACTTACAAATCCGGGAGACATCTCCTTTCTGATTCAGCAGGAGCAGTTTCCAAGTTTTCTCCTGTAGTCAAATGAACATTTGTCTTGAAAAAGAAGACAGTGCAAAAACTTGGGAGCTTAAGTAGATGTACGATGTACTTGTGTTTTCCATGTGAACCCCACCTTCCTAACCAGTTTGAAACTTACCCTGTATCCTTCAAGGAAGGAAACAAATTCATTCATGTTTCTTATTTCACTCTGGATTAGGATCTCATCCTTAAAGCTAAAAAATAGATATTTTTTTACTCCAGCTTGCTCCAGTTCAGAGAGTTTTGGTCCTGTGCTTTCTTTGAATCTGCTGCTGAGGAGATCCTGCTTCTGAACTCACTCAGTTAAGAGGCATGCTTCTGAACATAGTCTACGTAAGCAAGTGGCTGACTTGTTTCCTATGGAATTAATATAGTTATTTTTTCAAAACTTTATTTTCAGTGGGTAAGACATTCAAAACTTTTAAGACAATTCCTGTTGGTTGGTTTCTGTCATCAAGTAACAGGATATTTTCAAAACAAAGCAAAACTTAATGACCTGCCTGAGAAGAACATAGGTAGGTAGGAAGTTGACGCCACATTCATTATTTATGTCTGCAGTTGGCGGTGGTGAGGACAAGCTCAGGGGAAGCTGGTGCAGGCTGATGTGTTGCTGTACATGTGAGAGACCCTAACTGGTCTTCCAGCCTCCTTGCTAGGAAGGAAGAAACTTCAGTTTTGAAAGTTGAGTAGAGATGGGGGATGGGATGTTACAGTCTGTTTGGTTTAAACATCTGTTGCTATTTTCCTTATGATGAAAGTTAACATTATTTTAACACCAAAATAAATACACAGGAAATGAAGAAAAGCACAGCAAAATTTGAGTGGTGTTTATAGTGGGTTGTTTATGTCCCAGTGGTTTTCTCAGGGTAAACACTACACACATCTGCTCTGAACTCAAAAGGGTGTTTTGAAGAAGAATATAAATCTTAGATGGGATTTTTTGGGGACGGGGTGGGGGTGGGGGATAAGTTGGAACAGTTATTGTTCTTTTAAATCTGGCTCTTGGAGTATTTGAATATGGAATAGAATATTCCTCTCAGTCGTGCCCCCGAGCTCCCTGACATTCCAGGGCAGTTATCTGAAAAATGGAATGTACAGTCGGTAGGCAGCCTTTGGTTTCACTCCAGGCACAGGCCAGTTTGACAGCCTCTTACAAATAAGGGTCAGGTTAATTTTCTGAATTTTAAAAAGATGTTGGTGGCTAGTTACTTTTGGTACCTTGTCTAGCCATACTGTATTCCTAGTTGTCTTAGACATAGCTCTGCTCCTCAATGACCCATGTTCCGACATCATCTCTTAACTTCCCAACAACCTGGTGCAGATGGCGGTGTTTGGACAATGACCTTGTAGTGCACAAGTCTTCCTAAAATGTCTTGTTTTAAGTGTGCTTGGATATGGACTCTGCTTGGTAAGTAAGTGCTCTAGCACCTAGCTCTCACCCTAGTGGTGGGCAAGAAAAATAGAAAAGAGAAGAAAAAAAAATTGCAAGTCATTTTGGGGCAGGGGCCTGTTGGGGTCAGAGGAGGAGGAGATTGGCACAGGTCTGGAAGAACCTCAGTTGGGCTGCCTTCTGGAAATTACTTGCCTTAATTGTGGGGGTGAGCAAACCAGCAGAACTCTGTTTCCCTTAATTTGACTTCCGAACTTCCCGGCTCACTGCTTTTCACCACTTACCCCCAATAAGTGTTCACATTCTGTCCACTTGAAGCCCAGTTTTGCCCTCACGTGCATTATCGTCTCAGCTCCAGCCCTCATCAGAGATCCCTCTGATCCCCCGAAATCATGTGAGAGTGATGGCACTCCCCCTGGAAGCCTTCTGAAGGCAGGACCCGCCTTGGTGGCCCAGCCCGTCCTCACGGTTCAGGGCCAGGGGCTCAGCGCGGCTGACTTGGGAACCCTGGCACTCCCCATTAGCAGCTGCAGTCGCTGCTGTGTAATTTAGCACTAATTACATGCTGTCTTGTGTTCTCTAATCATCTGACTATTGCAGAGGGCCCTAGACATCATCTAATGTGTTAACTTTGTTTTTGCCAAGGAAACTGAGGCCCAGGGAGGTGAATGGTCTGTTCAACTTGATCTCAGAAAGTTGTGGCAGGATTGAATTTTGGGGGGAAATCCAATGGCTTCCGCCAGCCCAATTCTTCCACGCCATCCTGTCTCCAGAATTACTTTCTGTCTTATCTCCTTGAGTAACTATTAACTTCTTGACCTTAGAGACAATGCTGTGTCCCAGCGACCCTCAAAGCCCCCAAACAGGGGTAACACCCAGGTTAAGTGCCCACTCAGGCGTCCTGGGTCTCCGTGGCTCAGGCTAGTTTCTGGTCTGGCCTCTCAGGCAGGATGGGGTGACAAGCGCCCCAGGTAATCCACCTTCTTGGTTCTCCTCATGGGCACCTGGCATGACATTGAGTTGGAGGCCCCTAGTTGATGCCACCTCACAGTGATTCTTCCCCCAGGAGCAGGGAACTGGCCAGCCAGTGACTTTGGTCAAGATGGCTGATGGTTGTATTTACATAATTACCTGCTGCTGAAAACTTGGGTCCTAATAAATGTGCTCCTGGTGGGCTGTGGCTTTAAGCTGCTGTTAGTGATACTTTAATTATGGGTTAAGAGCCATTAATGTGTAATTTGGTAGAAGAGTCCCCCCCTTTTAATTTAATAGTGTGATTTATATTGGGAGAAAATAAGAATAAATTGCACATTGTGTTTGTCTAAAGCTTAAGAGAAGAGTGCTGAGTTCCTCAAATCTCAGAGCTGCTCATTGTTTTAGAACATAATTATCCCTTGTTTCAGCACAGGCGACATTTAAATTAAGTTTCTGGAATTGAAAGGAAAGCACACATGAGAGTTGGTGTGCTTTGTGAGACCCTGATAGGAGAGGGGTGAGGGCTGCGCCTGCTCTTTTGTTTTCTGCCAGTCTCACCACCAGCAGCTCAGAGGCATCAGGAAAATTCAGAGCTTGGGTCCTATTAAGGTGAAGGGACCAGGGAGCAGAGTCCTGCACCACCAGCTCCTGGTGCCCATCCTGGCGTGTCAGTGCCCACTCCTGGCCTGGAGGTGTGTTCTCAGGTAGAACACCTGCAGCTGTTTTGCTGTAGAAATTTATTTTACTTTAGCTGTTTATTACATGTGTGCACACACAAACACACAGACACACGCACACATGCCTGCCCCTTTTTTCCTCTCCTCCCCCCATTAATCAGCCATGCCCAGGTGAGCCCAGAGCTCTCTTGAGAAAAATCCAGCCAGTTTGTGTTTCTTTAATTACAGTTTGCGGAGGCAAGGTGTGATTATAACCCTGCTTCCTCCCAGCTCCCCCACCCTGGTTTCTCTGCCCTCTTCTGGAAGGATTGTTTTACTTGGCTGTTCATCTCCTGGAGCCTACACTAGGCTTTGTTTTGGAAGGCAAAATTCTCTTCCTTCCTTCCTCCTTCCCTTCTCTATTGTCTACATGGCCTTCTGTTCCTGGGGGGTTTGGACTTGTTGCTGTGAAGGTTTTTTCAGGCCATGCCCAAAGGTACAGAGAATGCCCCTTGGCTCGTAGGAAGGCTCAGAACCTCTCAGGGCAGCCTGCTTCTGCTCCACGAGGATGGTCAGAAAACGGGGTTTTATCCTGAGGAAAGGCAATCCAGACTCAGCACGTCAGCAGGTACACAGGCTTGGAAACCAGTTTTACCAGGGGTCAACTGGCTGCATCTGTCTTACCTCCGTGTATCTTCACACTGGTCACTGGCTGTTTATATTTAGTGCTATTGCGGTCTTGCAGATTGTGGCCTGGCTCAGAACCTCAGTTCGTGGTACAGAAGAGAGTCCTTGTCCTTCTTCCCTCTCTATTTGTAATGAACTGGTCTGTCAGCCCTCTCTGGCCCCACGCCCTCAACTGTAGACTCTTCTCAAAGGAGCACCTGAGAATGATGTTACTTTCTTCACTCTTCCCCGCCCCCCCCCCCTTCTGAAGGCTGTGTGTTTTGCTGAGTTCTAAAGAACTGTTTCGATCTCTTTGCTTTGTTAACTTTCTTTCTCTCTTTTTTTAAAGATTTTATTTATTTATGCATACAAGAGCTGGGGTACAGGCCAGAGTCCAGGGAGGTGAGAGGATTCACCAGAGCCAGAGCCAGGAACAGAACAGGCAGACTGACTGAAACACACTGCTGAGGGCAGCAGCAGACGAGGCAGGAGAGGTCTGCTGCGCCTGTGGGTCCCCTCCTTGGCCAGTGGCAGGGATCGAACTCGTGCCGCAGTGGCTGCTGGTTTGCCTCACAGTGCGTTGCTTAACCCACTGCGCCACCAGGGAGGCCCTGTTATCTTGCTTTTTTTCCTGCATTTAAAACAAAGAATTGTGTAGCCTGTTTTAATTTCAGCGTATTATATAGAGGATGTTTTTATCCCAGCAATGTGACTCTCTACTGGTTGAAAGAATTTATTTGACCTAAATAAAATAGAACCTTTTGTTAAACTAAAGTTCCTTTTCATTTGTTGCTGTCGGGATAGTGCTTTTTCTGAACCCCTCACATTTCACCCATTTGTTTGTAAAAAAAAAGTCTAACCACAATAAACCGAATTATATTTAGTAAGCAATCAGAGCAAACTCAGTACTGTCTCTCGTCAGCCAACATCCATCCTCTTAAACATTTAAGGAATGGCTGTACTCTGCTGAGGAATGTCTCAGCTCTTGGGTCTGTCTGTCTGTCTGTCTGTCTGTCTGTCTCTCTCTCTCTCTCTCTCTGGGTGTGTCTCAGTATCTTTTTAAATTATGAAATACACCATTTATACATAATAGTATATAAAATATGTGGTTTTAGTTAAAAACCAACCTTGTAATCATTACCAGATCAAGCAGTAGCAAATCATCTCCTTAAATATCTGCCCTGATAAGATTCCTCCCTTCCCTAAGAGGTCATCACAATTATAACTTACTTTTCTTTGCACCTTTGCTACTATGCCTGTAATTCTAAATAAATGAGCTGAGTTTTGTCTGTTTATTTTGGAACCCTAAGTAGTTGGACTTACGCTGATCTCTTCTTGTGCCTTGTTTCTGAGGTGTTTCAAAGGAGCAGCAGTATCCGAAGCCTTATCTTTTCCATAGGAAGCCAGCTTATCTGAGGGTGTGGGGGTCTTGGCGGTGGACACATGTGAGTGACCAGCCTGCCTTCTCCTTCCTCTGCTGCTCTCCTGTTTATTAAATGGGGGTGACTCTGGTCTGAATTACAGGTTCTCAGTGACAGTTTGCAAAGGCAAGTGTTAGCAAAAGTGCAGTTTGGGACTGTGGGGCAAAGTGGGGCAGGTCTGGAGAGCCTGCCGTAATAAGCAATTTGCTTAAAGACTGAGACTTGTTACAAGTCAACTTTGTTGCACTGCCAGATTTTTTGGATGTTAATCCAGGGACTTTCAGATACACAGAAAACGCTGAAGTTGTTCCAGTATTCAGACAATGCTGTGCATTGTGGAGAGAGGGCTGTTAGAGAGCAACAAAGACCTGGAACAATAGCCAGCATTATGCACTAGCTCAAATTATGAATGAGAAAGCACCGTCCATATGTATCACTCTTGATTTTTATTTTATATCTGCTTTGCATGAAAATAGTGGCTTGTTAAGTCTTCTTGGCTAATGATTTGATTTTAATAGAGTGAATTCCAGAATGTAATGGTTTGATGCAGATGCACCCTGCCAAGCAATTTAGCAAAGTTGTTTACACCACCCCATGTCCAGCTGGACAGAGCCTCGGGCTCTTCCTGATAACAGTGGAGGGAGGTGATGAGTACAAGTTTCTGGATGTTTCCCTCTTTGAAAACAAACACATCTTCCATTATATGGCAGCACATTTAAAGTGACAAGGGACAAATTTAAAGTTGTATTTGAATATCAGCAGCTTTTCTATGTACCTATTTCTTCCCGTTGTTATGATGTATGTTCTCAAACTTTTTTTTTTTTTTGATGAGTAACTGACAGACTTTTGGCTGACCCCACAGAGAACCTTTGCTTTATTTCCCTGCTGAAAAGCATGGCCCCCTTGCCAGTGCTTGAAATCACTCCCAAGAGTGAGTGTGGTCTTTTAAAAAAGGAAGATGTAACAGCAGCTAAACCAGGCTTTAAGTTCTCTGGTGAAGAGGGTACAGGGAGGAAGAGCGATAAGACCTTTGTCAAGTCTCCAGGTCCTGCTCTGCTGAATTCAGAACTGAGGACTGTCACCACCTGTCTCTGGAGACCATGCTGGGAGCCTCTTCCTGTTAGCATCCCATAGCCATAAGAGAGGTGGCGATGTCAGATGTCTGAGGGGCAGGGGCAGAGTGGAGTAGAGTTCTAGGGGAATAGCAGATATCAAAAATTGTTCTTGGGTGTCCAGTAATAGAGCAGCACATATGAGCACGCACATGTGGATGGACACACACACACACACACATTGTTCTTGGTTCTTTTTGTCCAACAAAGAGAGAGTGGGAGAGGGACTTCTTAGGAGCTGGAAGGATGCTTATATATACTTTATGGAGATGACAGCAGAAACACTGCCTCCTCAGCTTTCCCACCTCCGAGCTCATCTGGCTCCAACACCATCCTCATTTCTTCAGAGAAGGCCAATTCTTTATTAGTCCTTGCAGGTTCCAATCCTTGTGACCTCAGGGGCTGTCCAGTGGTCTACCCCTTTGCTGATTTCCCCTCCTGGTTTTGCTCTTCATCACATGGTCACATCCAAGTCTCTCCTAACACTGAGACAGAAACAGGCCGGCCTCCCCAAACCTCAGGTTTTCCTTTAACTTTTAGACTCTTTCTTGCCATCCAAGTTAGTGGAAGAAGAAAGTCAGTTTACCTCTATTTCCATTTTCCACACCTTTGCCTCCCCCTCCCCCAGTCCATGAAGAGGACACTTTAATCTGATTTCTGCTCCTGCAGCACCATCAAAATTGTTCCGGATAAGCTCACCTAGTGCTGTCTGTGGCAGAGGCAGGTGGACAGGTGCCATTCAGTCCTTCCTGCAGTTGTTCTCTTTGTGCCATTCAGTGCTGACCTTTTCCAGATTCTTAAAATTCTTACTCCTTTGGCTCAGATGCTTAGCACTCTTTCCATCAGGAACAGTGCTGGTGAGCAAATGGTGAGCGGCATTGGCACGGACTTTAGAAGCTCCTGATGGACAGTAGGAGAGCACAGAAGAATGAGACAGGCTGATAAGTGTTAAACAAAACCCCAGTGCTATCATGGCTGTGGCCTGAGTTTGATCCCCGGCCAGGGAGCTGACCCCACACAGCACAGCAGACCTCTCCTGTCTTTCCCACTATTCCCCTCAGCAGTGGATTTCAGTGGATCCGCCTGTTCTGTTCCTCACTCTGTCTCTGGTGACCCGTCTCACCACCTGCACCTCTGGTCTACACCCCAGTTCATCTGTACATAAATCTTAAGAATTTTTAAAAAAACTATGGTTGCCACTTGAGAACACCGAGGATGGCAGACACGTGCAGTAGTGCAGACAGGAGTTAGTCATGGCAGCCTGGATGCCAGTGTGTGGTCTTGCAGGGGAGAGGAGCAGCTGGCACTCAGATCGCCAAAGTAACGGCGGTAGGCCATGGTGGTGGATTGAAGCTGGGGCTGAGGGAGAAGACTTTGAGCGTGCCTCCCAGGTTTCCAGCCTGTCCAGGTGGGTAGATGGTGTGCCATCTGCAGAGATGGGAGCCACAGGGAGAGGATGGGGCTCTGGAGCAAGGGCATGAGTTTGGCTTTAGATATGTTGAATTTGAAGGATCTTGGGGATTTTAAATAAGAGTTAAAAATTAGAAAGTTAGGTTTTTGGGTCAAGAGCTCAAAGGAGAGATCACTGCTGAAGCTACTAGTTTGGGACCTAGAATAAACGAAGTGTTGGGCAAGAATAGTCACCTAGAAACGAAGAATAGAAGAAATGGAGTAAGTTCTAGAAGGTCTTCTCCTAGTTAGGTCTCTGCATTTTTTTACCCCTTAAAATAACCCATGACTGACCTCTGCCTCTAGTCTTTTCCCTCTAGGCTTTCATCCTTATCACGGTGCCCCGCCCCCTGTACCTCTGTGGCCTTATCTTACCCATCCCTTCACCTACACTCTGTGGTCCAGATAGCTGACTGCTTCCTTTGAGCCTGCCACTGCCTCTCTAAGGGCCTGCCAGCTCTTTCCCTGGCTTCTGAGACCCCCTTGAGTGCAGAGGCTTCTTCTGGAGGGGAACCCTTCCCCTACCTTCTTGGCAGAATAAGATGTTGTGTTTGTGTTCTTGCAGCATGCTTCTGTCCGAGACGCGACCTCTCCGTGTCATGCACACCTCTGTCCCCTCACCCTGAGCTCTGGGAGCCTTGGACCTTTTCTTTCAGCTTTGTCCTGAGTTCTGAGCACTGTGGTGCCTGCCTGTGTGTGAACCTCTGGTGTCTGTATGTTAAAGACCCATTGAAATTGACCTCACCCAGGATACTCAGCCCCTGGAAGCACAAGAGAGTGAGTTGACTCATTTGTTCAGAGAAGGGAAGAGAGCTGGGAGGTGGAAACACAGAAAGGAAAGGGGCAGGAAGAAACTCATTCAAGGTGGAGTTTCTGTAGAGGAGCCTTTGAAATGGGCTTGCTGGTTGGAAACAGCCACTTACTACTTGTTTTCTAGTAGTTTTCTAGTTAACTAGAGTCTGGTCTGTAAAACGAGCTGGGTAATTATGGAAAAATAACACCTGCATGTGCCGCCGCTGTCTCGTGTGTGGGGGTGTTTGCTGTTACTAGTCCATAGTGAGTGCCCGACTTTGGAGGCGCCCGTGTGTCCTAGGTAATGAACAGAAGGAGATAAAGGAGATAATTACAGATTAGGAAAGGGGTTATTACTATAGATTGATGCGATTAGCTGACAGACTGTTTAGAATAGTTGTATCTGTACTTAAAAAGGGACATTTATTTTCATACTACAGAATACTGATTCGGGTAGATTTCACTTCAACCCAACAAGACATTGAAAAGCATATTGAGGAAATTTTTAGAAAATTCCCATCGGACTCCTGGAAGTATGGGATCCTACTTGGTTTGTTAATTATGTCGGCTGTCGGCCACCTCCGTCTACTACACTTGGCTGTTATTTTGGAAATCAGCATGTGGTGTAGTGGTATCAACTTTATAACAAAGTCAAATGGTTTATTTGGGTCATAATAAGAATAAAATATATGTGGAATCTTAAAATTCAGTCAGTTTTTACATTCCCCTGAATAGGGACTATCCAGCACTGAGGCGCGGGGCGGGGGAGGGGTGCTGTATGTTGAGATCTTAGTTTGTGGTGACATGACAGTACTGGGATCAAGAGTGGGGCTAGGGAAGATGTAAGCCTTGGGCTCAATGTGGGTGGTGGACCGGGTACTCTGCCTGTTCCGTTTTCTTTTCTCTGGTTATTGTTAGGACATAGTTAATTATGGTGAAGTCACAGGGCATGGCTTCAAGGATTTCCCCCCGTGTTTATACCTTTTGTACCCAGCTCAAACTATAGAACATTTTGATCACCCCAGAAAGTTCCTTAATACTTCATTGCCAGTCATTACACAGCCCCCAGAGATAACTGCTCTTTTTGAAACTGCGCAAACCTGGGAAAGGGGATGACCCAGTTGGTCACTTGCACGCTTCCCAGCAAAGGATCTGACTCTGAAGCAGACACAGGGAGAGACAAGAGAATTTACTTACAGGAGGGAGACCGAGAGCGAGAGCCAAAGAGTTTATTTAGTGTACAGCCCAGCCTGTAGCCAGATGTGGCCATTCGTCTTTTAGATAGTGTCTGTGGTTCAGAGACTGGGGTCCAAGCAGGAACTGATTTATGGGACAGTGCCTGCCCCCACCCCCCCGCAGAGGAAGCAGGAGCTGCAGGTGTAAGAGGGCAGCTGGCCTGTTCAGCAAGGTAAATCCCGGGGACTGCTTGGAAAAGGGGCCAGTCTAGCACTGAGCAGCAGAACACTGAGGCCGGACTCCTGCTGACGAGAGCAGCAGCCACTCAGAGGCAGAGTGCCAGGGCCAGAGGTGTGTCCCTAGAGCATGAAGGGGTAGGCTGCCAATCAGAAGTGACCAGAGCACAGGACTCATCTCCACTGGCCAGTGGGATTCAGGCCAGCTGTGTTTGGCCCTTTTAAAGTCTTCGTGGCCACTCGGCTCCTCAGCTTGCTCCCAGCAGCTCCTGTTCAGGAAGTTGGGAGGTTTGGAGTCCTGAGAGCTTCAACTTCCACCTTCGAGAGAGCCTTTCACGGCTTGTTCGTCCCAATTGTCATCGGGGCCCCAGGAAGGGGTCAGACTGTCTGGGACGGCAGGGGGGCTGCTCACTGCTCACATGTGTGGCGGCGGCTCAGCACCCGGCTCCTGGTCCTCAGTGTCGCAGCTGCCACTCCCTCCTCCGCGGACGCTGCTGCCTCCAGTTTGCAACTGTTAAAGATGTTTTCAACATGGTTTACTGTGGTAAAAATATACGCAACATAAAACTTATTATTCTAACCATTTTTAGGTGTATGATTCAGTGGTATTAGGTACTTTTGTTCTGTGGTGTAGCCATTTTTATGGAAGCCTCTTAGTGGGCATATGTGCTGTTACTCTGGGACATACACTGACGTGTGGACTCTGGGTCTTTTTTAGAAACTGCCCTACTGTTTTCCTAAGTGGTTGTACCATCTTACTCTCCAGCAGAGTTGTGTAAAGTTCCAGGAATTCCAAGTCCTTGCCAATGCTTGGTGTTGCCAGTTTTTTCACCTTTAGCTCTTAGTGGGGGCTTATGGACAGTGTTAAGGGGCTTTTAATTGTTTGCATGTAATTCAGCACTTACTGGAATACCTAGCATGGCACTGCTGGTTGGTACTGTGTACAGGAAGACACGTTCTCTACTTTCCATGAGTCAATCGTCTTAAGTTAGAGGCTGGCAAACGTGTGTTTCTTGTCTGATTTCAGGGCAGAGGTGGTGGTTTTGGTATCGTTAGCGGCGTGGCTGTTTTTCCAAATGGTAAATCCAAGCCATGGAAACCAGCAGGCAGCCAGATTGAGGGGTGTGAGCCAACACCCGCGTGGCACAGGAGTCTTTTTTGGGAACACTTCAAGTATAACATTGCTTTCATTTCTTACTTGGTAATGAGTCATCCAGCCACTGGACTGTTACACTAAAGCTCAGGGAGCTGCGCCTCTCCCGGTTTGCCCTCTATCCTCTGTAGGCTCCCGAAGTCCCTCTCCCGCCCCCCATTTGGAATGTCCTTCCTGTCTCTCTCCACCTGTGCATCTTTCAGGGAGTGCTCAGTCTGCCTGTAGGAAACTTCCCCTGAAACTCTCGAGCAGGGGTTGCACTCTCACCCTCCACCCTCGGTGCCAAGTGAGGCACCCTGGCCTCTTGCGATGAGCGTTATGACCACTTTCGAATTGCCATAGAGTTTACAGTTAATGGCACTCATCTGGCGGTTGATAGCACACTGTACTTTGTTATCGTGAATTTAAAGTATGACATTAAAAGCAAACAAATGTAACCACTTGCACATCTAAATAATTGAGGTGTTTATGCTTGTCTTCAAAGTCATGGCCTCAGCTGAGGATGCATTTAAGCTCACCTGGTGTGGTGAGGTTGCCCTCAGCATGTTGCTGGTTTTCTCGAAGTTGCCTTCTGGGTCTGAGAGATGTTCTGCTCAATGTTTTATACAGTGACTAGTAATATTACCCCAACCCTCCCCCCACCCCCCAAAGAATGAGTGTGTGTTAGACAATTGCAGGGCACTTGATGTTTGTGTTATTTGCCAGGCAGAGCTCTGCACGTTTGCCTAGATGACGAGCTGGTTTTCCCTGTGTCATTCTAAAGTCAGTTCCACAGTGGGGCTGGGAAACGTTTCTTATCTAATCAGAGGCAATTTTCTTGAGGATAAGCAGGTTCAGGTCATCCTAGAGTGACTGCTTTGAAAAGGCACTGCTTGGTGCATAGAAAATAAGTTCAGTTTCATGGCCTTATGTGTGGGTAAGTGTTTATGACACACACACCTGTGCATATGCATGTATGTGTGCACATGTGTATACATGGATGTGCTGTGCGTGTCATGTGAGACCACATTTAGGTGTAAGTCATCCCAGAGCTGGGTGGGGACCACCACCCCCGCATACCTCACACCTTATTTCAGAGGGCTGACAGGGTTTGGTTGTTACACTAGGAAGTCTTGACAGTCTGTTTTTTTTTTTCTTCTTCCCTTTAGATTTTATTTATTATACAAGAGCTGGGGTATAGGCTAGAGCAGAGCTGCAGGGCGTGAGAGGATTCACCAGAGACCGAGTGGGGAGCAGAACAGGCAGATCCACTGAAACACACTGCTGAGGGGAGCAGTGGGCGAGGCCGGAGAGGTCTGCTGTGCCGTGCGGGTCAGCTCCCTGCCCAGGGATGGAACTAGTACTGCAGTGGTCAACCCCTTATGCCACCGGGGAGCTCCACGGTCTGTCTTTAGTCTTTCCTGCTCCCCTCACTCACTGCATCTGGTGGAGCACTGGCTATCCATAAAACTTGCTCTCAAGTAATTTATACTTTAGATGGGGGTGATTTTTTTTTTTTTGTGTGTGTGTATATAACTATATGCACATACATATCTATGTGAGTGTGTTATGTACACATGCACATGTGTGTGCACATATATTTCAGTGAAATGGGATTTTAAAATTTTAGATCCTAAATTTCACATGAGTGTAGATATGTTTTATTAGAAATTTTATGTTGTATAGGAATGCATAGAAAATATATATGTAAGTCTAAAAATCTAGTAGATATTTAGGTCAGTGACATAAAGTGAGGCAGGCAGGCCGGGAGAGGGTCAGATCTGGTGTTTCACACTTGTGCATTCCAAGACTGCAGATGCAAATATCATGCAGCCTAAACCATACTGCATTGCAAACTGCATGCTCTATGGTCTTGCCTGCTGCTGCCATGGGGTCAGATCAGGTAGTCCGTCAGGTGCTGGCTGTCCTTCTCCAGACCTGCCCCAATGCTTCTAGCAGACATGCTGTCTGCTAGACACCACCATGAGATCACCTGAATGGCAGGTGTGAGTCCCCGGGACCAAAGAACAGTCTTCGCTCTTTTCAGTGTTTGCAGACAGAAACCGCCCTAAGTGAGCATGGGATTTGATAAAAAGCCCAGGGTGTTGTGCACATTATAGGGTGCACAAGGTAGCAGGTGGTACACCCATTTTCCATGGGGCGCAACTGCATGGACCAGGTATGACCACTTAGCTTGGGTTCTGACCTCTAAAGAGGTGAACGTCTAAAAGAACCAGGGAACTATATCATTGTTGGGCAGCAGAGGAGCCTGCTCCTAAAGGTGATGGCCAGCTGTCTCACCCTCTGCTGTTGGCTGGCGGTAACCAGTCCGTCTTGCTCTCTCTGAACCAGGTTCTTCATGCCCAGATGGTTCTGCATGGCAATAGGGTCACCACTGGTCCCTGCTATGACACCACATCAGCATCACTCCTGAAATACTGCTTTACACTGCTGGAAGCATTTCACGGCTTGATTACAGTAGTGGTTAATCACAGTATCGATTGGTTTTTAAAGTGGAAGAGACACCCGCTAACACTCACGCAACCACCCCTCCCACCTCCCACCCAGGAGCATGTTAGAATTTCGAACCTTGAGAGTCCCTAGACGGACAATTTTTCATTAGGATTTGGGTCCTAGCACCTCAGGTGATTCTGTTACACTGGGCTCAGGGACCAGCCTTTGAGAAGCATTGTAGTAAGTAGTGAACAGGAGCTATAGCTAAATGCAGAGCAAGAGGAAAATTTCCACAGATTGATGGAAGTAAACTGCTTTAAATAGAAGTTTGGTAAAGCATGTAAATAAATCATGATCACAGTTAACTAAAAATTAGCTCAGACCCAAGTTTCCAGGAATACACTTAGAGTCTCAAAGTGTTGCTATCAGCAATTTGTAGATAATCCTGAGATAAAGAATATAATTTCTTTTTACTATACAATACCTATTCTTACCTCTTGACTAAAATAGGGTCCATGTTGCAGTCTCTTCTGTTCCTTCTAGCAAGTGCTTGTGCCTGGCATTGCCCCGGCAGGTGGCCTGCTATTTCAGGAAGGGATCCCGGTGGGGGCTAGTGTGGGCTGGGTGCATGGGAGGTGATGTCACCTCCTGTGTCTAGGCCGTCCCCTCTGTGCTTTCAGCCATGCTTGGCCTGCATGATAGGTTTGATGTGGGCATCCTCAGTGGATGCTCCCACACCGCTGGAAAGAAAGGTTGGACCCATTAGCCATTCAAGGTATTTGCTGACTGACCGAGTGCTTTAGCCCAGCCCTGAATGAGCTTAGGAAGAAAATGCCAGTGTCCTTCAGACATCAGTTCTCAGCACCACAGATGGAAGCCTCTCAATTACACACTCCCATCTGTCTCTCTGATTGACTGGGCTTGTGCCATCACGCCCCAAGGAATGACTGATTCTGCCGTCCCTGCAAAGCACAGTCACAGTGAGGTTAAGAGCTAGAGCCTAAAGGTTAATGGCACAGGGAGAAGAGGGAGCCTGGAAGACGAATCCTGAACTGGAAATGCCAGTGGTTGTAAGTCATTCTTCCTTCTCACTGGCTGGAAGTTAACATCAGCTAGAAGAACCCACATTAAAATGTGTCCTCTTTGTATTACTTTTTCATTACTTTTCCTCCCCTTTGACCTTGTGTCAAACAACTTAGGAGCATTCTTGCGTGGGAGCAGTTCTAAACAGTTACTGTCATCATGCATTTAGAGAAAGTAGGTTGACAAAGCACACGGAGCTCTGCACTATAGAAACAGTGTGGCATTATTTTTCTTTATATAGTAGACTGTTAGAACAAGGTTGGGGAAGAGGGATTGAATTTCTGAGCTGCCAGAATGTCTACGGTAAACTTCACTGTTAGTGATTATCCAGGAGTTTGTTCTCTGGGCATAGGTGGTAGGTGGGTATAGGGGTGACCAGGACCACCTCATTCCATGTAGGCTGGCTAAGAAGCAGGATGGAAAGATAATGGCGTTTAGCAGTGCACTTGGTATAACACTCCGACGTGTTGTAAAAAGGTAGTAAGGGTCAGATTTTGTGTCAAGGTCTTTGGTTCCTAAGTCTGAAGGCATAGTTAACTGTAATAATAGAATGACAAGACAACCCATAGATAGGAGAACTTTCTTGTAAATCATTTATCTGCTAAGGGACTTGTATCCAGAATATATAAAGAACTCTTACACCTCAACAATATAGATAACCCAGTTTAACAGTGGGCAAAAGAGTGGAGTAGACATTTCTGTAAAGAAGATAACAACCGAGCATCATAGTGGTTAGGAAAGGCACGTTGAAACCTACAGTGAGATACAGCCTCATACCCACTGAAATGACTAAAATTAACAAGACAGTGATGCATGTTGGTAAGTGGGTAGGGAAACCGGAGTCCTCATATGGGCTGGGGGAGGTGTAAAGTGGTGTAGCCACTTCAGAAAACAGTTTCTTGGGATGCTTAACAGCCTGTGGGAGCAGAAGGTGGGTGCATGATGGCCAGAGGCTGGAGGAAGGGGTGTGATGTGGGCCTGAGCTGGGGAGTGTGAGTTTCTTTTGGGGAAGATGAAATACTTAAAAATAAGATGTGATGGAGCTGTGCAAGCCTGTGCACGCGCTAAGCCTGGGAGTGGTCATTTGATGTGGGTGCACATGTGGGTGTGAAGTAAAGCCCAGTAAAACTATTGTGACATTCGACAATTAGAAGCAGGCAATGTTGTTGCCGTTTTTCATTCTTTTGATTCTTAGCAAAGGTCTACATATGTTCATTCACTTGCCTGAAAAAACTTTGCAGGTGCCATTAGCACCACGGTGAACCTTACCCACGGCACCTGCAGGCCATCCAGAGAGCATCTGAGCCAGGCTCTGTGTCCAGTGCTGGGGTGTCTTTAATGTCGTCAGACACAGCTCTTCTCAAATGCCCCATCGTCCTGTGTCACGGTTTCTTTACAGCTTGGACTGGCTGTCTCCAAGACAAACTGGCATTCTGCATCATGTGAATGAAAGTAATCTTTACACGAGTTGTGTTGTAAAGGGGGTTGGCGGTCAGGAGAGAAGGGATGGAGCTCTAGGTGCTGGCAACCAAACCCAAGGGCCAGTGTGCAGGTGGCCGAGCCGCCATGCGGCTCTGCTGTGGGGATGTGGTCGTGGCTCCCTTGCCCTCAGAGTAAGTCCATTCTCCTCTTCAGTGTGGCTGAGAGAAGCTGCTCAGCACCCCTCCAAGAGAACTTGGGTGTGCAGTCTGACTGCCCGAGGGCGGCTTGTGAGTTGTTTCCAGGGTCTGCACGGCAAGCTCTTTAGTTAATCAGAGTGTATTTGGCCGGGTCTCCACTGGCCAAGGCCCAGCCTGTCTCCCACCCCCCGTTTATGGGGCCTGCTTCTTTCTGCCCAAGCTGCCTCCTACTCCTCCGCCTCTGCCCTGCATGCTCCAGTCCTGCCGTGCTAGTCCCCACCCCTGCTCCACCTGCAGTTGTCCACTGGCAAACTCCTGCTCATGCTTCAGGACCCAGAGGGCGCATGATCTGCTTCTGAAGCGAAGCCTCTCTGGATGGTGTGTGACTTCATGGGTGTGACTCAGTCCCTGTCGGACTCCATTTCGTCCTCTGTGATATGGGATTAGTAATAGTACCTGTTTTACAGGTAGGTAGGAGGATGGGTGAAATGAAACACCGGGTATGTAAAGCTTTTGGAACATCCTGCAGCATGAGCTAAATGCTCCTGAGTGTTCCCTGTCTTGATTATTAAACTCGAGCAGAGCGGGCTGCTCCTTGCCCTCCGCATCATTTGCACGCTCATGTACTTCCATTACTGACAGTAGACTCCAGGGTAGGAGAAGAAACCCTGTGAGTTCCATGAAAAGTCTCCAGTATGGCCAAGACTATATAGATAAGGTTGCTCTGTGTTTAAAAGGGGAAAAGGGGTACATGTTCACCCCCTTTTTATGGACATTCCAGATAATTTTTATGGTGGAGATTAGACTGAATGACTTAAGGGCCCCTTATAATGTAAAATCTTTACTGCCTAAAGGAGCTTCTGTCTGCCAGGTCCTGTGTAGGGAGGGAGGGTGGGGTGGGGTGGGGTTGGGGTGTGGGGTGGGATGAGGGACTATTGTGGAGCATAAAGGGACTTGATCTTCCTGTTCCTCCTGACCCTGTGGTGGCTTCAGACAACGCCCCCAGCCCCTCAGCCCTGTGTACGTCTGGGGGCTCTGCACCCACACTCTAAGTATCCTACTTTAATCTTGGGGTTGAGGGGGGGTGCTTAATGCTATAGCCAGGAACTCTCAGAGTTAAGCTTTAGCTCATCACACACCTAAGGGCACAGGAAAGCTCTGTGGGTGTGACTGTTTAGATTTTGAGAGAGGGGTGTGTCTTCAGCCCTGAGCCTCGTTACTTTTTTTTTTTTTTGAAGATTTATTTTTTATGCATACAAGAACTGGGGTACAGGCCAGAGGTATAGAGGGTGAGGATATTCACCAGAGACAGAGCAGGGTACAGAACAGTCTGATGAACTGAAACACACTGCTGAGGGGAGCAGCGGGCAAGACAGGAGAGATCTGCTGCGCCATGTGGGTCCCCTTCCTGGCTGGCAGAAGGGATCGAACTCGTGCTTCAGTGGCTGCTGTTTGCTTCATAGTGCATTGCTTAACCCACTGCGCCACCAGGGAGGGCCCCTCTTTACTTTCTTAATATCTAGTTTTGCAAGTGTGGAAATGATGCAGCCACGTCATATTTGGGGGGTCATTGTGCTTCCTTGCCTCCAGGAGGAAAGCATTTGCACTGGTGTTCTGGCATTTCTGTGCATAATACAAAGCCCTTTGGAGCTGGGGTGCTGTGGCCCTCGCTCAGCTGTACCTTTGAAGTGGGGGGCATACCTTTCATCTCTCATCATTTTCACTTCCTGACAGCCTGGCCTTTGATCAGCTCAATTTTCTTCTTTTGCTTCTCATGGGTTGGAGGCCTTCTCATGGGGAGCCCTTGGAGGTAAGGCGAGACCTGAAGTGGCCCTGAAAGGCTGGGCTTTCCGAGCACAATGCTTGTTTGACCTTCATATCTTAAGTCAATACGCCAGAGGGAGGCAGCCCTTCCTGGCCTCTCACTGATAACATTTGCTCACTGGATAATGTAAACTTAGGAAGAGGTGGGAGTGGGAGTCTGGAGAGAAGTAGAATTAAGATGGAAGCAACACCCCCTCCCCTGTATTCTGAGCTGTTTAATTTGGGAAAAGTCCCTTGACACCTGGAAAACCGCATCCTGGGGACCGTGTTCTAGGAACAGGGACTTCTCCATGCTCAGTGCAGTGTTTGTTTTCAGATTAGGTTTTATGACTTTTTAGTTCATTAATTAACAGTCTCCTTGCTTGGAACTTGGGGGAAGGATAGAAAATGTTTTCCTTGATTGGGTCTGACTTTTTTGGTGAGACGCTTGAGATTTCCAAATTCTGGCCTAACTGCAGCAGGAAGGGCCAGGTCATTGCCACCTTTGGTTGTGTTCCCCACAGTTACTCTATGGCCATGGTTTTGTTTTGTTGTTGCTGTTGTTTTTGTATTCGTAACATGAAATAAAAATATAGTTTGAGAATACATACAATTTTAGTTATCTGCCCCTACAGTGAATCTTCAGTAAAAAAATACTCTTTCAAGCCAGTTGGTGTATTTTAGACCTCATTTCCAATAGTCTGTTAGTCTTCATTGGGGAATGCAAACATCTTTTAATGATAGCTTATGTAAGCTGCAATTATTGAGTAAAGTTTGTTCATAAAAGCTTTCCAAGATTTACTGCATATAGTGACAAAAAACAACGTACTTGCCTATTACGCATATTAGTTTGACACCCATTTAACGAAGCAGCGCAGTTACGGTGTTTTAGGATGGGTTGTTTTCACATATGGCAGATTCCATGAGTCCCTCTGTAACCACGGTTCAGCTTTTCCTGCTGTAAGCATGCATTGTTGTTAGAGATGCTTGATATTTATTCTTTGTTCCTCATATGTTACTCAGGAAATAGTTATTGAATGAATGTTGATTAGTGATAGATCTGCACATGCAGACAGAGGACATCTGTAATATTTGAGGGAAATGAATGTTGACGTGCTGAACTTTTCGCCAACAACGGAAATAATCTTATTAGACTATTTAAAATGTCCAGTGACAATAACGGAAATGTGGGTGTGGGAGGTGGGCCAGACTTCTGTTGGTTCAGCCTGCGGGATGTGGCACAAGGAGTTGCTCTGTTAGCTCCCTCTTCATTTCCCCTCTTACTCGGTCAGCTAGGAAAAGTGCAGCTTTCTGGTTTTATCCATTCATATAGTTTCTCATTTTATGAAGAAGAAAAGATCAGCAACGAGAATGGAAAGAATTAGTAGGAAGAAGATGGAGATGGGCTGTTCCGAAAGAGCCAGACACGCGTCCGCAGCAGACATCTCATTCTCTGGTCATCCCTCCAAGCCTCTGGGCCGTGCCGCGCCCAGCCCTGCGCCCCTAATCGGCTGTGTCCACTCGGCACCCTGGGGCTGCAGCTATTGTCCCTGCTTGCTGTGTCCACACATGTGGTGACCCCTCTCCATGGGGACCATCCCATCTGCTGCAGCTCTTTACCCTCGGACCGTCACCCATCAGCCTTCGCTCTTCCCTTCCGGAGGACACTGGCCCTTTGTGCTCGTGGGCTGATCTCGCGCACACAGCAGATCGCTCTTGCTGGGTCCTTGCTCCTGCAGAGTCCCCACCGGGGATTTCCACACCCACCGTCCACAGCCCGCAGCTGTTCAAACCCCACTCCTGACTCTTAGAGCTAGAATTGACATCATCTTCTATAAAATGTGCCCTTTAAAAATGTAATGTGTTTATTTTTATCTCCAAAATAGTATTTCGGAACTCTGAATTTTAATTTCCAGTATGGTAATTATTGGCAGATACAACCTTTACAAACAGCAGCTCTTTCCCCGCGGTAATAGCTCTATTGAGATATAATTCACACATGATACAATTCTGTTAAAACGGCATCTTCCTTCGGCATTGACTGTGTTGTATACAGTCATACGGCCCCGTGGCTTATTCCTAGGAGGGCTAAAGGCCCGGAGACCAGACCTCAGATGCCTGTATATTTTCCCAGACTTGGGCACTTAGTTGCTTTTGGATAAGTGACCACATCCCCTCTTTTTTTCTTGCCTGTCCTAAATCCCCTGCTTTCTTTAGGTGGGACTAGTTTTAAGCATCAGCAGTTAGCCTTTAAGGTAAGGGTTCTGTCTGTCTGTCTTGGGTGATAGGCCAAGGATGCACGTACCACCTGACTGCCGTTTTGGGGTGATGACCCTCTCAGGAACAGGGCTTGATAGAGGCTTTCAGATCTGAACTCTGGTCCCGGAAGTGACCTGATGGCTTAACAGCTCTGTCAGGGTGTCTGTCCACAGTACTGCAGTTGGGTCATGTGACAGAGCCAAGTGCGCACAAGCCAAGACCGCACTTCAGATGGTAAAGCCCAAGGACCGTGGCCTTGCTGAGGGAACCTGGGTGAAGGAGGGAGTCCTGCACCTGGCTCAGACCTGCACATAGGGGGCGTGTCACAGCCTGGGGCAGAACAGGGCCTGTGGGAGTGAGTGGGGAGCAGGGTCTAGGTGGGGGGCTGCAGGCTGAGAAGTGGGGCTGCCTGCCAGCTTTGGCCCACCAGGGCCTTCACCTCCTCTTGTGGAGGGAAGCTAGTGACCATGTTGGAAGACTCTGCCCACGGTGTGAGATGACGTGACAGAAGTGTTGAGAGCCTGAGTTTTTTTTATTGAAACATATAGGTCCCTCATTAATAAATATTCACTGAGAACCTGCTGTATTCCAGGGAGAATAGTAGCTGGTTTCTGCCATTACTGGACATTTCCTTATGTATTTTTGTCAGTGTCATTGAGTCCTTACTCAGACTTGTGCAGATTTGTAATCAGGGCACCGTGTTTTATCCAGGTTGGCTCTGGTTTCTTGCACCCCAGATGAGCAAGAGCTTGAGTGACAGTGGCAAGAGGCTCCCCCCAGATCATCCCTGGAGAGGAACAGGTTACTTGCTGGTTATGGAATGATCTGTGGGCCCACCTTATCCTGGTAACCCAGCCCAGCACTGCTGGCCGGAGCCCCAAACCCAGTCAGCACCTGTGTGCCTGTGTGGAGCACCCTGGGGTCCTCAAGGGTGTGATGGGATCCCTACACACTGCATGGCAGCTGGTGGTCTGGATTACTGTAAAAACACCCTTGTCATGAATGAGGAGAACAGACAGACAAGCGCCTTCAGACATAAGAGTGGAGAGGCGAGAAGCGTGAACCATGCTGGGAGAGTGTGACTCCTCCTGCTGCTCCCCTCCCCAGAGACCCCGCCCAGCTGGGGACGTCTGAGGAACCTTGTTGGATGTGATGCTGGGTGGCGATTAGGGGTGGACTTTGCTCTTGGATGACACTCATGAATGAGGTATCTAGAGGTGAGGTGAGTGACTTCCACAAGTTACTTTAGGGGAAACTGGATTGAAAAGCCGATCAGCGACCGCTGGTCGGTGGAGCTAGGGAGTGCCAGTGGGACCTCACTTCATCTTTTCAGTGGCTTTACTTTTTTTCTTCTTTTTTTAAACTTGAAACTTGTTAATTTATTTGGGCGCTGGACAAGGAGCTGCTCACTTCTCTGGTCATCACGGCTGTTGGCACCTGGGTTGTCCGGGATGGGCTGTGGATGCCGCTGTCACCCCGTGGTCTTTGAACTGCATGTCCGGTTTCAGGCCTTGGGACATTCACTCTGTGGCTTCCAAGTCCGGCATGTTCAGCAGCGGCAGGCAATGCAGAGTGGACGTGACTCTGCCCATGTCCCCCAGCCGTCGCATGGGGTCTGGGGCTGGTGGGGAGGGGGAGGGGTCATGTGTGGAGCCCCTGGGATGAGCCTGACTGGGCGGAGCCCTCCCAACCCCCCATGCAAGGTGGGAATTGGTTCGGCGCCTCAGCTCATTCCTTGGGGTCTAGACTAGAACATGTTGCCAAGAATGAGGTGCCTATTTATCTTTTGAGAGACAGTGGCCAATGTGGTGGAATTGCTCAAGGAACCGCTGTCTTTGCGATGGAGGCAGACGTCCTCAGGTGTCACTTTCAGGACCTGGCTGTGCAGCCCTGCCAGCTGGACGGTGTCCTGGGACCAGGGCAGCAGCACACTTTTGGGGTGGTTTTTGAACCTGGAGATGAACGTGAGGTGCCAGGAGGAATGCGGGGAGGAAGGTGTGGTGCCTGATCCCTGAGAGGGGCCGGATGCGGTGTCAGGGCCTGTGCCTGGGCGCATGCTCAGTCTCCCACGTGGACATGGTCACAGGAGGAGGGTGGGGAAGGCCTACTCACCTGTGCCCCCCACTCTCTGACTTGCGATGGGGTGGTGGAAATGTGCTTTTGCTGCTCGGTGTGGGGAGAGGACCTCGGTTACTCGCAGGGTGACTTCTGGAGAAGTCTCGTTCAGCAGTGTGTGGTAAAAGGCCTGTTTGGGGCTGGAAACTCAGTTTTCAGTGATTCTTAAAACAATCCCTCAAGGGCCTCCCTGGTGGCGCAGTGGGTTAGGCAATGCACTATGAAGCAAACTGCAGCCACTGCAGCACGAGTTCAATCCCTGCCGCCAGCCAGGGAGGGGACCCACATGGTGTTGCAGACCTCTCCTGCCTCGCCTGCTGCTCCCCTCAGCAGTGTGTTTCGGTCAATCTGCCTGTTCTGCTCCCAGTTCTGTCTCTGGTGAATCCTCTCACCTCCCACGATTCTGGCCTGTACCCCCAGCTCTTGTATGCATAAATAAATAAATTAAAAAAAAAAACAACAATCCCTCAAGGGAGATGAATAGACAGACCCAGACAGGTGAGGAGATCGTACCTTCGCCAAGATCACACCTTTTCCTCAGTCCCAGGCCCAACTCTGAGCACTTGCGGAGTTCTCTGCTGGACTGGTCAGGTCAGGGATACAGAAGCTGATGGATGTCCCCTGCCTCCCAGGGCCGAGGAGACTCCTAGGAGGTAGACTGATGAATCCATCTAGGGTTTCCAGCTCCAGGAGAGCAGAGGAAGCAGAACTTGATTTTCCAGTTTTTATTGTGCTCCCTAAATTGCCTTTTCTCCACCCCATTGCGGGGCAGACACTAGATTGAACCCTGCCAGGGCTCTGACCCCAGCCCAGACCTGCTCCCCAGACCCCCTCATCAAGCATGCAGACACCAGTATCGCCTTGGTTGTATAGCCTGTGCTCACCAGAGGGCTAAGGAGAGAGTGTTGGGGGTGCTTTTTTTTTAATGCATTTGCAGCTTCATTCCTCTCGTGCTAATGAGAGTCCCTCAGGAGGCAACTCCACTGCTGGCAAGGGGAGAACAGCCCTCCTCTGCCCTGCCATGGGGACGCACATCCTGGCCAGGGCGAGCCGGCACTGTTGGCAGATGCCCTGCCGTCACACTGCTCCGCTTCAGCAGGAGCATGTTGGAGAGCCGGTTCACAGGCAAGCGTGGAGGGGTCAGGCCAGCTTCAGGGCCTGTCCCTGCAGGGACGGCCTGTAGACTCACATGGAGCTCCTTTGAGACGTCTCTTTGGGGTTCTCCAGTTACGTGCTGGTGTTGGGGCCTCAGAGGGGACATGTGGGACACGAGGGACCTGTGCCGATATTGTGATGTCCCATAGCCAAGCCCGTCTGCCTTCCCCTATCCGTGTGCTTGAGCCCAGTGCAGCCCCTATGGGGTGCAGCCAGAGTCATGATCAGGGCTGACCAGAACAGAATTTAGTGTGGACAGGCACTGGCGCTTGCAGAGTCCTAGTTAGGATTTGGGAGACCAGAACCCAGCCTCGTGCTGGGGCCAGCTGGTCTTCAGCCTCAGTGTGGCACCCGTACCAGGGGTACGAAGACAAGGGTTTGAGTCCGGGGATACTTAACCAGGGTCACAGTGTTACATGATCCACGAAGGTCCACAAAGACACCCCAGCAGTAAACTGAATTCCACTGGGGTGATGAGATTGCGGGGCTCTTTGTTTTTTAAATCCCTGCACAACAAAATTAGTAAGTGTAAAGTTTGTTAATGACAACGGGTGGGTGTGAATTTAATAACGTTTAATTTACTTAAACCATTTTTAGTGCTTTTTGATTTTCAGACTAACCTTTCTGTTCAGTTGATCAGAAACTTTTTATTGTCTGTTCAGAACGGAGATTGAGCATTACAGGCACTTTACTGTCCCTCTGGGGTTATCTCTTACCCTTCCCCGAGGAACCCCTAGAGAGTCACAGAATCACATTTGGGGCTGCAGGCGCTGTCCACCCTTGCCCTGTCTGGGAGCAGCGCTACGTGCAGAACTGCTGTGTGGGTGAGACCTGAATTCCAAGGTGGGACCTGGTCTCTGGGACCCTCTCCTTCTCCTTTGCTTTTTGGAGAGCGTTCTGGTTCTTTTGGCGCGAGACACAGCGTGCATCTGTGCCTTCTCTGTTCTGAGCCAAGAGGCCTCTGCTCTTGCTGTGCCGATCCGTTGCTCCACGTGGAAGTGGCATCAGGCGCGAGTCTGCCCCTGCCCGCCCCGGCTGGCTGTGTGAGGTTGGCCGGGACAGGCCGGGCAGAGGAGGCCATTTGGTTCCGGGGCAGAGGACTTCATGCTCTGAGTCAGACCTAGGTTTCCCTCCTGCCCTGCTTCTCCCCCACTTTCCTTTCTGCTGTCCGTCAGCTCCAGTGGCCTTGACAAGGTGTCACGGGCTGGGGCTCCAAACCACAGGCACTTGTCTCCTCCCACTTCTGGAGACTGATTGTCAGGGGTCAAGGTGTCAGCAAGGCTGATTTCTCCGGGATCCCCTCGCAGATGTCTGTCTTCATGTTCACGCGGCTTTTCCTCGAATGTCTATACCCCAGTCTCTCTCTCTTTTAGGGACACCACTGCTGTTGGGCTGGGGCCACCCTGGTGAATTCATTTTACTGTCATGACCTCTTTAGACCCTTGTCTCCAAAGGACTTGGGCTGCAGCATGTGAGTTTGGGGAGCACATTCTCCAGCTCTTCCCTGTTTCTTTCCACTCTCTCCCTTGTTACCACCTCTGCTTCCTTCCCATCCCTTTCTCTCCCTCCTCGCTGTAAACAGTCTTCCTCCTCCTCTTTTTCCTTGACCTGGAAAGCATCCTGAACAGCTTCGAAAGGATATGAAAACTCCTGGTTCTTTTGATCAGTCAGCGTTAGGAGCTTGAGTCCTTCACTTAGTTCTTGAAATGCTAGTTTCCTTAGCTGCAAGGTGGTAATTATTCTGTTCCTTCACCATTACAAGACTGTAGTGAGGAAAAACTGTAATAGTAGGTGTTACTTTTAAATGTTCTTAAAATAAGGTATACTGGCATCAGATATGGGAAAGCCTCTGGAAAAATGTGATGTTTGCAGGGTTACTGGGATTACTTGAAATTTTAATTAAAATGGCATCTGTGTCAACCCTACAAGTTTGTGCTGTTTTTATCCTTAATTATATTATTAGCAGTCAGCAATAAAGGTTGCATATTTCCCCCCTTCAACGGTCTTATTGTTAATCAAAAGAAAAGACTGGAGCTGCTCAAATTGTGCTCAATCAGGGGTCTGGACACGCATAGCCTCCCTTGCCTGGCTTGCTGGACAAGAATGACCTTTAACTGAGGTCTGGCCTCCAGAAGTTGAGAGCCCAGAGTTAGGCCTGCCTGATCCTGGGAAGGCACTTCATGTGGCAGCCTGAGGCGGGTGGGAAGGGGGCTTGGGCAGTGCTGCAGAGTTTCACAGAATCCCTGACCACGTCACGTCTGTTGTCCCTGTAGGCTCTCCTGGATTCCTCAGGTTGCCCAACAGCCCTCCTTTAAAAAAAAGTCATTCCCGTTGGGGATGGCCACCCGTTAAACTGTCGAAGAGGTTGACTGCACCGCCTCCCCCCAGCTGCTAGGCCCAGGACAAAGAAGTATTATTTGAGGGAAAACGAACAAGCCCTGGGCTGCCAGGGCTGCTGCCCTGCACAGTCATGAATGCAAGAGGGGGAAGGGTGTGAGCTTTGGGGTGTAGAGGGGTGAAGGGGTGCCTTCTTGCCCCTGTGGGCTGTGGGCAAACAGGAGACACAGCCACGTGCCCAGCAACTTGTTGGGTCCAAGCTGTCTTTTTACTTCTTTGAGTTAGCTTCTAACACGATAGATTCGATAAAGTCTCAGACACAGCAAGATTTAGCTGCAGAGGGGAACTGTTGGGCCAGGTCTGGAGATTTTGGTGAGAAAAGTATAGCCTTAAAAGTTACAGCAAGACAGTATCTAGCAGCGCGGTACCATCCCCTTCTCTGTTAACACAAGGGCATCGTTCTTTCCGTCCAGGCTATTTGACTAGTCACCATAAAATGACAATCCATGCCGTGATTCTGATTAATTCTCGAGTCCTGTCACAGTTGCAGATGCAGCCACAAATCCCTGCCTGGTGCTTGGCCGAGGGGGTGCAGAGGCTCTGGGACCAGGAGCTGACCAGCCAGGGTCTGGTGCCCCCTCCTAGAATCCCTTAATCTCCCTGAAGCCAAATCAGCTGCCTCACCTCTGTGGGGAAGGTCTGGGCCTGGATCATTCAGTTCTATAAAAGTCGAATCTGCATTTCATGGGTCACAGCCCACTGCTCTCGCATTTCAGATGACTGACTACAGCATTCTCATAGTAACTGGGTAGATGAATAAAGCTGGGGCGCTGGGGGGAGGCGTGTGCCCCCTGCAGGGTGCCTCCTTCCATCATGAGGTGTGTTGCTCAGAGTGCTTGGCTGATTAGTTTTTTCCCATGACATGGGAAGTGTGTCCTGTGGGAGAACATTTTTCTCAATAAGAAATTGAAGGGAGGGGGCCTCCCTGGTGGCAAAGTGGGTTAAGCAACACACTATGAAGCAAACCGCAGCCACTGCAGCACGAGTTTGATTCCTGCCACCGGCCAGGGAGGGGTCCCACAGGGCGCAGCAGACCTCTCCTGCCTCGCCCGCTACTCCCCTCAGCAGTGTGTTTCAGTCAGTCTGCCTTTTCTGCTCCCCACTCTTGTCTGGTGAATCCTCTCACCTCCCTGGACTCTGGCCTGTACCCCAGCTCTTGTATGCATGAATAAATAAATACTTAAAAAAATTGAAGGGAGGCTTAACTTTGGGAGTTTGTGTTATGTCCGTGTTAGACTCTAAGAGCTGAAGTTAAGCCACCAGGGGCATCTGAGCTACTTAGTCTTATGATGGAGAAGCAGACACGGAAGAGGTGAAGGCCCCTCTGGGCTTACCTCCCTCTGGTGTGGGAGGGACCATTACTCCCTCCCAGTCTATTCAAGTCTGCCACCTGCTGGGAAGACTAAGGTTTCAGTCTCAGCTACCTGAATGTGCAGGAAATAAGACATCCTAGGATCTGTGGAATATGGCAAGTAGGGGGACCTGTTGATGTGGCGTGGCCATCACTATCTCTGCCCCGCCCTCCCCATGCTGACCTCCAGGATTCCATCAGACCAGTTACAGAGCACGTCATAAAGACAAGTGACTTTCTTTTTGTTCTCTCTTTCTCGCTCAAACTTTTTTTTTTCCACTGAAGTTAACATATGTGTTTCTTGTTAAATCTCGGGAGGGCCAAGAATCTTTCTTTGTCTTCAATTGGGGGTATCTTTTATCCAGATATTAGAACTGGCACTGTACTTGAGAGCCGCAGTTAAGCAGTTTCTCTATTAGACATTTTTCTCCATTAACACATACCTGGATGATTTATCTTCATTAAAAGGTCAGATGCATTTTAAAAGCTTAACTTCGGTTACAATTGTAAATTGAAAACACAGTTAAATCAACAACTAGTTATCTTGAGAAAGCGAGTGTACTGGCTTACTCAGATGCTCAAATCTCCCTTCTGTTTATTCTTACAAAGGAAAGATGCTCTTTTCTCATTTCTCAATTATCAAACCATTGTGAAATTTAAAATACGCATCAGTACAAAAGAAAAGTCTTCTATACCCCCCAAGATAAATTCCTGCGCTGCCCCCCCCATGGTCAGGATCTGCATAACCGTCATCATTTGTTCTCTAGACCGTCCTTCCCACAGCCCTCGCAGGGTTACAGCTGAGCTGCAGCATAAGAGAGCTTGATTTTTGAAAAACTAACATTTAAAAAATTATCTGACACTAACAGAGAGATGTAGCTAAAATAACAAAAGGTTTGTTTTTATTTCAGGGAAAATTAATGGATGCATGTTCTTCATTAACAGTTAAGTATAAAAACCCAGGAGAAAAACTAAATACCGGGCTCTTCTTCACATACATATAAAAGTAATAATAATACATACGGGGGTTTAGCAGCCTAATTGAGATACAGGTCATGTGACTTGCAGTGCGTCCACTCAGTGTCACAGTTCAGAGGTTTGTAGTATCTCAGAGTTGTACAACCTTCAGCACATTTTCATTACCCCAGAAGAAACCCTGTCCTCGTGAGCAGTCACGCCCCCTTTCCCTCGAAGCCCCAGCACCACCCGTCTGCTTGCTGCTTCTGTGAATCTGCTTGTGCTGGGCATTTCATGTAAACGGACTCAGGCAACACGTGATCTTTGATGTCTGATCCCTTTGCTCAGCATCCGGTTTTCTGGGTTCATCTGTGTCGTAAGGTGACTCAGGACTTCAGTCCTTTTTATTGCTAAGTGGTATTCCACTGCAGGGGTTTATCACGTTTTGGGTAAGTGGTCATCGGTTGGTGGGCATGTGACTTTGGGCCATTATGAATAATGCTGCTATGAACATTTGTCTGGGTGTAAGTTTTCGTGTGGACAAGTTTTCGTTCTCTTGGATAGGTACCTAGGAGTTGCTTGCTGGGTCACAGGGTAGCTCTATGTTTAACCAACTGAGGAGCTGCCCGTCTGTCTTCTACATCAGCGCCACCGTTTTTCTGGCATTTGAACTATCACTGTAGGAGGTTCCGACTGCTTCTCATCCTTGTGACTGTGTCACTTTTCGTTACAGCCGAACCAGTGAAGGCGAAGTGGTAGCTTGTGGTGGTCTTGATTTGCGTTGCTTGATGCCTAAGGAGGGTGGACTTCTCTCCCTGTGCTTACTGGTCATTTGCATGTCTTCGAGGAAATGTCTATTCAGACCTTTTCCTATTTTTAAATTGGGTTATCTCTTTATATACAAATTCCTTATTCTGTGGCATCTCTGATCTTTGACACGTCCTGTAACCCCTAGTTTGGCCACCCTCATTGTTACACCTCATTTGCTCATCCATGCAGTGTTTCCTGACCATCTTTATGTGGGAGGTATTGTGCTCTGTGCCTGCTGCTTCGCTGAGCACAAAACAAACAGGAAGGCAAGTCCTTAGTAGTAAATCCATGTGGTGTACAGAAGAAAAGACCTTCAAATTAAGGAATCAAGAAAGACGGCTTGACGGGTAGCATTTTAAGTGGTTGTAGCTGAAACGATTTACCCTCACTACACACGATAGTGTCAGCAGGCCCTGTGCTGTGCTGCGCCCCGTTGGAGCAGAGACCCCGTGTGGGAGCCGAGGAACACCTGACCAACGCGAGCCCTTGCCGTCTGGGATTCTTTCTCTTCTGCCCTTAGATCTTTGGCCTCAGGGGTGTGTGTGTGTTAGTCTGAAAGCATAAAGCATGGGCTCTCACCTACACTTCTCCTTAACAAGTCATCCTGGGTAGGTCACTCCATGTTTTGGGGTGTAGCTTCATCATCTGTCACACGTGGGAATCCGTGTGCACCAGGCTCCTTCCAACGTGCATGTCCCACCATCCCGAGGGGCTCTGGTGGGGGAGTCACATCGCAGTTCCCAGGAGAGACAGGGAGGAGGTCAGAGGGGCCCCTGGGTCCTTCACCCGCTCAGAAGTCTGACGTTTCCAGGGAGTGCCGTGACTCTCTTCTGCACCAGACACCAGGGGCTGGCATGAGTGTTCCCTGTGAACAAGCCCAGGAACTCGTGGCCGTGGGCGTCAAGTGGGGATGTTGCTGTCACCGGGAGCCGTTCCGCACATGAGCGCTGCTGACGTGGCAGGCGGTGATGCCGTCCTCCACGTGACCTCAGTTTGTGCCTGTGCTGGTGGTTTTCCATGGCAACTGCTCTTGCTGCACCATCTGTTATCTGATGAAATGGCTCCCAGGGGCCCGTATGATGCGGCCGAGTACTCTGCACCCCTCTTGTCCTGCCAAGGACGTGGGGAGACGCGGGTGCAGGGCGTGACGCTCCGGGCCGTGTCGGTGAGGCTCGACCTGCAGTTGTCTTCCTGGGTTATCATCAGGGCTCCCCCCGCAAAGTCAGTGAGGCTGCTGGTGCGTGGCCCTGCCCCCCGAGGAGAGGGCCAGAAAGGGCATAGTGCGACTGCGCTGGTGGGCCAAGGTGTAAGTGTCAGCGCTGCTTTTGTTTGCATGCTCATTTAAGCCAGAATCCCTAAACTGGAAGTTGGGGGCAACCAACGCCGACTGAATTTCTGAGTGTTGCAGGCCAGCTTAGGGCCTGTTTTTAGGTGTTTTGTCTAAAATGGAAAGTTCCAGTTTGCTCTGGGGCCAGAATCCTTAAAAGGAAGCCTGGCTGGAGGTGTACTGTGGGTCACTGTATATTCGCTAGTTTACATCTTGCTGACTACGTTGGCAAAACTTTTATTTTTCCTGGTAAACATTCAGGCGGTTTTTTCCTCACTCCCTTCCCTAACAAAATCATGTTTGTCATAGGCACATAAAGTGATTGACTGTTAAAACTGTCCACACATCTGCGATGATATGAAAATTAGCGGTGGCAGACAAAGGCCCCCTTTCTTGGGTGCCTCGGCCTCAGGTGAAGTGGACTTGATCCTAACACGACTCTCAGATTGTGGCCGAGGGGAAACTAAGCGGCTCCAGCCCGAGAGGCCAAAAGGGACAGCGGGACAAAGGTGTCATTGTGTGCAAGGCATTCGCATCTCCCATAGGACTTCTAAGGCCCGAAGTTCTCTCTTAAAAACTTACTTGTAAATTTTAGAAGGAATTCAAGCTTTCTTATAGTAAAAGTTGTGCTTGTTTTGACTCGTAATGAGGCAGTTATCACTTAGCACAGTCTTTCCAAACAGGAACGGACGCCCTGGTCACATCCACTGGGTGGACTACACCTGTGTTTTGTGCTTGGGACGGGCCAGACGTATGTCTGGTCTTGACGGTGACTGCTAGGTGTCCGGGGCCATCTTTGGCCGCTGTGGGAACTAGCTGTTTCTCTCCCGTTAGCCAGTGCATTTTTATTATTTTGAATTCTGGGGGCTAACATTTGAATAATTGACATTAAGATTTTCCTTGTTCTTTAAGGAAACGTACCAAAAAATAACTAAAATGTTAACCAGCAAGAAAACTGAGTCTGGCCTGGGGTTTTCATGGACGTGACTGGCTTTAGGTCAGTCTCGTGGCCATGGGGTTCAGTGCTCATGGATGAAAGACCTGTAGTGTTTAAGTTAACTTTGGAGGTGGTTGAGTGCCAGTACTCCCTCTGTCACATTACACACCTTTTAATTTTAAACTGTACCCTGAGAGTTATTGAAGATGTGGTAATTATGTGGCAGGATGGGGGTGTTGGCACCAATTGGGGTGCAAAGCAGGGCAGTACAGCCACACGCTGCACACCTCACACTCGGGGCTGAGAGTCTGTGAGCTCCCTGAGGTTGGGGTGGGGGCTGTACTGGCCATGTTTACGTAAAGAGTCTGCTTGGCAGCTCTCGTCCACAGACTGTTCTGAGAGTGGCAGGCTGCCCCTTTGGTGCCAGGAAGTTCCCACTGGGGGCAGTTGTGCAAGTGGGGAGTTGGGCGGGGGCCGCAGGGGTGTCTGTTGCTCGGTGACCACAGCCTCTCTCTCTGCGCAGGTGAAGCTGCCCTCAGGGGCGAGCCCAGGATGCAGGCCCTCCCAGTGGCGTCAGCCCTCACCAGCCACCGCACGGGACCCCCGCCCATCAGTCCCAGCAAGAGGAAGTTCAGCGTGGAGCCCGGAGCAGACGAGCTGGACTGTGACGGTGACCACGCGTCCAAGATGAGCCGCATCTTCAGCCCCCACCTGTGAGTCCCCTCTGCCCCTGGCGGGGCTGGCGTGCGCCGCCACCTCCCCCATGCCACCCACACTCTCCACAGTGTGCTGGCTCTTTGTACCTGTTTCCTTGTTTCTGAGGTGAAGGGGCTGAATGGCAAGGCCTCTACCCTGTGCGACTGCACCGCCTTGCCGCCTTTCTCAGTGGCTCTCCCACTCCGGCCCCTGTCCCGCCCTCCCTCACCCCCCAGCACGCGCCTCAGAGGGTGTGGAACGCGCCTCAGAGGGTGTGGAACGCTCTTTCATTTGTTTCTGGGTTTGGAGATGCCTGGCCAGCTGCCTGGGAGCCCTGTGGTGGGGTGGTGGCCTTAGGCTGGGTGCTCATTGGCGGGTGAAGGGCTCAGGCGGTTGGAAAGAGCAGCTTTGTGTGCCCAGGTGGACCGTCCTGCTCCCTGGCCCCTCCCACCCAGGGCCAGGATGCGGCCTCCTCAGATCTGGTTCCCAGGATGCTGCGGGCCTGGCCGGAAGGGAAGGCAGAGGCTGCTGGCTCCTCATTGGAAGGAGCAGGCCGGGGCGGGGAGGTGCAGCCTAGAGCCGGCAGGCCCCGCGTGCCAGGCATTCCAGTCGCTCCGACTGTTGTGTTCAGTCATAAGACGCACTGACAGAGGCATTTATGCTCCATAAATCACTGCAGTGTTAGTCAGAGGCTGCGCCTGCAGTGCGGAGCCCAGGAATTCGCTGCAATAAGGAATCCAGCACGGGGGCCTGCAAGTCACCAGCTCTCGCCAGCAGGAGAGGCTGGTCGCTTCATCCCAGGCGCCCAGTACGGAGCTCGTCCTCCAGTGAGGAGGCGTTTCTGTTCTGCCCCCAGCCCTCATCAGAGACATGTGCTCCTTTCCCTGGGAAGGGGGGAGGCGCCCTGAGATACAGCCGTGCTGTGGTCAGACAAGCCTGCGTTCGTTTGGTTCTGCCGCTCGCCAGCCAGGAGAGCTGGACGCCACCTGTTAGCCAGGCCTGGCATTCTTGACAAAATGGCCATGAAAACTTTGATCTGTAGAAAGAACGTGGGCGCTGGAGCTAAAGTATGTGAGGCCTTCTGGGCACGGGACACCCAGCGGTTTCAGTTACTAATCAGTCCTCTTCCAGACATGGCAGTGATGACAGAGGGCTCGAGCAGGGAATCGCTGTGTGTTTGGGTCTGTGTGTCTGTGCTCAAACCCCCACGTCTTTCTCTCCAGCGGGAATGGTGGTCGCCCCGTGCCCACAGAAGGCCAGCGTGGCTAGTACAGTGCCCAGCGGGCAGTATGTGCAGCTTTCCTGTCCCTGCCCCTGTTGGGTGCTGGGCTTCAGAAGGCGGTCCTGTGACTCCTCGCTCGGGTGGCTATGGATGAGACCTGGAAGGGTCACCCGCAGTGACACCATGAGTCATCTCGTGTCTGTGCCGGTCACCGTGACATCCTCGTGCAGAGCTTTAGGGAGACAGCAGCGCCCTGTGGAGCAGCCCCAGCCGCAGGGGCAGGCGCCTTGGTCCACCTTGGTGAAGCCAGGCCATGTCTTCGGGCCTGTGTCTTCCCAGAGCCAGCGCGGCGTCCCGCTCAGCATGGGCACTGGTGAGTTGATTCCAGGGCAAGGCTCAGGAGGTGTGCACCCAGCTGCAGCGTTGCCCTGTCAGTTACAGACCCTTTACTGGGGAAACAACAGCTTCACATGCTTGTCACAGAAAGGGCAGGAAGCCATGCGAGTGGCCTGAACGCCGCCTGGCTGGTAGGGAGGGGGCGAGGGAGGACAGAGCTGCGCCCTGGAGCTGCATCTCCGGAACTTGGACCCCCTGGCTCCTTCCACTGCTGCACAAAGCCTGGGTCGCGGGGCCTCTGTTAACTTTCTTGCCAATACAGTGACCCTGGGAAACAGATACGTGTGTTTGGAATGTGGCTGTCCCCCTTGGAAGTGAGAAAGTTCTCTGCCACTCAAGGACCCAGCCGGCGGGGCTTCGGGTCCTCTCCCGGGAGTGTTGTTCCCTGTGATCCTGGTATTCACGTGTGGCCTGGTGAGAAAGACTCTCCCTGTCGGGCCGCCCTGTGGCCGTGCAGACGCAAGGATTCCCGGCTCAGCCTGTGACTTGTAGCTGTGCCTGGCTTGGCAAATACAGACCCTCCTCCGGCTCCTGTGTCCTCACAGTCACAACAGTGCCTGTGCTGGTCACCTCCGTTTTGTCTTTGTCGGGATCATCGTCGTGCTCTGGCCGTTGGGGCGCTCACCTCGTGGCCCACCTGCCCCAGCGGTGGCCGGCTGCATGCAGTGCCCCTGGTCCCGTCTGCAGGAAGAGTGTTTGGAGCCATCGCTCCAGGTGTGGGTGCCTGACACCAGTCGGCCGGTCACTGCCCGTGGCAGTCATCTCTAAAGTGGAATTAGGAATTCAGCCTTCAGTCGACATGGTCACATGTACAGCTCCATGGCCACGTGTGGCCAGTGGCTCCGCGTTGGACAGCCCAGCTATGGGACGTGCCACTGCCACAGCAAGCTGTGCCGTACAGCACGTGTCTAGAACTTTCCAGAAGGAGGTGCCAGGAAGCCCTGAGTTCATGGCAGCCCAGTGCCCTGGCGTGCCTCCTGCCCTCCCCACCCCAGATTCGCACCCTTGTGCCTCGGGCCTGCTCCTCCCCAGTGGGCATAGCCCAGCCCCCCCGTCACCCTCGTCAGTCCAGTGTCCGCCCCCTCCACCTATGAGTGAGGGAGGGTGTCAGCCTCTGGGCAATTCCTGCACCCACCTGAGGGGCAGCGGCAGACGCGCCAGCTCCAGAAGGTACTCCCGCTTCGGTGTCATTTCTGCTTGCCTGCCCACCCCATCCTTATTGCTCTCATTTTATTTCTTGAACGTGGAAGACATTAAGGTGCTTTGAAGAGTCAAAATGAGTGTCTGCTCAAAGCACCAGCGCCCTGTCTCTCCTTCCCTGCGGCTCCTCCTGGGTGGGCGCTGGGCTGGGCGTCTTCCTGCTCGCGCGGGCACTTGAGCCTGGTGCCCTCAGCAGGGCCTGGGCAGTTCTCCGGTGCCCGCTCCCCCTCGCAGTGGGTGTTCCCGGGTCCACACGCAGGTCACCTGAGCAGAGACACGCTGGCCTGTGCCTGCACGGCCCACGGGGTGACAGCCGCCGGCCGCTCACTGCCTGTGGCAGTCATCTCTAAAGTGGTGACGCCGAGGCTGGCGCGGGGTGAGTCCTGGGCTCAGCGCGGTCGGGGCTTGGGGGAGTGAAGCGGTTCGGCCTGCATATGCGTGAAGGCTCACGGCGGCAGGCGCCGGTCCAGCTTCCATGCGGCGCCCGCCCTGTGTCCCGGCCCTGGCGAGACACAGACGGCGTCATCTCATGCGGACCTCATCCAAGTCCCGTGTTTGGGGGCGGGTGGTGAGGGCGGTGCCCCCTGCGCGTGACGCCCCAGCCGTGCACCTGGCGCTGCGACCCCGCGGCCGACCCGAGGCAGGGTCCGGGCACCTGCAGCGGCACCTCCCGTGGAGGAGGACGTGAGGAGGACGTGAGCGGGGTGGCGGTCTCTGCTGAGCCCCGGCTCACGTCTGCGAAGCGGCGCCCGCTGAGGCGGTCCAGGCAGCCTCGCTGACCCTGCAGGTGAGAGGAGCAGGCGCTGGCCTCGCCCCTGTTCCTGGGGTGCTGCCCGGGGCACGTGTCCCCGGGTTGAGCCCCTCTGAGGTCTTCCTCGCAGCCCGCGGGGCTGGAGCCTTACGGCTGGGTTGTCAGCTCCCTGTCCTCCTCTGCTGCGTCTGCGCTCACCCCCGACCTTGTTCCCTTCCCTCCCCTTGGCTCAGGCACTTCACTTTTCACTCTGAGGGTGAAGAGAAATTGAAGGGAAAACAGACAAACACAAACCGTCCTCCTTTGAACTCGAGAAGCCTGGGCCAGTCTTTGACGTCGGGAGCTGGGCACGTGATCCACACTCTGGGCAGTGGCCAGAGTGAGTTTGGGGGTTCTCTGGATTTTGTTTCTTCTCCCTAGTGGAGTTGGTGTGTGAAGAGCTCCACCACTGGGGTGCCTGCCCTTGGGGTGTGGTGTCTGTGCAGAAAGTCCTCAGCAGACCCCCACCCTCGGGTGGCCGTGTCAGCACCTTCATTTGGACATAGATGGACATGCTTGGCTGTGAAACCACTTAGCCCCCCAATACCCCAACCATGTGAAGGACGCAGTTCCCCACTTCATGTGAAGCCCAGGCCGAGGGAGTGCAGGCTGCTCTCCTGGCGCCTGGGCCCTTGCGGCTGGGCCTCGTGCGGGGTCAGAGACCTCGTGTCACTGCCGGTATCCCCGTGGGTCTTCGGATGTGAGCTCGTTAGTGCCGAGAGGTCACAGGGAGCATCCATCGTCCGGAGACTGCGGAGAGCCTGGGTGGGGCTCATGAGCGACACATTATTTATGAGCCGTTCGTGACCCATGCGCTGGCCCAGTGCTCCTGGGGCCTGGTCTCGTCGCCACCTCAGCCCATGACGGGCACGGGGTTATCCCTTTTCTACAGTGAAGCTGAGGCCCAGAGAAGGTCTGTGTCTTGTTCAGGGTCACACAGGGCGAGTAGGGCTTGGAGCCAGCACTCACGTGAGACCCAGGCCACTGACTGCAGCCGAGCCCCGCAGCTGCCGTGCCCGCTGTGGGCACTGTGCTCAGCCAGTGGCCAGAGCCACTAGCTCTGGACCTGGACCCCGAGGCTGCAGACCATTTGCCGTTGATGCAGTCTAGACACAGTGGAGGGCTGAGCATGGAGCTGCAGGCTGATCCTGTGCGCGCACAGCCCCCCAGACCAGGGGCGCAGGCAGGGGCGTGCCCGTCCTGCTCCCCAGCCCTGAGCCAGAGGCCCCCTCCCAGCACACCCCCCCCCCCGGGAGCCGTGCTGCCTTGGCAAGTGTGAGGCCCCTGCAAGAACAGCCCCAGGGGCGTTATGCTCAGGGAAGCACTTTTAAAGTAGGGTTAATTCCCACTTTGCATCCTGCTGCAACTCTTAGTGGTCAGCCCTAACGGTGGAGTCAGAGATTGACTGGAGCCTTTTAAGATTCGCTGTGTCTGAAGACATGTCTTACTTCCCCTCAAGATTTCATAAGCCAGAGGCTCTCGAGCAGAACCCCCAGACTTCTGCTTTCTCCCACGTCCTCCCGGGCACAGGCCAGGCATGGTTGATGGGCCCTGCAATTCTCTGTTCTGAGCAGTGGCCCCCGTTCTCCTGTGTGGGGGTGGGAGGATATCTGACAGCCTTCATCTTAATCATCCGAACAGCTGACCCAGAGGCTGAGGCAGGGCCGAGTCAGACTTAGACATCCCCACGTCCAGAGGAGGCGTGCGTCCTCGAGCCTGGGTGCTAGTGAGCGCTCCCCATCCAGGAGGGCCCTTCTCAGCCTCCCGCGGGGGGCGGGCCAGCCTGGGGGAGGTGCCTTCCACTTGGGCTGTGGCTTACCAGCTCCATGCGGCGTTTGGCTAACCAAGTGTGGTACCTTTAAGCAAAGGTCGCGGGCCTGACCTGCGTTGTGTGGGCTTCTTGTTTGTCAGACTAGAAGCATTTTCTCATTTTCACAGTTGAGCCGAAAACAAAGGCCTCCTTATCCGAGTGGGAGCAGAGCTGAAGGGCTGACATCAGCCTTTTCCCAGCGGGCAGCCTCTCCGCCTTAAGAGTCTCTGCAGGGCGGGAGGGCAGGGGCCAGCACTGGCTTCTCCTGGTCAGACGGAGAGAGAGAGAAGCGCTGGGGTGCAGAGTCCAAGGGGTGGGGGCACAGAGGGTCCCTGTCTGCCTCAGATTCCCAGGGCCTGGAGTCAGGAGGGCGGAACCAGGGCCAGGGAGGCGCGCTCCTGGGCTGGGGACTTGCTCCCCAGGACTTGGCTGGCTTGGGGTCTGCACGGCCCTCCGCCCCGGGCGTGCAGCCTGTCACTGGCGGCTCGTCTGGACGTCCTGGCGTGTGCGCGCGGGCCGCCATTGCTGCGGCGAAGCCGGTCTGCCCTGCCAGCGCAGGTGCTGTGCCCAGGGGCTGGTGGGCCACAGAGGAGGGCACGGGAGCCCCGAGGGGGCTTGCCGTAGGCGGGCCGCGGCCTGTGTGCTGCAGCTGGAACGCAGCGATGGGGACCGCAAGCCCCGTGCCCTGTGTCCAGCGTAGCTTTTTTAATACGTGCCAGTCTGTGGTCCTTTGCTAAATCTTTGGGTAAACACAAACACACACCCCATTTAAAATTTCTTCACAGATTGTCTCCAAAGCATAATTAAGAGAACTTAATGCTGCAGTCATGTTCTGGGGCTGGCGGTAGCTAGGAACCTTGCCAAACGAGGGATCTGAGTTCTGGATCCCAGCCCTCCGCGCCCGACCGAGGCGGCTGTGCTGTGGCGTAGACGCAGGCGGAGCCCGCGCCCTGCCCTCGGCCCAGCCCGGCCCTTGCAGGCCCTTCCCGGAAGACACCTGAGGGAGGAGCTCGTGGACCCACGTGCGGCCCAGCTCCCAGCCATGGGGCAGGGCCAACTGCAGGGAACAGGCCAAGACACAGGCCCCCAGGTCGGCTGCCTGAGGGCCAGCGCCAGCCGGGACCCTGCCTGCCTCCCCAGATGCCCGGTGGGCCCGTCCCCGGTGGGCGAGCGCCCCGCTTGCTCGGAGGAGTTTCTGCGGCCCCACTCACCACAGAGGCGACCCGGAGGCTCAGGCACTGCCACCCGAAGTGTCTCCAGACACCCCGGCCTGGGCTGCTCCCAGGCGGTGGGGAGACCTGACGATCTTCAGACCCGCGAAGTGGCACAGCGCAGGCTTGGTAAAGCCCTGTGCACTGGACTCCAGATGCCACCCCCACGGAGCCTCCATGCCTGTCTCGTGAGGCCAGGATGAGCATTCGAGTGGGCACTGTCGCCTGAGGAAGTGAGCATTTTCTTTGGCTCCCGGATTCTGTTACAGATGGTCCGACTGCAGGGCTCTGGTGTGGGAAGCTTAGCTGTGGGGATGAAATGCCCGTGCCGCCCTTGACGTGGGATTGGGGGTGCCATCTGTAATGTACCCCCCACCCCGTGTGCTGAAGCTTTTCGAGGCGCTGCAGCCCCTGTCCCTTCCTGTCTGCTTTCCTTGCCTCCTCCTCTGGGCAAACGGCAGTTCCTTCTGCTCTGGGATGAGTATTGCTCTGCATGAATGACCCTTTGTGTTAATTACACGCCCATCCGCTGAACCCTTCTGCAGACGCCTCCAGCCCAGGGGCAAGGCTACTGCCCTCCCACCCACATGGCTCCATCGCTGTGAAGCCACAGTTGAGGTGCCCGTGCCCCTTTTCAGATACGGGGTAAGTCCTGAGCTGCACCGCTTCCTGTGACCCTGCAGTTAGCTCGGGCGCTGTGGAGTAGAGCCCTGCCGCCACCCCGCTGCGGCGCCCTGCGTGCCCAGCTCCCTCCAGAAGGAAGACGTGAGGCCCTCCTGGGGCCCAGCTGCATCTCAGCGGCCTGCGAGCGCTCTGGGCGGGCGGCCTTGCTCCTGCGCGGACTCCCAGCCCTGAGCTCTCGCAGGCAGCACGCGCCCGTCTCCTCCACTCGCGCTTCTGTTTCTCCTCGGGAGTCTCGCTCTGGCCCCAGCGTGGACGTGCGGTCAGGTGCTCCAGCTCAGCAGGTTGAGTCTCTCGGGCTAGGGGCTGGCCAGCCCCTCCTTCTAGGTGGACACCCAGCCGAAGACTGGCTCTGACCATTCTAGAGAAGCAAGCCAGCGCCGCTCACATGACCACCGCCAGTCCCTGCAGCAGTCCTCGGAGCCGTGGCTCTGGCACCCGGTCTCTGCAGGTCACTCTAGGCCCCGAATGTGGGCTGGAGCCCACGCTGCAGGGCTGGGGCCCGGCCGACCGCCTGGGGCCACGTGTCCGCCGGCCACGCAGGTCGGGGGTCCGCTGGCCTCAGGGCTCTGACCTGCAGGTATCTCTGGTGCAGTAGGCGCGTTCTTGAGGGTGGCTGTCCAGGGCTCTGGTTATCTGTCCCGAGTCCCCTCTCCCAGCACCCCTCGTGGCTGCTGCTCCGGCGCCCGCCATCGGAAGGCCACACAGCACTGTTGAATTTAAAAATGGATTAAGTTCCTCTCTCTCCTGCCTCCGCTGGGCCACGACAAGCACGCGGGGCCCAGGGCTGAGGGCTGGTGCAGCCCCTTCTGACGCCCACCTCGAGCTGCGGCCTGCCCGAGGCCCCGGCGGGTGCAGTGTCACTGCCCAGCGCACAGGCCGCACGTCCTGGGCCCGCCGCCTCGCCTGTGCTGTGCTGGACCTTCCTAAGCGCACCATGCCGGTCGGGTGGTGACTGCCCTCCCCAAGGTTGGGCCTGCAGAAACGGTGGACATTCGCTACCTGGGCCTGGCTGGCCCCGACGCCGCCCCCCTGTGCTGTGGACAGCACTGGTCCGCGGGTGCCTGCTCCTGGCAGGGTCCCCGGCCTCCTTCACACAGCACATTCAGTACTGTGGTTTTTGGTCATCGATGACAGAGGCAGGAGAGTGGGGGGTGGGGGAGGGGGAGAGACGGGGGAGGATAGAGAGAGAGAAGGGGATGGGCCAAAATTTCCATGCCTGCTCTAAGAGAACTCACCTTTCATAAATTTTTATTACTGTCCCATTTCTATTAATAGCCAACAGTTCTAACACTTTTATTAAAAAAAAAAGTCCAGAACCTTCAGTTATTTATGACAAAGGTGTTGGAACATTCTCCCCTGTTCTTTTTCTCCTAAACCTTGTGGATTGCTTTCCTGGGAAGCCCCCTATTCCTACTTAGAAATAATCAGTTTCAAGTGCATGTGAAGTCTCTTGACTGAAGCGTGTGTGTGTGTGCACAGTGGTTTCAGCAGCACATCGATCTCTAATAAAACCTGTCTCAAAGCGTTTAAGAGCGGATGTTACTTACACCCAGTGGCCCTGCCTGTGCTGGGAGGGAGTTTCTGTGCAGGACAAGAAGTTGACAGGGTTTCTCAGTGCTACTAAATTAGGAGCTGTGGTGGTCTGGAGCGAGGGAGAGCTGCAGGAGGGGTGAGTGAGTGTCTGGAGAGGGCCCTGGGGGAGAGGGCCCAGCCAGTGCTCACGGCTGGCTCACAGGCATCGCCTCCAGCCCTGGTGCTGCCATCTCAGGGGCTGCCTCACTTCTGTCCTTTTCTGGGATTGGCTGCTCAGCTCTTCTTTCATGTCCAAGAAGTGCATCGTAGCACCCTTCCAGTAAACCCCCCTTTTTCTTAAGTTAGCCCAGCCTTGCTTCAAGTTGCTTATAACCAAAAGAACTTGGTAACAGATCCAGGTGTGGGGCTGTTTGCGGTGATCATTGTCCTCTGGGGCTCACGGCACCTGGCTGTGCCCACCCCATCCACATCCCGCACTTCCTGTTTTTTTGGAGGTGGAATTGCAGGGTCAGGGCACCGTGTCTCTTCTGTGTCCTGCCAGCTCGCCGGCCTGAGGTGTTCTGCTGGCACCTGGCACCCTGCAGCCTTCCCACGCACCTCCAGCCATTTAGTTTTTGCAGCGTTCTTGGGGCAACTTGAGCCTGCTACTTACTGCAGGGCTGGGGCCATCCTTCACACGCCGATTGGCCATTTAGAGTTCTTCTTTTGTGACTGTATCTTTGTTGTTTTATAAAAACCAGGGTCTTCCTCTTTCTGTGGCTGTGTTACAGCTCTTTGTAGTAGGCCTCTCTGTCGTTTTCCTGACTTGTTACTTGCTCTTCAGCTTCACTTACTGTGTCTTTGAAATGCAGCCCTGTCCCTGGGAAGTGGCCGACTCTTTCGGTCCTGACTTGTGGCTGTCGCTGCTGTCTGGGCCGTGTCTTGCCTGTGGCTGGTAACCACACGTGCCGCTGCATCTCTTGGTGGAACAGCGGGAGTGCGGTGTTGGTCTGCGTTTAGCCAGACATTTGCTGAGCGTCTGCTGCTGTGTTTCTGGCACCGGAGTGGGGCAGGTGAAGGGTGAGCCCTGGGTGGGACCTCACTGTGGGACTTGGGAAGTGACTTGGGGTGGTGGTGTGTGTTTGGGGGGCAGGGGCATCGCCATTTCAAGAAAGAGCAAGGCTTGCAGCCCGGATTCCTGGACACTCCCTTCTGCAGCGCGCCCCATGGCGGGGGCTCTCAGGGTTTATCTCAGTGGTCTCTTGTTGGGCACCATAAGCGAGCTCTGAAATCAGAAGTTTCGGTCCTGGCCCTGTTTAACCACTTTACCAGATGTTTCCTGCAGCTCGACAGATGTGCCGTTTACTTGGCACCTCTGTGCTGCTGTGTGTCGTGGGCACCGCTGTCTGCGGGACAGGGTCTGGGAAGCGACTTGTGCATTGTTTTGGGGTCAGAGGTGAACTTTTTCCCCAGAATGGAAATGACATTTTCATTGTCTGGTCTCTCTTCTCTGTTACAGTCTGATCTCTGGTCCATGACAAAGCCATGCTAGCTGAGCAGTTTGCGCTGGTGAACTCCCCGGGCCTGGGCGGGTGGTCTGGGCTCGGCGCTTCTGGGATTTCTTTGCCCCACAAGCCTGGGTTTGAAAGAAGCCAGGTCGCAGGCAGGTGAGACTCTGACCGGCGCCCCGCTCTTGTGGCTCCCTGAGTGGGCCCGCGACCCGCGGGTGCGGCAGCCGACGCACCTGCCTGCCACCCACCTGGACCGCCAGGGAGCGCCGGGCCCTGCTGCCCGCCATGGCCCCGGGGAAGAGAGCCTCTTGGCCAGGCCAGTGCTGGGGGAGGTAAGCAGAAGGAAGCCGCTTCCTCCAGGACACAAGGAGGTGGTAGCTGGGGCTGCAGCAGCAGGGCGTTTCTGACATTCCTCCTGGGCCGCCCATCACACGCACTGAGAGAGCAGGCGCCTTCTGCAGCACCCTTCCTTCCCATTGGGGTAGCCTTCTTTTAGGGTTTTATAAAAGCCTTGTGTTATGGAAGATGGAGAAACAAAGAGAGAGGAAATGCGTGCAGTAATTCTGACAGCAGATCTATTTTCTCACAAATGGAACTGTAATGGTGCATGGAACGTTTTGGCAAGACCCTGTCTGTAAACAAACCCTCCCAGGAGTTACTAACCTATCCCAGGACCCGCTGGAAACGGCCTTCCCGGCGCGGGCGGGTGGGCGGGCAGGCGGGCAGGCCCCTTACCTTGGCCTCGGCTTCCAGGAGGACTTTTATTCTGACAGGCGTCCGGCCGATCCAGTTCTGGGTTGGGACTGCCTGCCAAGTTTGTGAGGCCCAAGGCTTTCTTGTGGGACGACGCTGGGCTGTCTTCATGCTCTTTGGCAATGATTAAAGTGAGGTTAGTACCCAAAAACCCTTTCATTTCATTCCCTTATCCCTGCTTTTTCAAACCAGATGGCAACCCTGTATTTTCAGCTGTAATTAATTTGAACTGTGAGGCAGCAAGTGCGGGGAAAGCAGAGCTGGCTCTGCCGGGGGACAGCAGAGGTTTCCTCCCCACCCAGTCCCCTCGCCACCAGCACTCCCCAGGCAGACCCTCTGGGGACACAGGTTCCCAGGCCAGGCTGGGGCTGGAGGGCGCTACTCTCCACGTGGGGGCTGGAGGGGCCCAAGTTTCAGGTGATGGCTGACATGTTGCTGCCAGGCCGGCTGTCATGTGACTGCCAGACAATGGGGCAGTCTGCGCCGCGGCTCCAGGGCGGACGGGGTGCTGTTCCTCCTCCTCAGTTGGGCTGCCAGGACCGCCTCCACAGGGCCTGCGTTTCAGAGCTAACGTTTACTCTGAAAGAAAATTACAAGGGGAATAAAAGCACTTGGCCACGGCGACAGTCTCGGGGTTTCGACCTCAGCTATTTGACCACTTCCCTCCATGGAAATTTTACCCTCGCCCCTGCTCTGTGAGCTGCGTTCGCGTGTGGGTCAGTTAGAGATGGAGGCTCTCGGGCAGCAGGACTGTGTGCTGGTGCTGGCTCTCCCCGCTCCTCCCTCCTGCCCCCGCCCTGAAATGAGGTGGGTGCCGTGGGGCCCGGCGTCTGCCCTGCACACAGCAAGGACGACTTCGGTTCCATTGAGGGAGTCAGCTTCCGGGCACTCACAGGGAAGTTGTGGGTGGAAGATGTGTCAGAGGTAGTGTGTGCGCAGGGAACTTCATGAAACCGCCTGCTCGTGTCGTGCGAGTGGGGTGATTGTTAGCATTCACCGTCCTTGGCTGGGCAGGGTCATTTTGAAAGGGCCATAGTGAGAAACAAGAACCACGAATAGGAGGCTGTGCGTCCCCGCGACCTGCTGGTCATTGCAGCGCCATCGACAGCAGGCCCGTGGGGGCCGAGCAAGCCGGGTGACCGATGCGCTTTGTTTATTTAATTTTTACATCTAATGTTGACATTATTCACGAGCATTTCTCTCAGGGACCACTTGGGCTGTGTTTACAGAGACTTGCATTTTTGGTGATGGTTGTGGCCAGACCCATCCTCTTTGAAATCTTTCATTTTTCTCTATGGAGAGAGACAAGCATGTAGTGAAAACTACATCACACAAGTCCAGCTCTTTGCGATCAGTGATTCGTCAAGACTTCTGAGGCCTGAAAGATAAATGTAGACCTCCCGTGTGAACCAGCAAGCCCTGGCCGTGCACACACCCCCAAGAACTGAAAGGAGGCGCCCCAGCAGATATCTGTACCCCACATTCATGGCTGTATTATTCCAACAGCCAAAAGGTAGAAGCCAACACGAGTGTCCACCGCCAGGTGCACGGACACACAGAACGTGAGCGGGCGCATGGGAGTATGACTCGGCTTAGAGAGGAAGGTCACCGACAGCCCAGCGCAGGCAGAGCTTGACAGCGTGGTACTCGTGAATGGCAGAGGACAAGCAGTGTGGAACCCGGGCAGTTACACGAGGCCCCTGGAGACTTAGGTTCACATAGGCAGTAGAATGGGGGGCGCTCAAGGAGGCTTCAGTGTTTCCTGGGGGACGGATTTGGTTGTGAAGGTGGAAGAGAGGTGGAAGGGGACATGGAGATGGGGCACACAGGGCGAAGGCACTTAATGCCATGGACCACGTACCCCGGAAGACTGTCAACGGTGGAGTCTTAGCTGTGCAGACCAGGATTCAATGCTATAAAAGCCCCTCTGTGGACTCATCACCTCCGTTCAGGTGAAGAGGCCAGTTCCAGGTTCAGCCTGGGTCTGCTCTGCAGTGGGCGATGAATCCTGGGGCCATTTTCACTTAGTTTGGATTAACCATTATCATGTGGTTTTGGGTGTCCTCGTGTAAAGTGTGTCCCCTGGTGGCACTGGGGATACAAGTCCTCTGGATTCCCCAAAGCCATTTTTTAAAAAAAGATTGATTTATTTATGCACACAAGAGCTAGGGTGCAGGCCAGAGGTACCGGGGCAGGGGGCTGGGTGGGTAATGGTGAGAAGATTCACTAGAGACAGAGCGGGGAGCAGAACAGGCGGATCCACTGAAATCCATGCTGAGGGGAGCAGCGGGCGAGGCAGGAGAGGTCTGTTGTGCCCTGTGGGTCAGCTCCCTGGCCGGGGACCAAAGTCAGCCTTAGCCTTGACAGGGCTGAGACTGAACCCCTAAGCTAGCAGGGAGGTGCCCTGGAAGGCATTTTGAGAACCATCCAGTCAAGAGCTGGCGAAGGTGCCATCTCAGCACTGGATGGAATCTTCTACTCCCCTCGGTTCCTTCCCCCTTCTGTTCTGGTCTTCGTAAAATGTGATCGTAGTAGCCGGGGGTTGTTCTTAGATGTTGGTGATGTTGCAGTAAAGCTAAGCAGATAGGGAAGGGAAAGTCAGTTTTGGATTCTCTGAAGAGTTCAAAAATGGGAATATTTGTAAAGAAATAGTTTCGTAGCTCAGCGAAACATAAACTGGCCGTGAAACTGTGTCTCCCCAGTCCCTTGGGAACTTGGCTTTGGTACTAGAGATCAGTAACTTGCCTGTTGGTTGTCAGCATATTAGTAGCTCTTTCCGTGCTCTAGAAGGCCCTTCAGTAGGTCAGACCTTGTTCCCGTCATGTCATCTCTTAAAAACCAGCGTAGCCAGCCTTTTCTTCTAGTTTTTGGAAAGATGGGGTTCAAGCCTGGGCCACCTAGATGCTGGGGAGTTTGCGTGCTAAGTGCTCAGAATCACCAGCTGTGGGCCTTGCTTTCAGACGGAAGGTTTGTGCATTCCTTTAATAATAAGGGTTTTATAATGAATCATTGTAATAGCGGTCAGTAATTTAACAGTGATAGTAGTAGATACTTAGGTGACTATTTGGTCGCTACTTGAGTGTCTATTACTAGATGAGCGTCTGGTCACTTTCCATACTTAATGCACATGTTCTCTAACTTTTTATACCATAGTTGTCTAATCAGTTCAACAATTCAGTTTCGCTCACAAAGTTTCTGACGCCTGTCAGCTAGGTGGAGCGTTTTCAGGTGGACAGAAGGAAAACGGACCTTCTAAATTTGTCTGGTGTGGAATGGATCGACTCCGTGTTTATCCACCAATATCCAGAACTTCACAGCATAATTTGGCCTGTGGGGGACTTGGGGGGCTGCCGGTGCTCAGGCGAGGGGGTGAGAGTGTGGGGTGCATGTTGAGCAGGAGGGGTGGCGCAGCCAGCCTGAGGGCGCAGGGAGGAAGCTTGTCTGGTGGAGCCATCTCCCCACGTGTCTGCGGCACTAGCCCGGGGTTGCAGGCACAGCTGCGTTTGGGGTGGGCGGGGGAGAGCCGGAGGGCTGTGGGAGCCCCGCATCTCTGTGCAGGAGCTCCTCGCGCAGCGCCGCTGAAGTGCGTCCCAGTTGGCCTCAGGTCTGCAGTGTCCTGATTTCGAATGTCCGTTTGACCGTCGTCCGTCCTTGGGTGGTGTGCCGTGACTCCTGCTGCCGCAAATCGGAAGGTTGGCCTTGCCCCTTCCCAGGCCGATGCCACAGCCCTCACCGCAGGCGGCGTGATGGGTTCTGGTTGGTGACGCGCATTCTGGGCTGGGCAGGGCAGGGCTGACGGAGAACAGGTTTTGGTAGTCGGGAGGAGAAACTGAATCACCTTCGACCCCAGAGTCCGACCGGGAAGTCGCTTCCATTCGCTCCCAGAAGCCCCTCAGCAGCTGGGCGAGCTGCTCCAAGGGGAGGAAGCGGTGGCCCAGCTCAGGGCGCTGCCGCCACGCATCCTCTGCCGTCACAGCCGCCTACACGAGGCCACTGTCCTCTGCCCACGGCACACTTCACGGCACCGTCTGGCGATGTGCTGCCACAGTGAGCCTTCACGAGAATCTGAACCGCGAGGGACAGCTCTGGACCGGCCAGGGTGCAAGTGGACATGAGGCTGAGGGTGTTAGGACCATCACCTGCTGGACGGCCTGCTGCCCCACCCCCCAGCTGCCTGCCCTGCTTGCTCCACCTCGTGGGTTCCTGTTGTCTTCAGACCGGTTGGTGCCGGTTTTCTCTAAGAACACACCTGCCGCTTACCTGGCCCATCTGTGACTCGGTTACCGTGTGCCGGGCACTGTGCCGGGCACCGGCTCACGGACACTTCTGAGCCGCCCTTGTGTCTGGGTCCTCTCCTGGTTGGCTTCACGCCAGGCATGCCAGGTGGGGGCCCATCTCTCCTGGCTGCTGGGTGGTGGGTGCCTGACAGAGGAAGTGTTTCCATCTTCCACCTCCCAGGGGAGGGCTCAGAGCTACGGCCCAGCTTGCATTTCCTAGCACAGGAAGGCCCCACGCGTGTGTCTTAGAGTTGGGAGCCTGGGGGCAGTGGAGGGAGCTTGGCTTCTGGATCGCCCCTTGCAAAGCTGGGTGGACATGGTCCAATTTGAGGTCAGCACTTGATCTCTTTGGGCAGCTCCCTTCACCCCTTTCTCAAACAGCCCTTCCAGGCTGGCACAGCAGGAAGCACCATGTGCACGAGACTCTGGTGTGAGGAGCCAGCTCCAGGGGATCCCCTGGGACATCCCCCCCGCCCATGCTTCCCACCCGTCTCTGGCATGGGGACTGTTTAATGGCAAAGAGAAGATCCTGGTATGTTGTTTGTTTTTTTAAATAGCATCCACTGAGAGTAAGATGACAAAACCCAACACGTTTAGTTAGCAGTGGTGGCAGCTTGAATTCATGTCTGTGTTACTGGACTCAGCTACACGTCCGTTCACTTGGCAGTGCTGCGTGGACATGTGGGTTGTGTGAGGGTCAGTCTGCACTCGGCTGGTGGACACGGGCTCCCTGCGGGTGGTGACACGGCCCACTGTGCAGATGGCCGGTGTGGGAGTGCGCGCCAGCACGCCCCCGGCCTCCAGCACCGTCTCAGCTCATGGCGGGAATGTGCACGCAGAGAAACTGGTGCTTCCTGGTGCGGGGCCCGGCCTCTGTGGGCAGCAGGTCCAGGAAGCCTGGTCGCCCCAGAGCCCGTGTCTCTTTACGCATCATCCTGCTGACCTGTGAGGGGAAAACCAAGGCTGCAGCGAGTGAGGGTGCCCTGAGAGCCCCTCGAGGCCGAGTGCTGCCCAGGTAGCACAGCTGGAAGGGATGTGTAACCCACGGCCCGAGTGACTGGAGTGCGGGACGCAGACATAGGGCGTCTCAGTGGCCTTCAGCTACCAGCTGGGTGTTAGGTGAGGCAGGGCCTGCTGTGTGGAAGCCCCGCGGATGGCTGAGGCGGAAGCCACCTGGGTGCTTTCGCTGTCCAAGACAGCCCTGTGCCAGAGAGGTTTGGGTTAAGCTTGGCCAATAGTTTCTTTTCTTTGGGACACGAGAACAGGCGGGTCTCTCTGGCCTCCGACATGGACCCTGGAAAGGCTGGGGCAGCTGCCCCGGCCCCCACAGTCGTCGTCCCCCCCCCCCGCTGCCTCCTGCTGGCCCCCATGTCCGCTGGGTGGTAGCCAAGCCGCCTCAGGATGGCATGCACGCGGACCCGTGCGGTCCAGGGTCTGTGGGGCCATGCGAGCAAGTAAGTCCAGAGGCGGCGTCTGGACAGCTTTTGGGGTGTCCTGGGTGTGAGGGATACAGCTAGAGAAACAGCAGTAGGGGACCAAGGCCACCGGAGTTGTATGAGTTTCTGGGACTGCGCGACCAGGACCATGAGGTGCGTGGCCCAGAGCCAGTGGGGCCAGGTGTCCATGGGGCTGGTTCCTCTGGGGCCGTGAGGTGCGTCTGTGCCCTGCCTGTTTCTAGACGCCTCAGTCACTGCACACCCCGAGCCCAGGCTGGATCCTCTGGCAGCCTGCAGGCCAGTGTCAGGCCACCTAGTTTCCTAGAGTTGATTTTTAAACTCTAAGCTAGCAGAATGGGGGTGCCGTAGTTGTGGGGTGCCAAGAGGGAATGCCACGGAGTGGGTGCGTGTAGTGGGAGACCAAGGACCCCGACCTGCAGCGGTGTGCACTGCCCTCAGGCTGGGCCCCCAGGGCCTGTGGCTTCTCTCCCCACGGGGTGTGGAGTGCTGGACGTCACAGAGACAGCCCTGCCCCCCATCACGCTGACCAGGGCGTGCTGTGTCCTGCATGCTCCAGCCCCAGGGTGTCTGCTGAGCTCTACCACCTCCCCTCTGCCTGCACGCCTGGTCTGGCCCTGCCAGCCCCGGGGGTGCTGTCAGCAACTCCTGCTTGAAGCTGATACCAGGGGAGTGAGGACCCCCGGGGGCATTTGGGGACTCACCTGAGGCCATCTTGATGGGGGCAGGGAGCCCCAGGGCAAGGGAGGCCCCAGAGGCATAGACGCGGGAGGAGGAGAGGGCACATGGCCCTCCTGAATCCTGCTTTCGGGGGACGTGTGGACTGTGTTGGGGCAGCCGCAGCATCTCGTGGCATTCGGCTCAGCCCTGAGTGTCAGGCAACAGCCCAGGCAGGAGACCCTGCTGTGCGGGGAACCGGGTGGAGGCCGGTGTCCCTCTCCCAGCCACAAGACGCTGCCACATCTAGCTCAGACCCGTGGGCACGTGGCATTTGTCGGAGGAAAGGGGAACAGCCCTTGGCTTCATTGCTGCCTCTCCCCCTCCCCATCTCTGCTAAGGTCCTGGCAGTGAAACGCCCCCCAGGGTGGTGTGATTTCCGGGCCAGGCAGGGCCACAGCCAGGCCTCGGCGTTGGGGCTGCGCACTTGATCTCGAACGGGCGGAGGTGGTGGTCGGGCGGAGGCAGGAAGCCTGTGGTCTGGGCTGGCCGGGGGCGATTCACAGGGCTCATGGGGAACAGTGTCTCGGAGCTCCGGGAATCAGGCAGACGAGCTGGGGGTGTGACGTGTAATTTCACGAAACACACCGCGGAGCCGGCGCCGCCAGCGTAGCGGCCGGTCCCCCGCCGCCCTGGCCCACGCGTTGGCGCTCGGCCGTTCTCTTCCCCTCTGCGGTTCCCCAGCGCGGGGCTTCAGGTGGGGGCTGTGGGGGTGGCCGGGCCCAGCACCTCCTCTGCTAAGGGGGGGGGCGGGGGGCTCTGCTGAGCGGACACCTGGGGCCCTGCCTGCTCCGCCACATCACACCTGGATGTCGGCTGTGGGGGAGGCGTTGGGTGGGGACAGATGCTTCTTGCCCACGGTGCTGACCGGCGCCATGTCCTCGGCTCTCCCTGCGCGGGCCGCTGTCTTACCGAGCACCTTACTTGTTGATGTCTCCAAGTCCTTACAGGAAGACGAGGTTAGGGACAGGCCAGTGGTAGAATTTAATGCTTTTACTATTTGTTGTCGTCGCTTTTTGAAAACTGCCAGGGGATGCGTGGCCTGTGTGGGTGCATCGTGTCAAGCCAGAACTTTCTCTCCGTGGTTGTCTTAATGGGACAAAAATTGATTCCCCGGTTGCTTCTGTCGTTCTGTAATGGCAGCCGGAGGAGAAGGGCGTAAACGCCCACAAGTTAGATGCTGTGCCCAGTGCCGCTGACGGCCCTGGAGAGGTCAGCTCAGCTTCCCGTGACCGGGTCCCGCCAGCACTCACTGAGCTGTGCCTGCTCCCCGCGTGTGCCGCGCTCAGGCCACAGCTGCCGGGAAGAGCGTCCTATGCTGACCGCACAGTTGCCGGGGCCCGGGGGCGCTGTGGCCCGAGATGTGGTGTGGGGGGACAGGCTGGTGCAGGCAGCTCCTCCACTGGGCGAGCGTGCACTGCAGGGCCAGCAGTGACTGGAGGACCTTGTGAGCTCACGGCCATGACTGTCCCTGCTGCGTCCACGGGCCCTCCCCCTCCGGGCTCAAGGGTGGCTCCCAGGGCAGGCAGGTGGCCCCACAGAGCTGACTTGCGGCCCTCGTCGAGGGGCTTGGAGTCTCACCCGTTGGGGTGAGTGTCCGGGGAACGCTGGCCTGGACCCTGGAAAATGGGGGTGCTGGCAAACGTTACCCGCGGCAGGGTGCTGGGACACGAGCCGTGCAGGTGAAGTGCTTGCCGCGGCGCTGGCGTCCCGTCCCACCCAGAGATGCCTGGTGTCCCCAGCTGAGTGCTGCCCTTTTCCAGGAGCAAGACCGCCAACGGAGACTGCCGGAAAGACCCCCGGGAGCGGAGCCGCAGCCCCATCGAGCGCGCCGCGGCCCCCACCATGAGCCTGCACGGCAGCCACCTGTACACGTCCCTCCCCAGCCTCAGCATGGAGCAGCCCCTCGCGCTGACCAAGAACAGCATGGACGCTGGCAGGCCAGCCGGCATCTCGCCCACGCTCACCCCAGGGGAGCGGCAGCAGGTACGCCTTGGCCCCGGGCGGGGCGGGCAGAGCCCTGAGAAGAGGCCTGGAAGGGCGCCGGCCTTGGTAGGGCCTTTCCACTGGCAGCACCCACCCTCTGAGTCTCGCCTGGCCGTGTCGGGGCCGTCCCTCTGCGCACAGGGCCTGGGCAGAGGTCAGCGGCTCTGGGGCTTCGTTCCCGGAGCTGGCTCCTGTCAGCGTGGTGGCCGCCCCACACAGCGACCTGCTGAATTTGGGCTGGAATCCTGCCAGTTGTGGCCACAGAGGCGACCAGCTCCTGCGGGTCAGGAACACGGCACTGGCGCCTGGGATGTCTCATTACAGGAGATGAGGGGGTTGTCACCTATGAACAGCGGGCTTGGTGGGAGGGACAGCACCTCTGACCGGGGCTCATGGGCACGTCTGGTACACGAGGCCCAGAAGCAGCCTGCGCTTCCCCGCCCCGCCCCAGCAGGGCTGGCTTGGTCTCTGCTCACGCTGAGCCGGTCTGTGGGAGCCGTGTGCGGCCGACCCTCGGTGCATCTGCCTGGGCAGCGGGCGCGCCCAAGGGTGCTGCCGGTGAGAGCGGCCATCACAACCCGGCCCGGCGGCATCAGCTGTGACCCAACAGCCAGATGCTGACTGTGCGCCGCACCGCTCGGCCTGGTCAGCAGGGGGCCGTGCGGGTCACGGTGCCGGGGCGCAGGGAGGACTGGGCCCTGCAGGTGGGCGGGCGCCCAGGAGGCTCCACTCCGGCCCTGGGTACCTGGAGGAAGCGGCTCTGCACCCCAGTCCCGTGTCTCCCAGGAGAACGGCCCCCGCTGTGGGACCTGCCCTGTGGTGCCCGGACCTGCGAGTCACGCCGGGGCCAGGTGCAGGACGGCCTGCTGCCGCCGGGTGGCTTTGGGGAGGAGAGCGTGCCCGAACTCCAGCTGGAAGTGACCTGGGAGGGGGCGGCGGTGGAAAGGGTGACTCAGATCTCTGGGAACCAGGACAGGGGAGTGTCCCTGTTTGGGTTTTGTGAGGGCAGCTCTGAGGTGGAGAGGGCGCCAAAGGAAGGGGGGACCGGAGCCCCGAGAGGGCGGCTCGAGGCTGTGGATTCAGAGAGCATGACTGAGGGCGGGTTCCCGGGCAGCTGGAGAGCTGCCGGGAGGGACGGGCGTCTGCCCTGCTGCTGGCTCACCGTGGTACCCCGGCGGGTGCCGTTTCTAGCCTTTCCCATTTGGAAAGGGGCACAGTGGGGAGAGGTACCGGGCCATGTGGGCTCACAGGCCTCACCTTCCCGATGCAAAGGGCCTTGCTCAATGGCACGTGTGGCAGAAGCACGGCAGGCATCCTCCGGAGTTCAGGACGGGGTGCTGCGGCCTGAGGGCTGCGGGCTTGCTGTCTGGGAGTCAGGCCCTCTGCAGTAGGAAGGCACCGGGCACTGGCCACCTGCAGGCCGGGGGCTTCCCTTCAGCTGAGACCCAAGGTGGTGCCAGGGGTGATGCTGAAACTCTTCAGTGTCCCACGTTGACCCCTCTCGCTGACTGCCCGTGGCCAGTGCTGACCGGAGCACCGCACGTGGCCTGGCATCTTCAGCCTGAGCCTCCCGCGCTGCTCCTTGACCCTGCGTTTCCCTTTTCCCCGACCTGCTCCCTCAGCCCTGCTCTCCCCCACTCGCAACGGCCTGGCTCTGGTTCTGCGACCAGGAACCCCCGAGCCAGCCGAGCACCACAGGCAGGGCTTGCGCCTCCGCTCCCCCCACTGCTCCGCTCGCAAGACCAGCCTGGCTGGGGGTCAGGCCGCTCGCACCCGCCTCGTAGCGCCAGCGCCCCTCGGGGCACACGCGCTGTCCTGCAGCGGGGCTCCCTCTGAGCCCTGCCCGGGGGGCTCTTCTCCCCCAGAGCCGGCGTGATGCAGGCCCCCGCCCACAGCCCCATGGCCTTTGTCCACACCATCCCCCTGCTGGGGCGCTGCCCGAAAGCGCGCGCCTCCCTCATGCCTCGTCCCCACCTCAGGTGCACATCCTCTCTCGTGTGGCCTGGACAATCCGGGCCCTTCCCACAGGACAGGCTCATTTCCCTCATGCCTTTGGCATCTGGACACTGGCCGCTGAGGGGGCATGTCACGGCGAGGCAGGTCGCTGCCGTCCCGCGCCTCTCTCACTGCCTTAGACCTGGGCTGGGCTGGCTCCAGGGTCTGGGACACTGGTCCCTGCCTGGTCCAAAGGCGGGGAAAGGCCAGGAGGGGTTGTTTGCCGAATCCTGGGGCGCAGTGGGGGTCATGCTGTCTGAAGGGTCGCAAAGGGCCATAGAGCTCACCGGGCGGCGGCCTCTGCGGTGCCCCTCAGCCGAGGCGCCTGCGTCCCTGCAGGGTGGGTGTGGTTGAGGCTGCCTCGCGCTGACTGAGGCAGGAAGGTGTGGGGGCCGCAGCCCTCTGAACGGGGGACAGAGGACGGGTCCCAGGTGCAGAGCAGCGGACTGCACGTGTCTTTCCAACTAATGCCCTTCCCTCCTGCTCGCCCCAGAACCGGCCGTCGGTGATCACGTGCGCCTCCGCCAGCACCCGCAACTGCAACCTCTCCCACTGCCCCGTCGCGCACAGCGGCTGCGGGCCGGCCGGGCCAGCCAGCTACCGAAGGGCCCCGAGCTGTAAGTGACCGGCGGGCGGGTATGCGGGGCTTCTCACTCACTGCGGCTCTGGTGGGGTGTGCTCCTCTGGCCATGCTGGACGCTGCAGCTGGAGAATCCTGGGCGCTTCCCTCGGGTCCTGGTGTCTGGGAGCCTGTGCACCCGCATTTGGCCTGGCGGGCGGGGAGGGAAACATTGGGCCCTGCCCTTCCAGCCGGCCCCTGCTGGCCCTGTGTGCCCACTCCGTGGCTCTGCCCGCGCCCGGTGCTGACTGACACTCTGCTCGCCCATAGCTGCCACCGCCTGCGACCCCGTGGTGGAGGAGCACTTCCGCAGGAGCCTGGGCAAGAACTACAAGGAGCCGGAGCCGGCGGCCAACTCCGTATCCATCACGGGCTCGGTGGACGACCACTTTGCCAAAGCCTTGGGTGACACGTGGCTTCAGCTCAAAGCGGCCAAGGACGGCGCGTCCAGCAGCCCAGAGACCGCCTCGCGCAGAGGCCAGCCGGCCAGCCCCTCTGCCCACATGGTCAACCACAGCCACTCCCCCTCCGTGGCCTCGTGAAGGGCATGCCCCAACAACACGTGGATCGCATGGTTTGCCTGAGCTTTGAACAGTCAGCGCTTAAAAACAGAAAAAAAAAAAAAAAAAAAAAAATTGGGGGGGGGGGGAGGGAAGGGAGGTTCATTCCCAAAACCAGTTGCTGGGGTTTTCGTTCTGTCTTGTTTCGTATCTGCTTGGCATTCGTGCGCGGCCGCAGACGTGGCGGCGGGACTGCGGGGAGCACCTGTCCGGCGTGGGTCCTGCCTCGCCTCGTTGCCAAAGAAACCTCTGCCCAGGCCCCGCGTGCCCACGCGGCCCGCCGGCGTCGGAGCGGGCGCCGGGCGGCGCGTACTTGAACAGAGCGGAGCGGGCGAGTCTGATTTGCACTATTGGGGCCTGCGCGGCGGCCACCGGCCGAGGCACGCGCTGAGGGCAAACTGCTGAAACAAAGGTGTGAGGTGAGGTTTGCGACCGGTTGTGTTTTTGCTTCTTGTTCGACTTAGACGAAGCCGCTTTGGAAGGGGAAGTCTCGCGCAGGTTACAGTCTCCAGGCTTCAGGTGCTGGCCGCGGGCGTCATGGCGGCGGGCGCGGTGCGCTCTGCTGGGGCCGAGCGGGGCCCGCGGCGCTCCCGGCGTCGCCCGTCCCGGCGAGAACAGCCGGTTCTGTTAGCCGTAGGCGTGCCGAGGTCCGTACTACTCGCTTCCTTCCAGAACTTGTCTTCTGGTGGCAGTCCTAGCTAGAGCTACTGCTGGTCCAGTGCGCTCGAGACGCAGCCGCGCCGACGTCTCGGAGTCGCCGCTCCGCTTAGGACTCGCTCCGGTGGGACGCGGCCCCTCGACGCAGAAACTGCTCTTCGCCGGCAGCGGGCCCGACTGGCCGCGACGGGCGTTTCCGGGGGCCGAGGCCGAGCACATTCCTGACTCAGCGCGGCCGAGGTCTGAGGGCCTGGCGGGCGGCGGCAGCTGCCTCCCCGCGACTGCGCGGCCCCAGCCCCGCTACATTCCAGCCTCACCCCCGCGGACCTGGCTGCGCCGCCTGCCCCAGCCGCCTGCCCCGCCGGCAGTGCGGACTCACGGGAGCCCCAGGCTGGTTTCCAGGCGGAGGGAGGCCCGCTCCGCTGGCCCCTGGCCGGCGCCCACCCACTGGGCTTCCGGGGTCCGCGCTCAGCCCGTCTCTTCTGTAGGGAAAACCGTCGAGAACACTTTTTTATATAGGTAACTTTAAGACCATCATTACGCTGTGCGTAAAGAATGTACAGAGAAATTTGTAGGTATTTTTTGAAGAACAATTAATTTGTTAATGATATGTAGCTATTTAATTTTTTCCCTTCCCCATTGTAATCATTCTTTTTTTTTGGTTTGGAAAAAAAAAAGTTGATCTTTTTTTTGTCGTAGATCGTCTGTAAAAGTGCAGGAACACAGTTATTCTATGAGACGCTGCATCTGCCTTAATAGCCACTCGTTTGTTACTGCTGCAGGCTGCGGGGCGCGGCCTGGGCCTGGCCGGCGGGTCGGGCAGGGCGCGGGCGCCGGCCTATCTGGGATGGGCGCCCGTGGTGCCCCTGAGCCCGAGCCTGTCAACCTGTAATATACCATTCTCTGTGGCCTGTTTTTCCTGGAAGAAGAAGAAAAAAAAAAAGGTTTGGCAGGCCATCTTTTTTTTGTACTTAAAAGTAGCCTTAAGAACAATAATAAAGTGCTCTTAAACCACAGACGTGCCTGTGACCCTCTGCCTCTGGGGTAGCGGCGCCGGGGGTGGGGGGGCCCTGCCGCCCCAGGGGACGCAGCGGGGGACTGAGCGCGGAAGTCCCGCTCTGGTCAGAGCCTTGGGAGCGGGCTCTGGCCTCCGTTTGGGGTCGGACAGGTAAAGGGGACGCCACAAGAATAAAACTTTAGTGGGAGGAGAGCGCTGGCTCCCCCCTCGGGGCGGCTGTGGTGGGTGAGCCTCATCTCCGCCTGGGGGAGGGGCACCTCAGTGCCTGGTGATGCCAGCAGCCCCTGCTGTGGTCAGGCCCTCGGGCCGACAAAGAGCCCGGTGGGGGAAGAGCAGCCCTCACGGGCTGCAGGCGCGGCCCCGGTGCGCCGTCTGAGGCCTTCCCTGGGCCCAGCCGGCCGTGAGACCCGTCTTCCGCGCGTCTCCCACAAGAGCAGTGGTGGACACCTTCCCTAGTGGGAGGTGGAGCTGCCCGGGCCGCGGTCCAGGTGTCCAGCCTCACTGGGAGAACTGTGGTTCCCTCGGTCCTGCTCTGCGCGCTCCCTTCTCTCCCGCCAGCAGGCCATCAGTGAGGAGCTGGGCCTGGGGTCAAGGGGCGCCAAGTGGGCAGGCCCCTGTGGGGTGTGCAGTGGCTGCAGGGAGTGCAGGCTCCCCCCTGTCCTCACTGGCACCCCTGGGGGCCGGGGCGTGACAGGTCCGGGAACCTGACCCCCAGACACAACCAGAGACAAGGACGGCTGCGGAGGTGGCCAAGGCCCAGACGACGGTCAAGCCAAATCCTAGGTTATTATTTAGCTCAGGGGTCAGGGGTCACGGGAAGTGAACACCCAAAGCTCCAGGCATGGAGGGAGGGCGTCAGTCTTCAAGGTAGGGGGAGCAGGAAGGGTGGGTGCGGGGCCCAGGGTCCCCAGACCTGCTCCGGACTCAGTGCCTTGGCGGGGAGCAGGGCCGGGCGCATCACACGGTCTCGTCGTCGCTCATGTCCCAGATCTGCATGGAGAAGGAGACATCGGCTGAGTGCCCGGCGCCCGGTGCCGCTTCTAAGCCGAGTGGCTGTGACAACTGCAGGGACAGAGGCTGCCCGCGCAGGTGACGCAGCCTCCCGGCCCTGACGTGTCTCGTTTCTTACAAGTGATGTCCCTTGCCAGAGGCCTCACTGGCCGTGGGGGAGGGTCCGCCCCACCCCATCCCGGCAGAGCAGCTGTCTGCACCCACCAGCTCCCGCTCGTTCTCGTCTGTAGCCAGCCGCTGCGCTGCCTTCTGGGGCCTCGTCCTCGCGGGGCCTCCGCCCCAGAGCGGAAGCTCGCTGAGGACAGAGACAGCCCCGGACCGGCTGGCTGGACCTGCTCCCCGTTCACGTGAACTGTGGTCCAGAGGCCAAGTGGCCTGCAGGCTGCACGCCTGGCCAGTGCTCGGGCAGGGAGCCCCAGAGAGCACGTCCTCTCCCCACCAGCCCCAGGGGTGGCCTGGGCTGGGCCGTGGAGCCTCACAGAGGAGCCCCCTCTGGCCCTTGGTGTACCCCGGGGGAGCCCATGAGTCTGACAGGCAGGCAGCACGGATACAAGGGGCAAAGGAGCCCCGTGGCCTCCCCCTGCAGAGTGAGAACGGGGGTGGCCCTGCCTGGCTGCCCACAAGGCTGGTGCTCGGGCCACCATCTCCCAGGCCTGCCTGAGCCCCAGGGGCTCCTCGCACCCTGCGCTCCCTGGAGGCCTGGACCCTGAACTTATGCCTTTAGACTTTCCAGATTCCTAGAACTGGTTGCAAAAGGCCACCTCGCCGCGGCAGAACTGAGAGAAGGAACATCGTGTTTACACGAGGCTGGCGGGGAGACGGCGAGGCCTGGCCAAGGTAAATATCAACACAAGCCTGGCTTTCAGCCTGTATTTGTGGAAAACATACAGAGAGAAGGAAATTTCCTCTAGCAAGGACTAGCCGCCCGGCTGAAGGCTGGCGTGGGTGTGCCTGCTCCGCTTTCTGTAGACGCCCTGCTGTCCCAGGCTGACAGACTCGGCTGACACCTGGGAGCAGGGCTGGGGGTGCCAAGAAGCCCCATCTGATGTCGAGGGATGGGCGTGGCCAGGCCCTGCCCTGCCCTGGGCCTGCTCCTCTCCTGGTGCCCTGGCTGCGTCCAGGGTGGGATTCAGTGTGGTGGGGCCGCTGCCTCCTGCGAAGGCCGCTCCCAGGCGCCCCTGGGCTCTGCCCACCTGTGTCAGCAGCACATTACGGTTCTGCCTGCCCTGCCCAGGGAGAGCCCACGCGTCCCCCTCAGGAGGCCTCGTGTGGGAGGGCCAAGGTGTTGTGCACGAGGCAGTGGCTGGGCCCACAGTGCGAGTGACGGGACGTGAGGGGAGCCCGTGGACGGCACCCCTTCAACCTGCCCGGCTACCTGGGGGCCAGTCGGCTGGACACAGGCCGTGTCTACAAGCACGAAGGGCACCGAGCACTTGACAAACACGGCACGGCCTGGACATACACAGCTCGTCAGTCACGACTGGGTGAGGTGGGGCCCGAGCCCAGGTGCAGGCGCCGTCCTCCCCCAACCCCCCACCCCGGAAGGCCCCAGCCCCTGGCGTGAGGGGACACGAAACCGGCACAGGTTTTACAAGGCTCTGTAATCCAGTGGTGGCGAAGGACGGCCCAGCACCTCCTGAGGAGCAGACATGAACAGCTGCCGCGTTCCGAAGAGGCGGCTCTGTATGACACAAGCTTGGAAATGCTCACGCCGAGCTCAAGAAACCGTCTGCAGGGGGTGTGTCCAACTGGAGAGCCAGAGCAAGCAGCAGGCGGCCGCCCCACAGACAGCGTCGTCAGGCCACAGCGACAGCAGGCCCGAGAGAAGGGCAGCGAGGAAGCCGGACGGCTGTACCAGCCCAGGGGGCAGGACCAGGCCCTGTCGGCCGCCTGACCGCTCGCACGGGGCCCGGAGCTGGCTTCTCGGGAGCCGCCAGGGGCGTCTGCGCCAGACTCACAGTGGCCAGCTCGTGTGACCCGGCCGGCAGGTGCGGGCTCCGCCCTGAAGACAGCACAGGCCCAGGGCCACAGCAGCCCTGGGTGGTGACAGGGGCGTGCGGATGCCCCTGCTTTCTGGAGCAGAAGCGTCCACACCAGCAATGGGCCAAAGTCATGCTGGGCACCTGCTGGCTGGGCCAGCGCAGCTCTGACCTGCAGGCCGGCGGCCACCCGAAGCGCGTCAGGAGAAGCAACGGAGACAACTACAGATACACGAGGCTGGGCCCAACGACAAGCTTCTGTGTTCTGGAGCGTTGAGGGCCTGTGAAGAGCAACGTTCACCTGGCAGCACCTGGAGCGTCACCCGCTGGGCCGCGGCATCGCGGTCACGCACAGCCCGGGCCGGCTGCCGTGGAGCACGCCCAGGCCCTCGGCCAGCACTGGGCGTCGGGAAGGCGCCGCTGAGACCAGGGCAGCTCCACGGGCGCCTGCCAGGAGCACACACACCAGCACGTTCCAGGGCGCCGGGTGCTGCTGGACGGGGCTGGACCCCCCGCAGCTGACCAGAAGGCAAACCATGCACGGCCAGCGCGCCAGCGGCCGCCGGGAGCTCAGCTGGGAGTCCCCTGGGGCCCGGAGCACCCCCCAGTCTGAGCCTGAGAGAAAGGAAACCCCGTGCGCACAGACGCGCCGTGCTCGCGCCAGTCTCTGCAGCAGCCAAGGCGAGGACGCACCAGAGCGCCACGAGGAAGAGGCCACTGCGGCCAGAGGAAACCGCGCACCGCCTCGGAGAGCCGCCGCCGGGGCAGCACGGCCTTCCCCACTCCACCCGGGCACTGCCTTGTCAGCACTTCGGCTCTGAGCCGCGAGGGGCAGTCGGGAGCCCGCCCTGGCCAGCTGCCTCTCTGTGCCTGGGCGAGGGCCCGAGGGGCCCAGGGCACATGTTCTGCCGACTGCCAGGTGAGCCCTTCGGGAGGCCCTGGGAGGGCCTGCCAGGGCGGTGCTGTGGCCCGCAGGCTTCAACCACCAGACTCAGCGCGGGTGGGGAGACCGGGCGCTGACCAGCACCCACAGGTGGCAGTCCCTCTTCTACGCCCTGGACGAGACAGACGTGCCCGTTGTCCGACTTAAGACGGTCCCCATCAGGACCCCGCTGCCCGGAGCCTGCCTGGAGCCGGGGCCCCTTTCGGAAGCAGCGCGCTCCCCGAGTGCACAGCGGGGGCCTCTGCCGAATGCAGGCAGTTTGGTGCACCAGTTCCAGAGCCGGCTGGGGCTCTGCTTCTTGACGGACATACCCGGGCCGGCGGTCCTGCTCCCCACACTGCCCCAGCGGGGGGTTCACGGCACCCAGGGGCTCTGGTGGCTCCTGCTGGGCCAGTGGGGACACAGCTGGCCGCGGCAGCAGCTTCTGAGCGGTCAGCACCCACCTACTCACCTGTGGGCGCCGGGGACACTCCTCGCCTCTTCCCCAGTGTGATGTGGGTGGGCTCTGATAGTGGGGGTCTGGCTGCTAGTTCTGAGTTCTTCTGGGGTGCCACTGGAGGCGCCCAGAAAGTGGACTTGGGGGCAGCCGACAGGAAGACACATGCTGCGTGGGATGGGGCCCAGCCACGGCGCCGGAGGACGGGCGCGTGGCTCCCACCAGCCAAGTGCCAGCTGCGCGAGGCCAGCTGAGGCCAGGTCCAGGGACGGAGGGAGGACAGGCTGGAGGAGCAGCTGGCAGGTGCGCGTGCCCATGAGAGCGCGGGGTCTGTCACCCTCAGGCATGGGCCCTGACTGTCCCCCTGGTTTTCTCCAGACCCACCCACTCCGCTGACCGTCCTGGTGGCACGCCCCGGGGTGCAGGAGCGCAGAGTGCAGCCTGGTTCTGGCCTCTGGCCCTTCCCTGCCAGTCCCCCAAGCTCACCTCCATGACCCTCCCTCTGGCCCACCAGAGCCCACGGGATCTCGAACATACTTCCGTGTGACACGGAAGCGCCTCCCCTCCGCCCCGTGGCACGGGGGAGCGGGTCCCCTCCCCTGGCACCTTCCCCCTCGCCCGCCTGTCCAACAGCCCCCTCGCTCCCCGCTCAGACCAGCCCTCCGGCTCCTCCTGTAGACCCTGTCCCCTTGCCGCCTGCGTGTCTGTGCATCTGCCTGCCCGGGAGCTGGGAAGAGGGGCGCAGGCCCACCCCCGCCCGGGAGCCCAGCCTGAAACAGCCTACGGACACCGGCAGCCCAGGGCGGGCGAGGGCGGGGGCACCTGCCGGCTGCCCCGAGTTTTCTGGAGGGGAGCCCCTCCCAGCCTTCCCGACTCCACCCCACAGTGCCCACTCATGACCCACTGCCCCGGGGGCCCAGGGACACGGCCAAGACACAAGTGAGGACTGCTACAAAGCACACGGCGCCTGAAAGGGGAAACTCCCATACTGCGCCCGGGCCAGGACGCCTGCAGTGAGCAAGGACCGCAGGGGTGGGGGACGCCTGCGCACTCCACCGCCGGCTCTGCCCAGCTCCCCGCCTCACCCCTGAAGATGCTCTGGGCTGCACCTTACAGGGGGGGTTTCTGGCAAGGCGACCCCACTGCAGAACCGAGACCTAGGCCTGCTCTGCTCGGGCTCAGCCATGGCCACGCTCTGCCACCCACACACAGCTGACCCTTGTGACAAGGACGGGGTTGGCGTGGAGAGCCCGGGGTCGCCTTGAGGAGGCGCAGGAAGGAGGCGTGGGGGGCGGACTCCGGGCAGCTGCTGGGGGCGGGGAGGACAGCGGCAGGGAGCGCCAGGACAGCCTCCCACGAGAACTGCTGTTTCCACCCTCCAGCAGGGGCTGGATGGACCTGGGCCAGGCAGAGGGACCCAGGGGCAGGGGAGAAGGCCTGTCCTGGGGCGGGAGGCCAAAGCTGCCCAGTCCGGAGAAGAGAAGCGGCCTGGCGCCCTCTTGGGTGCCCCGCCCCATGTTTCTGGCCGACCAGAGGCGGCCAGCCTTGCAGCGGACGGAGCCCAGGCCGGCGCCAACGTGTCTTCACAGAAGTCAGACACAGGAGGAGACGACCAGAAGCGCATAAGTGAAGAGAAAATAAAGTTGGATGCACATTCTGATGAGGACACAGACAGCGTAAAGGGACAAAGCTTAGACAGCAACCTGAGGGGCGTGAAGAGGGGCACAGACGCCCCAGCCCAGGGTGAGCACAGGCTGCAGTCCAAGAAACCGCCTGGAGGAGGGGCGAGGAGGGGCGCATGGACCTGACCCTGTGAGCTCCAGGAGACCCTGGGGCCCAGTGGCTGCCCAGCAGCAGAGCGGTCTGGAAACCAGGCGCTATATTTAGCACCTCCCCTGGGCCTGGCTCCAAAGCCAGCACCAAGAAGTGCTCCAAGGGGTGTTGGTGGCTTAAAGGCAAGGGGGTACCGGCAGGCACCCCTCCAAGGATTGGGGAGGAGCGACCCGGTTTGGGGTCTCAGCTCCTTGTCACCAAATGGCAGGGTAGGGAGGCCCCAAAATAGCAGCCGCAGCAGCAAAATGACTAACAACAGGGTGTGCTGGGAGCTCAGCCTCTGCTCAGCGGGGGCAGTGGGGGGGTTTATTTGGGGACTGCGTGAAGGAGAGGGGTGGACGTGTGGGGAGGGACAGTGGGCTCAGCCTCGCTTGCTTGCTTCAAAACACATTTTTCAAATTAGGTGGTAAGAATACGGGCAATTTCTGTGGCACCAGCATACTTTCTTTCAAGATATGATTTATATGTTTGGCCCACATTCGAAATGAAATCGTTATTGAGATAAATGGCTGTGCTGGAGCCCGTGGAACGGTTTCCATTATGTAGTTCAGCTCGGCTCCACAGAAAACTCGCTGAAAAGTGCCCCTGAAGAAGGGCAGACGCTGGCATTTTGGGGCTCCTGCTCAGAGGCTTTTGGGGTCAATGCTAGGGAAAGGGGAGAAAGCTGAGCACTCCGGGGTGAGGGGACTGTGGGGTGGGAGCCGACGGGCCCACTTGATAAGAAGGGGTGATGCTGCTGAACGCTGCATGATGCCAGCACAGGCGCTCCAGCACGTTGGGCGCAGCCACGGCTCGGCCCCCAGTGGGCATCTGGGAAGCTTCAGAAGGAGGCCTGACCACGGGCCTGACCCGGAGATCAGGGCTGGAGCAGGCACCCCCAGGCCTTCCTGAAGCTGCAGGATCCTGCCAGGCAGCGCGGCGCTGGGCAAGGGCGGGAGGTGTGGAGGCCCCGTGGCCAGCGGACTCTTAGCGGAGTCCGAGGGGGCTCAACGGGGCCAGAACGGTCACATACGCCTCGGGAAGAAACGGAACCTCGACCCCTACCCTTAAACCACACAGAAATTAGCCTGAAAGGAGTCACAAGCACAGACATAAAAGCTGAAATATAAAACTTCTGGAAAAGAACATAAAAACTAATGAAACTCTGAGGTGGGCAAAGATCTCTTAGGATACTAAGACATGGAGCATGAGATGAAATGCATAAGCTTGCCTGTGTGAAAACCCACATTTTCCCTTTTAAAGTTAATGCTGAAAATGTTGGTGAGGATGTGGAGGGAATGCAAGCTGGTCCAACCACTATGGAAGGCCGTATGGAGGTTCCTCAGTCTACTAAAAATAGAATTACCACATGACCCAGCAACCCCACTCCTAGGGATCTACCCAGAGGACCAAACACACCGATCCGAAAGAGCACCTGCACCCCTCTGTTTGATACTGCAGCACTATTTATAATCGCTAAGCCTGGAAACAACCCAAATGCCCAAAAATAGATGCCTGGATCAGGAAGATGTGGCACATACACAGCATGGACTACTACTCAGCAATTAGAAAAGATAAGCTAGGGCCATTTATAGTAACACAGATGGAGCTAGAAGGAATTATGCTCAGCGAGTAAGTCAAAAGTCCAGAGAAAAATTTCAGATGGCTTCATTAGTAGGAGGAATATAAAAAACAAAAAACGGAGCACAAGGAAAAGAACAACAATTAAAAAAAGAAGAAAAAACAAACACAGGAACAAAAAGACAGACAGTTCAGAAGCACCTTGCGGGGTGGAGGAGAGGGACTCAGAAGGGGGCGGGAGAGCTCAGGGGACAGAGGTGACGGCTCACTGGTGGAACGGCAGTGGGGACTCCGTGGGGCTACGGCCGGGACCTCACACACGGCTGCGCACCAGCAACACACCCACGCTGAAGAGAGCGCCATAGTTACTTTACAAGGTTAAAATAGGGCCTCCCTGCAAGGGGCTAAGCACAGCACTGTGAAGCATCTGCAGCCAATGCAGTGCAGTCCCCAGCCAGGGAGCTGACCCACAGGGCGCAGCAGACCTCTCCTGCTCCTGCTGCTCCCCACAGCAGTGGATTTCAGTAGATCCGCCTGTTCTGCTCCTCACTCTGTCTCTGGTGGATCCTCTTAACCCCCCGCACCTCTGGCCTGTAGCCCAGTTCTTGTATGCATAAATATTTAAACAAATTAAAATAGACTCACATCCTATGATAACCCAGGGATTCTAGTTCCAGGTAACTGCTCAGAGGAAATGAAAACAGTTCTCCATGTAGAGACTTCTACACAAACACATACTGGAGCTTTACTTTTAATTATTACGAACTAGAAACAACTTAGCTACTCAGAACAGGTGAGTGGATGAATCAACAATTACAGCATATTCATAAAATGTGGTATTGTGCAGCAATAAAAAACAATATACTGGCACCTGCAACAACTTCGATGACTCTCAAAAACAGTATGTGGAGCAAGAAAGCCAAAGAAGAGTACTTGGTGTGTGATTCAAAGAGCACTCCTAAAAGCTGCATGGGACTACCAAAGACCCTGAAGAGCCAAAGCAATCACAGGAAAGAACAAAGCCAGGGACACCACATTTTCTGATTTCAGGCTACACATAAAGCTACAGTAATTAAAACGATGGCACTGGCATGAAAACAGATACAGTTTAATGGGGCAGGACAGAGAGCCTAGACATAAACCCCTGCGTTTCTGGCCAGCTAATGCTTGGCCAGGGAGCCAAGAATACTCAGTGGAGACAGGACAGTCTCGTCAAGAAACAGTACTGGGAAAACTGGATATCCAAATGCAGGAAACAAGCTAGAGCCCTGTCTCAGAGCAGTCACAGAAACCAACTTGAAGGGAATGAAAGACGTGAACCAAGACCTGGTACCATCACACTGCAAGACGAAGCACAAGGGAAGCAGTCCCGACGCGGCGGCTGGCGATGCTCTCCCGGCGGACACCAGAAGCACAAGCGACAGAACCAAAGCCAAGTGGAACCGCATCAGACTGCGAGGCTCTGCACAGCTGGAGAGACGATCCGCAGCGCGAAGACGCACCGAGGGACGGGAGAGACTGCCAGCGCGCTCGGGTCGGGGTTGGTGGCTACATGCGGAATACGGCGGAACCATCCAACTCGGTGACAGCAACAACCGGATGCTAAGACGGGTGGACGAACTAAACGGACACTTTCCAAAGACGACCCCACATGGTCAATGGGCACAGGAAGAGGCGCTCACCGTCAGTGTCGGGCGGGGGAGCATGATCCAGGAGGACGCCAGGAGGGAAGGACGTGACCTGGGAGGAAATGAGCTGCGGGGCAGCGGTGGCTACTCCTAAAGCCCTGATTGTCTTGGAACCCTGAGATGTCCAAGCAGGATGTGACCTTACACATGTCCGATGCACCTTCAAAGGAGGGGAAACTGAGGCCCACAGAGGGGACCCGGTCTAAGCAAGGTCATAGGCAGAAGTGACCCTAAAGCCCTCGGCTGCCGGGGCAGTCCTTGGCTGCCCGTCTGGGCAGAGCCCTGGGCCTGGCCCCGCCCGCGGCGATGGGGGAGAGAGGGCCGGCCCGTGACTGGCTGAGCACACGCGCACAGCGTTCACTCTGAGAACAAGGGCAGCGGCCACAGACACAGACATCCCCCGCGGGGTGCATGAAACTGCACTTTCTTGGGAAGGGCAAGTCCTGGCTCTCGTCCTCTGCGTCCCGTGAAGGTTGTGGGGAGGCACCGCCCTGCTTGGACCCCTGGCTTCACGCCAGGACAGAACTGAAGGACTAAGTAATGAGTGGGCGCTGCTGAGGGGACAGGGCACTGGGCTGCTGCCCTAAGCTCCCTGGGGCCCAGCCCAGGGGCGTGCTCCCCAGAGACAGCCCCCCTCTTCTGCCGGCTGTGGGGATGCGCACAGCGTTAAGACTGGAAGCTTGTCACCATGTGCTGCTGGACCTCAACTTCCTTTCTGGTTCAGATCAGACGCCCTCAGCGGCAGGTGAGGACAGGCGGGTGCGGGCATGGCCACACCAGCAGGCCCCGCGCTGGCAGGGGGCAGGGGAGCCCGGCCCGGAGGCTCTGCGGCTCAGGACTCTGCGCCGGCACACGGCGCCCTTCCCCGCGTCTCCTGGGCGTCTGGCATTTCCCACCTGGACTCGGGGCCTCGGGGTGCGGTCTGGGTTCTCCTGACCAGCTCTGACACGAAAGGGCTTCCAAGTTTAAGAGAAGCAAAGGGCCGTTCACCCTCTAGTAGGTAGTAACTATCTCACAGCCCCCTCTGTAAGCCAGCGTTTTCACCTCCACTTTCTTGGTTGCTGATGAACAACAGGAGCTAAGTCCAGAAGGCCTCATTCTGGAGAGCAGAGAACGGACAACCGTGGCTTCAAGACAGAGCCTCTAAAAAAAGCCCCGTGTCCTCCCTCCCACCTCTACCATCTTCTCGGGAAAAGTTCCTGAGACGCGGCATTTCAGCAGCGTTTCTGCTTCAGTGCACTGACGTGGTGGCTGCTTTCTTCACAGAATGGGGTGGGTGTTCTCAGTTGTCCCAAATGACCATGGAGGACGTGAACCAAAGCTCTATGCAGACAGCAGAGAGCAGCTAGTGTGCGGCCCAGTTCCGCAAGTTGCACTTTAAAACCAGTTTATCTTTCTTAATAAGTGACTGCAAGTGGGACAGGTGGAAACAGTCGCGCCCGAGAAGGTTCACAGTACAAACAACCACGAAGAGACCGTTTTGTCTGCCCTGGCGCGGGGCTTGCTGTGCTGAAGTGAGCGGTGATGAAAGGAGCAGAGCGGGGGCTGTGGTCACTGCAGACGCAGGCGCTCCCGGTCCAACGTGCTCCCCGGAGCTGGCGGCACAGAGCGTTCCCGGGAGGACCCCAGGGTGACCCCTCTCTGCTCTGCCCGAAGGGACCCTGCAGGCCATCCCTTGGCCTGGCCCCTCCCTCCCTTGGGGAAACCTCCCAGGTCAGCACCCTGGCCCTGGTGCACGAGCGAGCCAGGCAGGCTGCGGGGGCTCGGGACGGGCAGACACACCACAGCTCAGGTCCTCCTCCCAAGCCCCTCTGCCCACAGCAAGCCCTGACCCCTGCCTGCCTGCAGGCGCTAGCAGACGCAAGTCGGCCCTGAGCGCGTCCTCAGCGGGCAGCAGACTGGCCTCGCCTCCCGGGAGCCTGTGCTCTGACCACGCAGCCCTGCCTGTCCCCGGCTCGCCGGCCCTGGGCCTCCCGCAGGCGCACTCTGCTTCTGTCCGCTCACGCAGGGAGGACCCCACAGTGTCTGCGCACCCCGCACCACGCCCGGCACCCACACACTCACAAAGTGACTAAATCAAAAACCGCGCAGCAAGTGCCTGCGGAGCGGGGGCATAACTGGCCCTGAAACACGAGACACGCCGTGTGAGGTCTCGGCAGCGGGGGGGGGGGGGGGGGGGGGGCCCCCCNCCGGGGGGGGGGGGGGGGGGGGGGGGGGCGCCTCCAGCCCTCCCTGGGCCCACACGGCACAGGACACGCCCAGGCACACGGGAAGGGGCAGCAGTAACGCTGGGGCCATCAGAGGAGCGGGAGGGGCCATTCACGGCTACAGGGGTGACGGGAGGTGGTCGGGAGGGCACCGGTGACCCAGCAGACACAGCCCGTGACGAGGTCGGGGTGCCAGGCGGGAAGAACCTGGGTTTTTCTTGCATTTGTTTTCAATGAAAGCAAATCACTCCTTCTCAGTTTAGGCCCAAGTTTTCAGAGAACTGATAAAAACAGGTCTGGACCTTGCTTCTGGGCGAAGACACAGCGCAGGCCGCGGGGCTCTCCGGCCCAGAAGTGGCACCTGCTGAGTTTCCCGGAGGGCCGAAGCCTGAGCGCGTGCAGCGCAGGACGTCTCTGCAGAGGCCGGACCGGCTGCGGCCTGCAGCCCCGCTGGCGCTCGGGCCCGGGGAGCCGCTCGGGCAGTGGGTGCAGGCTGGGAGCAGGCAGCGTCCGCTTAGTCACGTCTGCAGGGTGGGAGGGACAGCGCCACACCGCGGTCACCACCGGCTGTCCCTGACCAGTGCCCAGTCCTCAGGCTGCCCTCACCCACCTCCTCGCCAGGGCCCGAGGCAGCGCCTGCTCCTCACTGCGCTCTGAGGAAAAGGGGGAGGGGGAGCCAGCCCGGGGGCTCCTCTCCTGGGAGGAGGGTGGGGCCCACTGCTGGGTGAGAACAGGCCTGGGGCGGGGGACAGTCAGGCCCTGGAGTTGACAATGACACAGGGTCACGGTGGCCCTGGTACCCTAGGGCGCCAAGACGAGCTCCTCAACCAGGCTGGCTTTTGAGGTGCCCGGAAGATGACCCTCAGATTCTCAATCCCTGGTCCTGTCCTCCAGCCCTTCACATGCCCGCTGGTCCACAACACAGGACAGTCCCTGCTGTCACCAGAATGTCAGCACCTCCAACTTCCACCATGCTTTCAATGCTTGGCTGCCCCAGCCTCTTGTCCAGAAAGGCCCCAAGTCTCCTGCCCCTCCCTGCCATGGTCTGAGAGATTCTGGAGCTCTGCGTCCAGCACTTCAGCGTGACTCCTCCTGGGGAGGCTCCGTGCTGGCCCCGCTGTCCGACCGTCCACGTGCACGCTGCACTACCTGCCACGGGCAGTCAGGCCCGCGCCTGACTTTGCAAGGTCTCCGGAGCTGCTGGCACTAGCGGCCGCTGAGCTGCGCCACGCCAGTACGTCAGCAGGGTCCATAGGTGCCGCGTTTCCTGAAAACGAGATGGGGGGCAGCCGACCTCGCTCATGATGACCCTTCAAGCTACAGCAGTAAACGGCCACGTATTATGACCACGTGCACGTTCTTTGCTACAGCCGTTTCCCACAGTCTCTCAACGAGAAAGCGACAGAAAGCCCACAAGGAAAGTGGGCCTGACTGTGCACGTGACCTCCGAGGGACAGCCTGGCCGGGTCTGATGACTCAGCCCACAGGCAGTAAGACTAGACACACCCCGGCCGGCCGCCGGCGGCAGTGCGGCGAGGGTGCCCAACGGGAGCGGGAGGACAGGACAGTGCTTCCTGCGTGGCCGCTGTCCTTTCTGGACTAGAAGTTTCCCCAATTCTGCTGTTTCCTGAGTAAACTGTACGGTTGAGCGTCATGATAGCTGCGCCCTGACACGGACGGGGCGTCCTTCCACACGACCCCACACGCGAGCGGGGCACGGCGGGGCCGGTGACCCTACCCCAGGGCTGCAGAGTCTCGATGCCGACACAGGCAGAGGACACTGGCTTTGTCAGGAGTGCGAAGATGGGTCAACGTTAAAAAAGCCCTAAGAACATACCACACACTACTTTTTAAGGAAGGGTGTGAACCTCTCATGGATGCAGGAGGAGTTTCTAACGCTCCCTCACAGCTCTACTAAAACGGCACCTCTGCCCACTAAGGCGGCTTTGCTGCCCTAATAAGCCCGAGGTAGACACGGCAAATGGCAGGGCTGTGGCCATATTCTCAGTGGAGACAGAAACCGCTGAGGAATCTGCTCTCGGTGCTGTCACGGAGTACTGTGTTGGCAGCCTCGGCCAGCAAAATAAAGCAGGAAAAAGGGGGCCTCCTGGTGGCCTAGGAGTTAAATCTCAGCGCAGTCACTGCTGCGGCCTGTGTTCAGTGCCCCGCCAGGGAGGGGACCACCGGGCGCAGCAGACCTCTCCTGTGCCCCCGCAGCAGTGTGCTGCAGTAGACCTGCCTGTGCTGCTCCCCGCTCTGTCTCTGGTGAAGCCTCTCACTCCTCCCTCACCCCCCAGCTCTGGCCGACACCCAGTTCTTCTACCGGAAAAAAACAAAACAAAAAGAAGAAAAGGAAGGAGGCATACAGACTGGAAGGGTCCAAGCTTGCTATCAGCAAAAGACAGTAACTGCCTGCATGGGACAGCTGAAGGGTTTTCAGGAAAACTACCAGAACCAGTGAGGTCAGTGACCTTCCAATCAATAGCTTTGCCTGTAGCAGTAAAAACAACCAACTTGAAAAAATAATAGGCGGCAGTAAGAAATAGGGGGGCCCATGAAAACTGCATGTGAGTCAGCAACACAGCCGCAGGATTCTGCGGGACAGGGCCGCGGCGCGGGCACGGGGCGGCGCAGGCATGGGGCTGGGCGGGCAGGATGGCGTGCAGGGGGCACAGGGCCTCTTCCCGGGGAGATGAAAATACTTGGACGTGGATGGCGACGCTGTAGGACCGAAAATCCCAACACAAAGACCCGTCCACCCGGAGGGGGACGCGCGGGGTGTGAACTGTTTCCCAATTAGGCTGTTATTAAAAACCACAAAGACCCCGCAAATGAAAAAAAGTTCTCCAGGCTGACACAAAACTGGGTCAACGGTCACTGCTTACACTTCCTGGAGGGCATCGTCTCCTCCCTGCCTTCGCCTCACGGCCATCTTTGCAAAGAGGCCAGCCCGCTTCAGGTGGGGAAAGTGGAGAGGCAGGTAAGGCTGTCCTGGAGAAGCGCCACGGGCGGCTGCGCGTCTTGCTGCGTCTTGCTGCGTCTTGCTCGGCGGGAGAGGGGACCCAAAGAAGGGCAGGGCACCAAGGGCTCAGAGCGGACAGGTCAGTTACATGAGAAAAGAGGGAGCTGGGCAGGCTGGAGACCCCCGAAGTCAAGATTCCTTTTATCTGTGCCCTCCCACCTAGCCCAGAGGAAGAGTGCAGAGCCCTGCTAACGCGCAAACACGTGAGAGAGGAAAGGACGAATAAACTAAAGAAAGGCATGTTCTGGTCTGTCCCTGCACCGCGATCCCTCACTGACGGAGGCTGGGAGCACCTTCTGTCGCACCGCTTGGCCTTTGCCCCTGGCTCCCAAACAGCTCCTAAGCCCGTGGCATTTATGGGTGACAGGAGAGTCTTCTGCGCTAGTGAGGTGACTCCCGGAGGGGTCCTGCTGCTTCAGGCGGGGGCCAGTTACCAGAAAGACCAGACCAGACACCGGCTCGGGGGCGCCAGCTCCAGCTCCCATCTGGGGACGACAGAGGGGCAGCGGGAGTCCGCAAGTGACCACTCCGGCCAGACAGAGCCTCCGGACGCACTGGGCTCTGAGAGGTGCTGAGGGGCTGCCCTGGAGCAGGCCTCGCCTCGGCAGCTTGTCTCCTAGACGGTCCTGAGTTGTGTAATGAACAGGTAACCGGGTAAGCAGCTGTTTTCCTCAGTCTGAGAGCTGCTCTGGCCAGTTATTCAAGCCTCACTGTGCAGCCAAGTCAGACAGGAGCCGTGGGTCACCTGAGGACCTGTCACGTGCAACTGGGGCCTGTAGTGGGGGGAAGTGACGTCTCTCGGGACACAGCCCCGGGCCAGGCAGCCACTGTCTGCACCCAGCAGACCCGAGGGACACCCAGCTGGCGACTACGGAGCTGGAGACTGCTGTGTGGAAAGCGCCTCCGTGTCTGGACTACGGGAGCTTGCTATCAGCAGGGAGAACGGCTCCTCCTCTCACCGGGTCCACTCAACTACCCCCGGAGCATCTCGGGTCTGTCAGAGCGCCCTGTCAGAGCGACAGCATCTGCTTCACACACGAGGAAAATAAAGGCTGCGGTGGCTCACAGGGGCTTGTGTAGCTGGACGCCGTACTGCCTGCAAAGATGCTCGCTCCACCAGCGATAGAGAGACTGTCAAACGAGGGTGGGAAGCAAAACGTCACACCAGTAATTCACATCCGCCCTTCAAGGGGAGAGGGGCTCCTTGCTTCTCCTCCTCAGGACATAACAGATGTGAGTTCTGAGCAGACAGAGGAGTTCCAGTGCCGGCACAGCCAGGGAGGCAGACCTGTGACATGCAGGCCCTCACCTGGACGCCAGGGTCCAGGGCTGCTGCACACCCGCAAGGCCTGGGGCAGGCCTGGTGGACAAGTGCTTTTCGGAGAAGCATGCAGCAGCGCTGCCCCTCGAGGGCACCTCTCTCTCACATGCCACCCCTGCCCCTCAGCCTGGGTTTCCCAGGGTGACAGCCCAGGTGGCGCAAGGAACTGCCTCCCTCGTCTCATCTCCGTGCTGGAAATTCTGCTAACCCGAGCCCCAGTGAGCCGGGCGGCCCAGGGAGCTGCCAGCCAGACCATCGGAGGAAGAGCATGCCAAACAGCCGGAGATTTGGGGGTGCTGTGGATGAAGGCATTCGTGTGAGAAACACAGAGAAGGCCTCAAGCTGCTTTTGAACTGAGACTTAAAAATGGTTTGTCTGTTGTGGCCTGGGGCTGCATACTTGAGATGATAAAAGCAGTTCTTTCAACTCAACTTTAAATCAAAGCGCTCCCACAGCTAGTGTGAGCACGCAGCAGCTTCTGATGAGAGGGAAGGTGGGGGCAGGGCTGGCCCGGGGTGCAGCGCCCTGGAGACGGGACGCGCAGGGGGGCCCCTTCTCTGTGCCTTGCCCGGGTTGCCTGGTCCCAGCTTTCCTGGTTATTCCATATCAGCAACCGCCATTTCGGCTGTCGTCAGAGGGCAAGCGCGGTCTGGTTGTTCTAACGTTAGTAACAAGGCGCAGTTTTGCTTCACCACCGACATTTTAGAACTTTTGTTCTTGCTCAGTGCCAGAGTAAATCAGGTTTCCCGACACGCCGCCTGCCCAAAGGCAAGTCAACATTTAGGGCTCCCCGGGACCACCACCAGGGCAGATTTCCCCTTGACATCAGGCTCTTGGGGGCACTGCACCTCTGCCTGAGGTAGACTGGGACGGGTCACGCAGGCTCCCTCACCTGGAGCCAGAGGCAGGCCAGGCGGGCGGACACCGTGATGGTCACCAGGGCCAGGCTGGGCCGTCCGGGTGGGCGTCTCATGAGGCTCATTTTAACAGAGCTGAACGCCCTTCCGCCCGAGGATGAGGGGTGAGGCGCTCGTGTGCGAAGCCACCAGTGCACACCGCTGAGCGTGCAGCTCGTGTGACTTGGGCGGTGCCACCAGATCCGCTGCCACAGGAAAGCTTGCCGTCAACACTGCCGAGCTGCCAGACGCACACAGCTGCACCAGGCCCTCGGAAAAGCCCACACGACTTCTGGTGTCCACTTTACAGATGAGGAAATACGGCTGCAGGCAGGAAAGTGAGCGGCTTGAGGCTGCAGGGCGGGCAGGGGTGGGGACAGAGGGAGGGCTGGGACTGGTCCTCAGCGCCGCTGCTCCCGACACTGGCCCCTCGGTGCTCTGGACGGAGGCCCCGTGTGACAAGACGAGGGTCAGAACAAGGACATGAGGCCAGGTGTGGCTGCCACCTGGTCACTGTTGGGCGGCAGTGGGACAGTGTGGGAACCCCACGAAGCCCTGGCCGTGCAGGGCAGGCCCCGCGAGGTGTGTCCTCTGACCCCCCTGGCCTGAGTGGAGGCGGATTTCCTCAGCCTCCGCCATGCAGGGTCTGTCTCTGCCTAGACCCGATGGCCCCAGGGGCTGGGGTGGAGACTTTCTTCTCAGTGCCCTCAGAATCCTCTGTGCTTCGGCTGCTGCCCCGCCCCTCCCGGGGCCTGACACCCGCAGTCTGTTCACTGTCCACAGTTTTGCGCTTCCCAGAATGTTGTGTCGTTGCCACCACGCAGGATGTGGCCTTTGGGTGGGCTCCACCCAGTGACGGGCATGAGGGCTCCAGCAGGTCGTCTCTTTGGTGCCGAGCAGCAGCAGCCCGTCATCAGGCGGGCACTCACCTGCCGAGGACATCTCGCTTCTTTCCAAGCGCTGGCAGTGATGACTCAAGCTGCTGTGAAGAGCTCTGTGCAGGTTTTTGGTGTGACTACCGGTTTTAGTTCCTTTGGGCAAATTCCAAGGAATGGTATCTGGTGGGGCTCGAGCAAGGCGGGCCCTTTAAGGAACTGCCGAGCTGCCTTCTGAAGTGGCCCTGCCCATGGCCAAGCCCACGCTCCGCCCCCAGCCTCACCTGTCTGGCGTGTGGCCTCCCCGCAGGTGTGGTGGCAGCTGCGACCTGACCTGTGACGTGGGACAGCGTGGAGCCTCTGCTCACGGACTTTACAGCACCTGGGTCTCCGCTGCTGAGGCCAGAATGTGCCTGCTCAGCTCGGACCCTGGGCCCTAGCAGCAGCTGGCATACAGCTGGTGCTCAGCGAACACAGCTTAGGAATGCCCTACGCTAAAGAACTCAGAAGGGCTGTGAGCTGTTCCCGAACACGTCCCCAGTCCGTGCTCCCTCCTGGCCAGCCGCTCTTGGGTCTGCCTGCTCGCAGCCACGGCACAGGCTCGCGAGGTGGTTCTGGCCTCACAGCGTCCAGCCCCTCTTGTGACCATGGCTTAGGAGAGTCTGTTGTTCTACCCCTTGCAGAACAAGAAGCTCTAAGCTCCTTGAGAGGGAGGACCCCCTTATACACTTAATTGAAAAATTCATACGGGGTAAAAACAACTTTGGGGGTAATTCTGATTCACTACACACAGACCTGTCTACAGAACCCCCACCACAGCCTCACTTTCGATTCTCTCACTGCCTCCTGGACAGGGACAGAACTAATGCAACACCTGAGCCAAGCTGAACAGAATTGCTTCATTTTTCACACCGAAAAGTGGCAAGTTTTATCATGTGCTTTCTTTTGAATTAAAAGTAAGATTCAGTTATGTTAAACCCTCTCGGGAGCAAGGATTTCAAAGCCTTGACCAGATACACCTGGCAGATTCTCCCACCTGGAACAGGCCCTCTTCTCACCGCTCTACCCACGGACGCCGTCACCCCAGTCCAACTCGCTTCCCCAAAGGCTCCCAGGCCCACGGTGACCTTTCCCTTCTCAGAACGCCCCGTGCTGATGCATAACCCTATCCCGCCATGCCATCCCCAGGTCCTTTCCAGTTCTCCTCATGGCAAATCCTGGGTCATGCCAGGCTGGACAAACTCATACTGGCTCCCAGCTCTTAAGAAATGGGGGTTCTCATGGCTCCACTGAGTCTGTGGAAGCAACAGAAAGAGATGCAGGTTGCACCTCCTGAGCCTGGGCCTTCCTGCAGCCAGTGGTTACACAACGCAGTCCCCCCAGAGCTGGCCGAGGCACAGCAAGGACAAGGGAGTAGCTCCTCGGGATCCATGAGGGGCAGCGAGGCGGCCACCCCCCCCCATTCCTCAGGAGGGGGTCACTGAGCTCATTTTGCCGAGGGGAACAAGGTCTGAGCATGGGGGGCGGGGGGGCGAGGGGGGGACTGTTGTGTTCGCACAGCGGAAGCAAGAGAGGAGCTGTCCCCGTCCACGGTCACAGTTAATGTGCTCCTCTCAGTGGTTCTGGAGCGGATTTGGACGGCCGCCCACCAGGTGGGACACAGCCTGACATGCTGGCCACACCCACAGTGCCCCTGCTGCTTGCTCTGGTCCGTGATTCTGGTCGGTAGCTTCACTTTTCAGCTCGCTTCCTTCCGACCAAGCGGGCACACGGACACTCTGAGGGAACAGCTCTCAGGGTGAACTGGGCCGGCGCCTCGAAGCACGGAGGGCGGCACCTGGAGGCAGCGACCTCTGAGAGCGGTGGTGTGCTCTGCCCTGCCTCTCTTGAGCTCTCCAGCAGAATGCAGGGTTTCCCTTGTCTATGCAGTCGCCGGGGTGGGGGAGAAGTGCGGAGGCAGGGAGAGGGCACTGATCTCACGCCCGGCCGGCAGCACCGGAGCTCAGAGTTTGGATGCACATCTTGGTGACACGGGGTCGGGTCACTTTGGCCAGATTGTAGGACTGGGCGGTGGGGCCCTTGACCCCTGCGCCACCCCAGAGGGTGAAAACAGCCTTTTCTTTCCAGTACTTGGCCCAGGAAGTGGGGTAGGGTGGGAGCGCCTAGCGGCAAGGCAGCTGCATGGTTAAGTCGAGGCTCCAGGCTGCTGGGTGGGTGAAGCCACAGATGCTGGCCAGTGGTCCCGGGCCTGGGCCTTCCCACGGCACACTGCCCACCAACTTAGCATTCACCCTGTAAGCTCAGTTCTTCCCCCAAGCCTAGCAGTTTGACTGCCAAGAACAGCAGGGCCAAAAACGCACAGCGAAATAGAGCAGAATCGATTTCTGTTTCAGGGTGAGAATGTGCCGCTTTCAGCATGAAGACCTGGGAAAAGGATGTGAGGACAGACCTGCGCGCAGGGCAGTCTCCCCTCCCCACAGGGCTCCGCGGAGGGCGGGGTGGGCGGGAGAAGCAGCACCCACAGGAGGGACGACCACTTTGGAGACCAGGGCCAAGAAGGCCTGACCAGGCCCAGAGTCTGCATCAGCTGGGCTGCTGTGTGAGGCTGGGGTTCGGGGAGGGAGCAGGGAACCTCAAACAGGGCACTTCAGGCCACTAGCAGTCACTCGAAGTTTGTGTGTTTTTCTCTTGGGGCAGGATAAAGGGAGGTACCACAGCAAACTACACATGGGGTGAATGTGGGAACTGTTCTGCAGGAGAGCAGGGTATCTGTTTCAGGGCAAGCTAGTCCCAGGGATCCTGTGGCTTTGGGGGGTGGGGCAGGTGCCACCCTTGGGCTGGATCCTGAAACGGGGTGAAGGGTTAGGATTTCAGGCAACTCTGTGTGGGCAAATACCTTCCTTCAGATTCCTGCAGACACCAGCTGGCTGGGGGAGGGGAGAGGGAGCAGACAGAAGGAAGAGGATCTTTCCAGGGGTGGAGGGAAGCAGGGGAAGCCAGAGGAAGTCATTCTGGGTTCAAAGGACTCAAGGTAGAAAGCTCCCCTTATAAAAACAGCCACTGGCAAATCCTCGTCTATTTACTTATATCACCGTCTATCCACGATCTCTATCAGGATCCCAGACTGAATCACAAGACCCAGAAAATGATCCTCACAAGAGTGGGGTGCTGGTGGCCTGATTTAGGGGGAGATATTTGAAACAGCACCAGAGCCACTGAGTCAGGGAAAATTTGAGCGCTGGCACCGAACGGCACACTTGTAAGCGGATCTCGTTGTACAGAAATAGGTTCCTGAAAAGTTGGCTCTGCGATGAATTTAATTAACAGAGTCATGTTTTCCTCATGAATCATATTTTAAAACTAGACGTGGATGGGGGGAGGCAAACAAACAAAACAGTTATGATCCAAAGACTAAATAAAAATCACCCTTGGTTCGGCAAACTTTAAAATGGCACTCAAAGGCTATTATAAATACCCATAAAATAAAAAGGGTTTGTCAGCTAACATGGCTTGTGCCCACGACATACAAGGGGCTGCAGCAGGCCTTGTGGCGGCTATGAAGACCCCAGAGCCTGCCCCCCAAGCGCTCACCATCCGGGACACTGAACATTCATGTCGCATCAGGAAACGTGCCCCTGGGCTGAGGGCGTGGGTGGGGGTCCCTGAGGCCCTGCCAGAGTGAGAGTCGACAGCTCCCCGGTCACCCGCCTGCAGAGCCAGACCTTGGCCTGGGCCGTGCCTTCTCAGACCCTCCCGTTGTAGGCTCAAGGCTGCCTGGCCATATGGTACCGCGTATGTAACTGTTATTTACTTGACTAATTTGAAAGGACGGAAAAAAAAAAAAAGAAAGAAAACCCTATGACCTGGGTGCTTTAATAAAATGGGGATAACTCAGGTACTTAGAGCTCTCTGAGAAGCTAAAGGCCCAAGCACCCCAAGGGGCTGTTATTTTAAACTTTAAAGGGTATTTGCTCAAGGGATCTGCTTGTTTGGAAAAGCCTGGCTCCCCTCCTTGACGCTGGCTGGCAGGCATGCAGACCTCCGGCCACTGGCCGTGGGTGCAGGCCAAGCTCCGTGTGCCTGTGACGTGGACAGGACACACGTGTCTGATGCAGCCGGGACCTGGGCTCTGTGCTGGCGGCGGAACATGGGCCGGGCGTCTGTGGGTATGCCTCGGCATGCCACACCAGGCACCCCGGGGGCTGTCCTAGGCTGGAGGGGGAGACTCTTCTCCCGGCTCTCCGACCTAGACCCCACCCGGTGCAAAACGTCAGAGGGTAAACAGCTCATGCTTGAAAACTCACTTTTTATTTGAGTGCCATAGTGAACCACCGGCAGTGGCAGACGCTGCTACGTATCCTCCGTTCCTTCCTCCTTTCACTGAGAGAACTTCTTTTAACAGCAAGAGACACGCTACCTGGAGACTGCACTTCCCAGCCTGCCTTGCACTACAGTGGCCATGGGACATTCTGTTGGCCGATGGTCTGTGCACTGCCTCCAGGCCATGACCTCTAGAAGGGAACCCACTTGCCGTCTACGTCCTCTCTTCCCCTTTCCACCTTCTGGAGTGTGGACTTGGCACTGCCGAGTCGGCTTTGACAGGACCCAGGCTGGCTTCTCAACCCTGGAGTCCACAGGCCCCCCAGGCAGAGCCCATAAAAAAGAATTTATTGACTTGCAAATTTGGGTAGGAAAAAATTATATAACTTTTATTTTCACTAACCTCTATTGAAAACTTAGCACTCAGGGCCTCCCTGGTGGCGCAGTGGGTTGAGCAACACACTATGAAGCAAACCGCAGCCACTGCAGCACGAGTTCATCCCTGCTGCCGGCCAGGGAGGGGACCCACATGGCGCAGCAGACCTCTCCTGCTGTGCCCGCTGCTCCCCTCAGCAGTGTACTTCCGTTGATCTGCCTGTTCTGCTCTCTGGTGAATCCTCTCACCTCCCTGGACTCTGGCCTGTACCCCAGCTCTTGGATGTATAAATAAATAAATAAATTGAAAAAAAAAAAAAAACAACTTAGCACGTCAGTTAGTATGCGGGGAACAAATCACAGTAGTATTTGCAGTTATCTGTGACACTGGCACCAAAGGGAATTACAGCTCTTTTCATGTCACATCACGCTTGTTAGGGATTATCTCACATGTCACATACACCCCATTACTTAGAAGTCACAGTAGCCATTAGACGAGATCATTGTCTGATGAATAGTAAAGCACATATAACTGTTATGAGTCTGCTTCTTAGAAAATACTTTGATAACTGTATTTCTACAGCCAGTGTATTTTGCATTTTATATGTCTTAGCGGAAATGTATTTTAGCTTACACATTTAAACAATGTCCCCGAGGAGTGGTCTGAGGCTTCTTCACACTGCCAGAGGCATCTGGGCCACAAAACCCACTATGACTCCCAACCTGGGGATGCCGAGTAAAGCTTTTAGGAGCCCAGGTGCACAGGTGGCCTTGGCGAGCCTCAGAGCCGCCTTTCAAGTTCTGACGGTTCGGGGCGGCCACCAGAACTAGTGGGATGGCTGCTGGGCACTTAAGTGGGGGTAGTGCAACTGAGGAGTGGAATCTCTAATTTTATTTTAATTTGTTTGAGTGTCCTTGCTTTTTATTGACTTACATGCAAACGACCCTATTTTGGTTCAAAGACAACTGTTATTTTAGAACAACAGTGAAACACAGCAGTAGGCTATAATTTTAGCAGTAATAAAACATCCTAAACAACGGGCAGACACCCAGGAGAACAAAGACAATATTAGGGGTGACTGTACCCCTATCTCAAGCCTCCTTCCGAGGCCAGGATTCCCCCCTTGCTTACTGCATGTCAGTGGTCTCTGTCTGCCAGCACCCCCCTCCATTCCTCAGGCCCAGACGGCTGTTACTCAGCCTCCAAAAACCCAACCTGCCCATTCTCAGAACTGCTTCTTCCCTTTTGCTCTGTTCTTCTAAGAAATTTTCATTTGATTTTATATTACATATCAGGATAGCTTTAAAAAGCAAGTAGCTCCAAGCTTGTTAGGAAAAGCAGCAGGCCCTCCTCTCCCCGAGGCAGGTTACACCACGCTTTTCAATTACTTAGCTCTGTGTTCCGAAATAGGCTTTTGTCATTATTCTTTGACATCTTGACTTTTTGCCTCGTGTTTAAGCATTCTGTACCTATTTCCCACCTTGGTAAATGAGGATTTTTCTCTTTCACTGCTGAGTGCTCCCTCGCCTCCCACAATCCCAAACTGTTACTTTCCTGTTCTCCGGTTCTTTCCACATAATTTTGATTAGATTTACATTCAGTGTGGATGTTATTGTGATTGTCCATTTCATTCATGGAGATGAGCTATATGATAGACTCGGGACACTTTCTCTTTCTCCTGTAACACGGTTTTCCAGTTAGCAATTATCTTTTTTGTTTGCTTTTTTTCATTTCTATGTACTTAGTGATGGGCTTAATCCCAAAATCTCTGCCAATTGTCTAAATGTCCTAAATACACACTCAGACATATTAGGTATTCAAGCAATCTCACTTTCTCAAGAAAGTCTGTGCTGGGTCCTCCCACCTGCCGCTGTCTGTTCCAGCTGCCCTTCATGCTTCAGGCACAAATGTCCCTGAAGCGCTTCCTTCACCATTTTTCCTGAGGACTGACCTCTGACCGTCCCTCTTGCATGAAAGTTCCTCTGACCCTCTTGCATTTCTTACATTTCATGTCTTCCTCTTTCTTGGTTTACTTGTTTTTCTGGAGTTTCTTGAGAAGAGTGAATAGAAAGTAAGGTTTTAAGGATGGAAATATCCTTATTCTACCCTTATACTCAATAAACAGATTGGTTGGATATACAGTTAGATTACAAATAATTTTCCTTCATGGCTCAGAAATATTGTCCTTGACTTCTGGTCTCCAGACTGGATGCCGCAAATGTGAAAGCCATTCTGATTTTTGGTTCTTTGTATCGGACCGAATTCTTCCTTTCTTAAGCTGTGGGTCGTTTTTAACCCCACTGCTCTGAAATCTCACTGTGCTGTGCCTTGCTCTGGCCTGTTACCATCCGCTGTTTTGGGGCCAGAAGACACTTCTGATGTAGAAACTTGTACCTCAATTTTGAGAAAACTTCTTTACTTCCGTCTATATTATTTCTGGAGTTTTCTTTCAGCAATATTTATTATTTGGATGTTTGCAGTTCCAGCCTGATCTACTAATTTGCTTCTTTTCTCTGGTATTTTCCAATTCTTTGTCCTTTTGTTTCAGTTTCTAGAAGACATTTTGAATTTAATCATTTGGTCCTTCTCTCGAACTTTAAACTTGTATTTTTAATTCTGGAGAGCGCTTTTATAAATTATCTGAATATCCTTTCTTCTATCCTTTTGTTCTTGTGTGGTGAGCGTCTTTTTATTTCATGGAGAACACAAGTGATAGTGGAGTCGCCACTAAAGCGTCTCCCGTCTATTATTAAACCAGCTCTGCCAGAAGAAATCTGATAAACTGTTCTCCCAGCGGTGTGAATGACTAACAGACTTCTCTCTCCTCTGCCATTCTTCTCCGAAAGCGGCTGAATTTTCACAGGAGATAAACCTTAAGGCCCAAGGGATTAAACTCTAGTGGCTGCTGGTTCAGCAGTCAGCCGGGCACGGCCAGGTCCGCCAAGAGACGCTGTCACGGGACCACGCTTACCAGGAGCACAGGGCCACGCCAGCACATGCTCTCGATACTGGACGAGTTCAGACCAAGCCAGGCCAAAGCAGCCACCCTGCACGCGTGCACCACCGGGCAGGCTGGCGGAGACTTCAAACAGCAGTAGAGCTGCTGCTGAACGACGTGAGTCCCTGTCTAGCTGACCAGGGCACCCAAAGTACACAGATTAGGAAACGTCACTGAATAACAGGTTACCGTGAAGTAAATTTATCTAGATCAAAATAACCCACAAACTGTGCCTTTAAAATTGATGTCCAAAGAATTGTAACTGGAACCAAGATCGCAAACACGCCAACTTCCAGTTCCAGTCACAATAAAGTAGATGCCGTCAGACATACTTGCCATAAACAATCATAACGATGAGGAAATACGTAAAATAGTTATTGCCGGGTTAAGAAAGCAACCGACACAGGAACTCAAGCAGCGAGCAGCAGTCCTGACTGAGAAACAAGGCAGAAATCAGAGTTGGAAGGTGCTAAGGAGACTGGGATTTGGAGAGCTGGGTCAATCTCAGGGAGGGAATATAGAAATCGACACGGAAATTATCCTTGGATTCTTGACTAGCTCTTGGACTGCAGAGTGAAGGGTGAGACCCTTCAAAGTTCTGGGGAGGGGCCTCCCTGGTGGCGCAGTGGGTTAAGCAAATTGCAGCCACTGCAGCACGAGTTTGATCCCTGCTGCCAGCTGGGGGGGGAGACCCACATGGCGCAGCAGACCTCTCCTGCCTTGCCCGCTGCTCCCCTCAGCAGTGTGCTTCTGTTGATCTGCCTGTTCTGCTCCCTGCTCTCTGTGGTGAATCCTCTCACCCTCCCCGCCCCTGGCCTGTACCCCAGTGCTTGTATGCATGAATAAATCTTAAAAACAAAAAACAAAAAAAAAAACAAAGTCCTGGGGAAAGCACATTTTGGGAAGCCAGAGGAATGCTAGCCACCAAACAGGGCTAGAGAGGCGCTGGACTGGGGGCCCAGACAGAGTGGAAGACCTAAGTGAACATACCACTTGTTCTTTTAGGATTCCAAAAAGGGCACCCAGAAGATAACCGTCATCCTCCAGGCCTGAGAGGAAGGCTGAGCAGATCTGCCCTATCAAGCTAAATCAGCTCTTAGCAAAATCAAGTGACTACCCAGTACTTTAGTTCAATGTCAGAATACTAAACACTTTAGAAGATTAGAACACAATCCAGATTAAATCTATCATTTTGTTGTCTGGCATCTGATTAAAAATCATGCCCCCTCCCTCCACGCCCCAAAGAAAACCAGAAAAAGCGAAGAACAATTCTGGACAAGTGTGGGTTTCAGTGAAGGGTGCCCCCTCTTCAGCTTCCGTCTGCAATGGCGCCCTTCTCCTGGGGGTCAAGGAGCAAAGAGCCCCACCACCCTAACACCTCGGGCACACCAGAGTCCTGAACCCCCAGGACTCCCCCAGCACGAGGAGCGAGCCCCGGAGGCAGGCTCTGAGAACACTGGTCACTGGCTGTGCCATCATATGGGGGACAGCCTGGACAGCAAGCCCCTTCTGGCTCTGCAATCCCTGGAACCACAAGGCATCTCCCGGACACTAGGGGCTTTGGGTATCACGGGGGAGTTGGGGGGGTTGGGGGGGTGGGGGGAGCACAAAATGGATCAGGTGTCTCCTGCCTGATGGCAGCCTTCACACTGGGCATCCTTTGGGGGGCAGGGTAAGCAACAGGGAGCGCTGTGCCCCACTCTTCCCCTGGGCCGGGTCACAGGGAAACAGGAAGCCCACCCTCTTTCTCCTGAGGACCATCCCACATACTCAGCACCTTCCACCAGCTGTACAAACGCCTTCCTGCAACCCCACAGAGCCAGGGCCAAAGGACTGCCCTGCAGGTCGCTGGCTGTGGCCGCGGGGCAGGAAGCACAGGGCCCACCCGCAGGCAGAACAGCAGAGCAGCCCGGGAAGAAATCCTCGGGGAAACCTGCACCAGTGGAGGCGCTTCCTCAGTTTACCCCGCAGCACCGCTGGCGGCACGCTAGTGCGAACAGCACACAACATAGAACTGAAAACCGAACAAATCTAACAGCGTTTTTTTGAGACAGGGAATGTAAGGATGCCGCACTGGATTCGAGCGCTAGGCTTCCGTCCAGTCCTGTCCTGCGCCAGCCAGCCCAGTCCCCAGCGGCAGGCACTTCCGGTGTGTGCTTTAGAGGCGGTAAACACGCGTACGAGCAGACACACAAGCACACGGAGACGTGCTTTTAAAAACACGCCACACAGGCTCTACGTCTTGACTTTTTTGTCAGTATTTGTTTTCCTTTGGAAAGTGTGAAATCTAGAGGAAATCTGAATGCTCACGCCTAGACTATTCACCGTAACTTACCGCCCATCTTCCCACGTTTCTCTTCACCTAAGACACGTTTATTTCCCCCCAGAACCACTGGAAAGTCCACTGCAGACATCCTGACACTCTCCCTCTGCCCACATGGGCACGAGTCTCTGAAGCACGTTGCCCTCTAGGCCTGTGAGAATCACCACACCCACGAGAACTCGTTTGAGAATTAGCAGAGCCCTGCTTGCGTCCGATGCAGCCTGCGCTGGCATTTCTCGCGTCCACAGTCACGTCAGGCTCACGCCTGCCGGTAGTTCCGCTGCCGACTTCCCCTGCCTCCCCACAGCCTGGCTCACTGTGGTGCTGCTGGTGCAAGCCGCACAGAGCTTGCTGCTGCTCAGGTTTCCCCAGCTATCTCAAAAACGGACTTTGCTTTTTAAATTTAAATGCTACAGTCGTGGAGATTTTCCTGTGCTATCCACGCAGCAACACCTCAGTCTTCTAGACAACTGGCTACAACGGTTGAGCTCTTTTAAACGCTCAATCCCCTCGCCATCCCTGGCTTAATCTTCCCGTTCTTTCATAACTTCAAAAGCCTGCTGCATCATTTATTTTTATTCATTTTTTGTCAGCTGTGTGAGACGTTAAGTTGGCAAACTCAAGTGCCACATCAGGTGGAGGATTTTCACATTATTTTCTAGCAAGTCCACAATATTGATTTCTCATTGAATGAAAAGGAGATTTTAAATGTTCCTGATGATGTTTTATAGTTTGATTGAGACTTAACTTACATTTTTCAGTTGTATTACATAGTGATCATGATTTTTTTTTTAAATTATACTTTTTGGTCATATTCTATGGTTTTCTCAGTGCCCTCCTGTATGGAGAATTTTTGTGGCACCTGAAAAGGTGGTGTATCAATTAATCTACCATATAATGAAGGAAACAGGCTTGTGTCTCTTTCTCCATATCAAATTCAGCATGCTAGGGTTCAAATACCCGTATGTTTGGCACAGGAGTCGAGACAGCCATCCTTGCCACAGCCGGGAAAGGGTGTTCATACAGTCAGCTCGCTACAGCAGTAGGAGGGAATTTAAAGAGGGTCCAAGCCAACCTCCACTCAGTACAGGAATTTCCACTCTCCCCCTCCATGTTCTGACAGCTTGCCACGGCGGGAAATGGGCGTGTTGCTGCCGTGGTGTTTGCAGTTGCTGTCCTGTATGATCGAGGATGCAGGGTGCTATAAAGTGGGGACTGGCACCTATGGTGAGGACGGCATTCCCAACGTGCCTGGGGGAGCACAGAAGAGAATGTACCTTGCACCCGCCGTCTAGATCTGTTGCTCCCTAAGGGTGTCTGGCGCCTCGGGGCACCGCAGTGAAGTTGTGCCGCGTGTTGTTTAAAGGTGTGAGGGAACAGCACGACGGTGACATCTGTCAGACACTGCACAGACTGCAGATCGAGGTGGCTCACCGCTCGCCCCGACCGCGCGACCTTCCTTCTGATGCTCTCGCCCACCTGACGCAAGGTCTGGGAAGCCGAGCCGCGCCCAAGCGGGTGAATGCCCGGCAGTAAGTGACTGTGTCATTTCTGAGTAAAACAAGTGTGTTTATTCAAATTCACGTGCAGTGTTTCTCTGACTAGCTGCTTAGCTGTTAGGGCAGCACATGCTAAGTTGTTTGGTTCTAAGTAGTAAACGGGGCTGCTGTGTGTTGCTTTTGGGGTCGGGGGGCTCTGAAATGATCCCTGAGACTCCAGAAGCAGAGTAAAGTCAGGCAGTCTGAGAACGGCGGAGCATCAGAGGCCAGAAGTCAGGGCCCATCTGCCCGGTAAACTGATACACCCTCGCGGAAGCGGGACACCGCCAGGACAGAGTCAAACAAGTAGGACAGCCCGGCGCTGTGGGGTGGCGATGCTGAACCGAGGAGCGTGGGAACGAGCTCAGCCCTGGAGACGACTCTGGTCTGCCAGCGCCGTGGGGAGCTCCGCCGGGGACCCCGGGGAGGAGGCTGGGTTCTAGGAGGGAAGGAGCAAAGCCAGTGTTTCAGGACTGCCACGCTAGTGGGCCAGACTGGCCGGAGGGATGACACGTAGCAGCCTGCATCACCTGTGGAAGCAATTCACCTGCATAGTCCCAGCCTGCCGCAGCGAGCAGGGCCGAGCCTCTTTCACAGCAGAACGAACGGCAGACGCAGTCCCGGGCTGGGGCGCGATGCAAAGTCCCCAGACTAATCCCTGTTAAAGGACGCATGCCCCTGGTCGTCTGCTTAGACGAGTGCTGTCTCGGGTTCTGACCGGCGGCACAGTGGAATCAAGTTTTTAGACATTGTACTTGGAGGCTCTGGCTGTTTTTGGCAGGGGCAATATGTGCGTGCGTGTGCACAGATACGAGAGGGAAGCCTGGAGGATGGGGGTGAGTGTGGAAAAAAGCGCTGGAGGAGAGGCAGGAGGCTTGGAGGTGAAACTCCCCAAGAGCGGCCGGTCCTTGGCCCCTTTGCTGACCAGGAGGCTCCAGGATGGGGCGGGGAGGGCGCACACGGCCCACCGGGCCTCACGTTTGCCTGGTGAGTCGGTCCAGGCTTCCTGCGCACTGGTAAGTGAAGCCAACATTGTGGTTTAATATTTCGTTCCAATTTGCATGAAGCATTTCTATCAACAAAGGGCTCATCTTATGAAAATATCATAATCTGCTCCTTTAAGCTATTATTACTAAAATAGCAGCGACTGTATACAATAGGCCAGAATGTTGGCAGAGGCTTCAGGAGAACAAAAATCAGCCTCCTGTACCAAAGCGGCCCATGATGAGGGCTCACAGACAATCTCTAAGACAGAAACAAAGCAAGCGCCACACCGCATGTCTCGAAGCAGCAGCAAGCTCTGTGCGGCTTGCACCAGCAGCACCACAGTGAGCCAGGCTGTGGGGAGGCAGGGGAAGTTGGCAGCGGAACTTCCAGCAGACGTGAGCCTGATGTGACTGTGGACGCGAGAAATGCCAGCGCAGGCTGCATCGGACGCAAGCAGGAGAGGCCTGTGGACTTGGAGCGGCAGCCCCAGAGGGATGATGGTGAGACTGCATCCGGAAAGCGCGCCTCCTTGGCTGGGTGTAGGGACAAGTGGGCCGGTCGAAGGGGAGGGGTCACGCAGCATGCGGCCCGAGGTGATGCTGCTTCAGTCTCTACTGTTAGTCAGAAAGGTTTTCGCAGGGGCGCAGTGCGGCCTCAGCAGTACCCGGGGAAGTTGGGTGCAGGGCACAGTGTGGCCCTGCACGCAGCTCTGCCACGGTTTCTGCCAGGAAGGGAGGCTGTGGTTGTTTTACCAAGAGGAGGAGCAGGAAGCCACACAGCGGTGGGGGGAGCTAAAGGAAAAACACTCATTCTTGGGAAACCTGCAAAATGACTTCCCCTGATGAGTCTGTACAAGCAAACTTGCAGCCTGCAGCCTGCTTAAGGTCAGCAAGCCCATTCCTGGATTAGGAAGCGACCCACAGCCCGGTGTGAGGAGAGGGGAGCGGCGGTGCAAGGCTGGGGGCGAACGCTGTATCCTGTTTAACTTGGCCTGCCCATTCTCTGCGAATGTTCCTCTAGTTAAAGGGAATGCACCTCTAGTTCCTCCCGATGGCCTTGCCTCTCCTGACGCGGGCTAGGCCCACTTGGTCCCCTCATCCGCGAGGCAGGGAGTGAGCCTCAGTTCCCTTAAATCATAGGGGCCTTGGAAACAGAAGTGTAGATGCACTTGCAAAAGGCAATGCCCACGACACAGTGTCTGAACCTGGACCGAGTTAACCCTGCTGTCTGCCCTCGCATCTCCCTGCTGACTGTTCAGAAGAGAAAATAAAGAGTAGATGTGGAAAGCTAAATGACGCTAGATAGGCATGCCAAGGAAGAGTTCTCTGGAGCTACATCAGTGAACGGTGAAAAAACTCGGACCCCACGGCTGCTGGAGTGCTTCTGGGCCTGACCAGGACACCCCCACATTCTCAGCAAACTGCCCCTGTGCGGCCCTCCTGTAGAGAAATAGCTGTGAGTACCCTGGTCTGGACACCCCCACTTTCTACTGACCAATAGTCCATCAGCAAGGTGGTGGGGTGTGGTGTCTGTCACCCTGTCTCCTTGTCTGGGGCCACGTGAGAGCAACGGTGTCTGCACCTCAGACCCGATCTCCCCGAGGACTAGGTGCCTTCTCCCTCCTCCACGAAGAACCCTCCATAGCACAGTATCAGCAGCAGTAAACCCACATCTCTGCTTCCTGCTCAGGGTTCCCCACTCCGCGGCCCCACCATGCACGCCTGCCTTCAGCCTTCGGCCTCCAACCATCTGTGCACGCCGATTCTGTCCCCGGGTCACGACCACGGCCACCCACCTCCTCCCGCCACCTCCCAGCACTCGCCCAGCCTGTGGCGCCACGGGGCCGAGGGACACAGCTCTCAGAGGCTCGGGGCTGGACGGAGCCTTACGGAGCACCTGGTCCAGACCTCTGTGGGGGCACAAGCCCTCGCCCCATCCCTGACCAGGGGCCACCAGGGCCCTGTGACCAGCAGGCGCTCGTGTACCCCATGCGCCCGTGCCCCGGGACATGGCCTCCTGCTCCACGCTGCTCCACAGCCTGAGTGCAAGGAAAGGTCTCGGTCAGGCTGAATGAGCAACTCTTCCCGGTAACCTCTCCCTGGTCCGACCTTGGCCTTCTGGGGCCACGCGTCATGGGACGGTACTTTGTGGCTGAGGCCGGGCCACGGCGCCCCTTGGTCTTCCTTTCCTCCACCAAACTAGTCATCCTTTGACTTGAGAGCGTTCCTCATGCCGTGGCTCCCCATTCTGGCGCTGTGTCCCTACGCATCTCCAGGTGTGGTCACCTGGAGAGAGGGCCGGCTCCAGCCTGCTCTGGCCGTCCGTCTGCAGCAGCGCACCCTCACAGACCTGGCTGTGGTCGCGCCCCTCCACCCGGTGCTTCCCTCACAGAGCATGGATAAGAGGAAACGCTCTTCCCACAGTGTGACTTGTTGTTTCTCCCTACCCTATGTTCATGCGGCCATTCAAGACGAGACAAAACAAAACAACCTTCGGGCTCACACTCGGGCCTGTGGAATTTCAGCTGTTTAGTGCAGTCTCATCTGTGAGGGTCCTGTGGCACCTCGCTGCCTGGCCCGGATTAGTGTCATCTGCTAGCGGCCAGATGTGCCAGTGCAGTCCTGATCTAAAAGGCCGATAAAGATGCAGAAACGGGCTGTTTTGAGGACTCAGCTCTCTCGGTGCGTCACCTCCCCTGCTATGCTCTGCGCGTGTCATAAATGCTTAAACTTGAGTGTTGAATTATACAAACTTCTACCCCAAGTCAAAAAGGCTAAGGTAATTGTAGAGTGTCTCTCAGGCCTTCCTTGCTGGGCTCACCTTCGCTCTCCTAAGTCCCCTCTGCACTCAGCACTCTGGGGACACGATACAGCCTGTAAAGCCCAAGGAATAAACATTATGTCAATACATGGTCCTTAAGTCCTTCTGCAGAGTCACCTCTGATTGGCTGCAGAGTCAGTTCATAGAAAACCCACTGCATTAAAGCAGATAACATCTGTGAATCCTCCGATTTCCTGTTTGGCTCCAATGACAATATAATAATAGCTTCTTGTAGATATTTTTACTGTAGGATAAACAGACTAAGCTCTACTTTTAAATACAAGGATTTGTGTATGGCAGTACAAGCCAAAATGGGGGCTCCTGTGCACCTCCTGTAAAATAATCTCCCTGTCCTATTCCTCTCTGGAAATGGTTCACTATGGCCAACATGCACGTGCTGAGTGAACGTACCTCCTGCCTGGAAAGCAACCTGACCTGGCCGCAGGGAGGGAGGATGGCATCCCTGCCTTCCTCCCCTGCTGCTCCCTCTCAGAACCCAGACAGTGGAGAAACAAGATACCATGTACCAGGTCTTGCTTTCTCAGTGCCCGACTCAGTGGAATCTAGAGTTGGTTCTGAGAAGCAGCAGATGGTACCGAATGCCCATGTTCCTGCCTTCCTCTCGACTGAAAAAGCAGAGAACCTTGACTTTTTCTTAAGGTGGTAACATACACAGAACAAAGCTGCCACTGTGTCCCGCTTGAAGTGTGCAGCGTGGCGGGGACATCCACGCTGCCCTTGACCGTCACCACCACAGTGACTTGTCACTGTCCCCCAGAGGACCTACCCAGTCAAACTCCATGCCGGGGCCTGCTCCCAGGCCTTGCTCTGAGCACATGTTAGGAAATGCTCGTTGGAGAAACCTGAGCTTTATAGTCACACAAGAAGATCAACTATTATAAAATAAGGCAGATTAGAGGAGAATATTTTTCTGTAACTAAAGACTAACAGCATCCACAGCCAAGCAGAAGCTGAGTAATTTACGACTTGGTTACACTTCTGTCAGTGGCTCTCATCAGGTGTCAGAGCGAGACCTCTGTCTCTCAGGTGCATCCGTGGGTATGGCTTCACCTCTCCCCGGGAGGTGCTGCGCTCAAGGCTGTTTGCTGAGCTGTCGCCCCAACACAGGGTCTAGAGCTCTCTAGTGCCCTCCAAGGAGGCCGCCCCTGACAGGTCTGTGCTGCCCCTGACAGGTCTGTGTGACGGAAATTCACGGAGGGGCCTGCATTTCGAGAGCTGGTGAGCAAAGCCTCCAGCGGCCTTGTGTGTCTAGAAGTTGCCTGGGGAGAAGACTGAGACTCCCCACTCCCCTGACAGCCCTCGGGCACAGTGGGGTACAGAGAAGCATACTCGAGGCTTACTGACTCCAGAGCACCGCAGAACAGGGAGCCTGACCAAGGGCCCCCCCACTTCAGGAGTTTCAGATCCAGTAAGGTCGCAAGGCCCTCCGGAGCGAGCAGGGGGTCGGCTACTTGTTAGAAGGAAGTTAGCTGGGTTTACAAACTCACAAAGGGGCAAGCCCTCCTTGACTCTCTTTGGCTGAAGAAGAAAATGAAAGAAAAAAGAATTCAGCTAAAAAAAAATTGTTTGCTGGGACAATGCTGCTGTGGATATTTTCTTTTCCTTTCTTTGACTCATTTGACATCGCTGTTCTAGAGCTTCTCTGCTCCTCCTGAGGTACATGCCTCACTCGGAGCTTCACACTCAAAGCCAAAGGCTGGGAAGGTGATTCTGAGCTGGCGTACTTGGGCTAGTGAGAGATGCTCTTTCCCGAGAAGGGACTGATAGGCATCTGGCTCTGGAAGGAACGTCATGATGCTGGGTCCTGCGCTGGCCCCGGCCTCTGGGCTTTATGCACGCTGCAGCCAGCTGGTGCGCAGCCCCGGAGAAAAGCCACATAAACACAGTGGACTGCCTTGGCCTTTGGCTTCTTGAGAATCACACAGATACTGTAATCTCTCGCAACACTCATCTAGTTTAATGCAGCTCACCGAAGGAACAAACTCACGTCCACGCAGCCCGGCTCACTTCCTAGAAGGCGCCATCTCCTCTACGGTGTTGCTGCTCTGCTTGCCAGTGCGAGCTGCTCTTTGGCGCGTGTGAGAAGAAAGCCGGCCTCAGGGCCATAGGCATTAAACCCCTGGCAGAGGCGGTGCTGGAGCCTGCCACTGAGGAGGTCACAAGACCAGGCTGTGCGCTCGGACACCCACCTTCATGGGGCCCAGGGTTCTTCTAGTCACTACACGGCCCTGGCTCAAATGTCTCGGCTGCGCACTATACAGAAGAGAAGTGTGCACTGGATAGTGAGAAGTAGGAACTCGAGGATTATTTGCAGTTAAGTTTGAGCTTGCACATTTCAACTGTCTTCCTCATTTGTGTAATAAATAGGATGACTCATACTTTCCCCATAAGTGAGACTTATTAGATCATGTTAGGAGGGGTGTGGAGAGGAGGGCAGGTGGAAGGGGTGCTTTTCTTTGAAACGTTTCAGTGAATGCTGCCTCTCCTCGCAAGGTGCATTGCTAGTGAAGGCCTAGTGCAATCCTCACAACGGTATGCCTTTGCATGACGTTAAACTCAGTGTCAAATACAGAACTTAAACCAAGAGAGGAATGAAGAATTGTACTATCCAGAACTGTGGTAAACGGGCTGGTGTTCTGAGGTGGTGGTTTTCAGCCGTGCCCCTGGGAACCCCAGACCCCCAGGGTCCCTGGTCTAACCCGGCGGCAGCGGCCGTGTGCCGTGAAGGTGCCTGTGGCTTGTGCTTGCACTCTCTCTGTAGGGCCTGCCGTGAGGTCACACCTGGGTGGATGCTCTCAACGGGCCAGTTGGTGTCCTGCCCTGAGACGGCTGTGCGGGAGGGGGCAGGTACACGCTGCTTTCCCCTGGAGCCGCTGAGCTAGGAAGATGGGAATCTAGGACACTAAGCCATGCTTGCTGCCACCAGGGGAAGCCTGGAATCCTCAGAATAGAGCCAGACAAGGCAGGCTCAGCTGAGAGATGGACAGAAATGCGTCTGGGTGGGTGTGACTCCCAGTTCCCAGCTCTGAGCCCCAGTTCTTGCAGCACGTCCTTTAACCCTATAAGCAGTTCCAATGACATTCCAGCCACAGAAGCCAAGAAATTTTCTTTTTGCTAAGGTTGCTTAGGTTTCTGTCACTTATAACTGACATACGGGAATAATGCAGTGAACGAGGATCCCACACTATGACTGGTTGGGTGACGCAGGGCGCGTGTTAACGAACGCCATTCTCTCACACCACCTGTTGCTTGGGACACCCCATAGTGGTTTGTTTGTCAAAAGGAGATGCGGAACTTACAAAGTCAAGGCGAGAAACATCCCATGCTTGGGCGAAGACAAGCAGAATTATATAGACACACTTCTACCCACGTAGCACTTCTTGGCACACGGAGATATTTACGGCCACTACTGAATGTGGCCATTGATTTGGGAGTTGTTGTTCCAAGAACTTCTAGTCCACGTCTTACCGCTGCTGACCATCTGCCTAATGAAAGAGGGGGCCAAAACCGGGTTGGGAAAGGTTGAGGGAACAGCTCCCACTCGAGAGTGTGGGGACACCCCCCACCCCACCGCCACACACACACACAAGTAGGTGCTGCTCCTGGCCTGGCCCGGAGCTGAGCTTCTCAGAGATGCTGGCAGGTACAAACACGCTCCCTTTTAATTACACTACCAAATTGCTGCAATAACTGATTGCCAGTTAAATAATTATAATCAAGTGCCCATTGTGCATAACAATCATCTAATGGCTGCCAAGATGACTGCCATCCAAAAGCACTGCAATAAAGAGCTTTAATGCAGAAGGCTGGAAAGGGGCCAGGGGTTTATGGCAGTTTGCTTAAAGGGAAAGGGAGCCATAATCTGTGTTTAAGATTAAAAGAAGCCTTTAATCCAGATGCTCAGCATTAAACAAGGGAGAGGAGTCATGTTTTGATCAAAAGTTCCTGCACGCATAAAAGAAAGTAATGTAAATGTTCTTTCAGAAAAAAGTTCCAGTAAATTATAGTAAGTGTTTGTAACCATTTGCTTTGGGGAAAAAAATAAAAGAGGAGGAAAACATCTGATTTTCATTTTGGACAAGAATACTCAGCTGAAATAAAATGAGAGGGGCCGGGAGTTTACTTGATTTGCATAGTATCCCTGCCCTGCTGCTCCCCTCGCCAGCCCTCGGCTGCCTCCTGCCGCCCTGTGGATTTTGCCCTAACTGTACCAGGCCACTATCTCTAGGAGGTGAGACCACATTCTCACACAAAGTCCTACTTGAAACAGTTGTCATGGTCTCAGCTGTAGCAAACAGTAGTTCTCATCTGAGGGGAAACAAAAACAAAACAAAACAGAAATCTCACCACATAAAACTCAGATCAGCTGGCAGCTACCACCGCTGCCTGGAGTCTTTGGCGAACAAACGCGGACGGCAGTTCCTAGAACTGAAGCCATTTCTATGAACTGACAGGCAGCCCGGCCAACAATCGACATCAGAGTTCTCAGCTCTCGCTAGAGTGAGCGCTGGGAGAAAACTAAAGGCAACAAAGCCTGGCGCTGAGGTGAGGGGAGGACGAAAGGCGCAGCCTAACATTCCTGTGGAGGAGACACTGGACCCTGACAGCTTGCCCGATCCTTCAGGGCACAGAGAGGCAGGGCCTGACCCTAGCAGGCACCCCAGAAAAGCCCAGTCCCAGGGAAGTCAGGACCACGTCTCAGAGCCCTGGAGAAACCACCACACCTGGGGTCCGTCTTCGCCCAGGTGACTGCTCAGAACAGAAGAGACCCCCCGGTGCTCTAGAGGTGCCCCAGAAAGTCAGGTGCTGGGAAGACGGAGCGCGGAATTGCCTAGCTGAGGGAGAACAAAGACAGGCCAGGCCAGGCTTTCCGCGGCTATCTTAGCTCCAAGCTGGCCTGGCAGGGGGTGCAGGCGTCAGCGTGTCACGGGGGCCATCCTGACCTCCGAAGCGAAGGGCGTCAGCAGAGCTGCTCCGGCTCCCCAGCACGTGTCGGGTGCGCCAAGTCACCACCGGTGTGTCCGCTGGGAGCCAGGAGGGCAGCTGCAGAGTCTATCCCGGGAAGTGTCTCTCGCAGCCATGACCCCAGGGGTGTCCAAGTGGCGCACGTCCAGCGCAGGCCCTGCACCGTTACAGGACCAGAGCTCCTCCGTCGCCCCCGCCATGGCCAAACTCCAGTGGCCTGGTGCGTGCAGTCCGGAGCTCTGACTGGAATCGCCACCCTGTTCCTTTTCACGCTGCGCAGCAGCCAGTGCCAGCTCTGCCCCCCTCAGGGGCCACCCCATCAATGGTGGTGTCGACGCTGAACCCAGCTCCTGAGGCAGCTCTGTGCTCGTGAGGACCGTGAGAAGGCACTCAGAGCCAGCGGCGGGCCCAACGGTGGCCAGCACACGGGCTGTAGTGACAGACTGTCTCTAGGAGAAAACCCTAACCCCTCGGCTGGATGTAGGGTGTCAAGGCCTAGAGCAACACAGCCTTGCTCAGCCACTTTGAAAACATCTGCTTCTACCCTTCGACACCCCAGTCCCTTCCTCACGTCGCAACCGAACTTAACAAGATAAAAAGGCCATGCCTTGTCAGTCTTCTGCTTACAACACAACACCAGCGCCCACATCACCTGCTCCCTGCTGGGTCTCCCACCCTGTTCTGTGCCACCTGCTCCCTCCTCACTAGGCTGCACCTTGTCTTTCTCAGGGGTCCCCTCTGCCCATGGGTCCCTCCTCACATCCCACGGATCTGCTCTGCATCCAGGTCTCAGCTCAGAAGCTGCCTCCCAGAGGGCCCGGCTCTGGCTCTCCAGGCGAGAGACCCCCCATCCCACTCCGATTCTTCTGCCCCACACGTGGCTTTGCCGCAGTCACCGTTCTCATCGCTGGTGAAAAGTGTCTTTTTCACTTTCTGTGGCGCTAGAACCCGAGTTCCTTGGACAGAGAGCTCGTCTGGTCTAGTTGAACTGCCACTGCACACCTCGTGCTCAGAGGGGAGCTTGCAGGTGGCAGATGCTGGGGCTGAGGCGGCACCCCCAGAGCCTCGCACGCTGGCTTGCCTTAGCGGTCACACAGAAACCTTGACACTGAGCGGCACACCCCCAGGGGCACCCTCTGACAGCACCTGCCAGGTCAGGTGGGCAAGGGGGGCCCAGACCTCTGTCCGATGAGTTCATGGAGCCAGAAGTCACTGGACATGATTTGTGGGACCCTTTGGTGTTTCTGGGTTCAGCAGAGGTGTGAAGAAACATAAACGTCTAAAGTCACTGTTCACAGCAAACAAATTAGCACACTGTGAACCTGGGACTAGAGTTAATTTAAACCCAACTCTTAATATATATATAAAGCTAAAAGCACACACACATATATAAGAGTATATATATATATATATATACACACACACACTCAGTCAGGTGCAGGTCAAAGTACAGCGGGATTTGGAGGCAGGATGCATTCTCTTGAACTTGCATAGCATCATAAACCACAGCACACAGCATCTAGATGTGGCCCTGCATTAAATTTGTCTCATCGTTTCAAATGTATTAGTCTTATCCCTTCTACTTTAGATCAGAAATTGGATCTCATACGTTTCTAGTATCTTACTGTCCGATGGAGAGTAGGTTTTGAAGATTAGCAGAGTTAGAACTGAATTCCAGGTAGTGCATCAGTTATAAGACCCTTGGCAAACTGTGTAACGGTTTCCCCCATCACCTGTTCAGTAGTACTCTCTTATCTGGTATGATTTGTTAGGTTAGTTTTGGGGCCTGGGAAAGCTGTTACCAGTAATTTATATGGAAGAATGTTTGCGCATTCTCAAACCCAAAAAATCACCTGCCAAAGTATATCAAATAGGAACATGCTATTTTGGACAGTGGGGAGAACCTGCACCCTTGCTTAGCCTTAGTTTCCACATCTGTTGAGTGACGACCAGGGATCTGTCTCTTAAAGATGAAGACGAAGAGTCCTACGGGGAGAGGGCAATAACCCCCGTGCTTCCTCCCTCTAGACTGCAGTCCTCCATCCTAAGCCCTCCACTGAGCCCCTCTGCAGAGTATCCCACACTGTTTCTTCTTCAGACCTGACCCCTGGGCTCTGCTTCTCAGAACCTCAATGTCTACAACTGTAAAATGGGAATACTGACATTTACCCTAGAGAAAGGATTCAAGGTGACAAGCTGACTAGAGTTCAGGGTGCTGAGTCTAGCACACAATAAACATGCAGTCATGCACAGAAGCTCCCCACTGAAGGTGAAGTAATCTGCACCACTGAGAAATAGACACACTTGTCAAGATTTCCAGGTCTTTCAGTTAATCGAATTCTACCAGAGCAAGGCAGAAGCACCTTCCTGGGGAAACAGGGAGTGCACTTCCTGTGAAGGTCTCCAAGAACCAGGTACTGGGCCAGGGAGGGTGTGACTCCACCAGGCAGAAACAGCTCTCATCCTCACTTCCTCAGGGGAAAAGGTCAAAGGCACCACCACAAAGGACTGTCTGGGGCACATTCTTCATTCTTTATTCCCCAGTCAGTTCCTCTGACAGGAAAAACTCTGCAGACTGATAGGTGCGTTTGTTGGTGCTGTGGTTTATTTTATTTTTAAAGCCAAATCTAGAGCGATATCCTGTTTACAGAATTTTCTACTACCCTCTTCAACCAAGCCCTCTGCTGACAAGTCAGGACATGGTGACCAAGGGGCCTGGCTTAATTGCTTGTGCAAATGAGCAAACTCAACCAGAGATGAGTCGGCCTGCCAAAGCCCGGCAAGACTGGGCGGCCGCACGTGGCCCGCAGCTCTGTCCTTAGCCCGCCACCCACACAGGACTTTGCCAGCTGGAGGGAGGGGCGAAGCTGCAGCGTTTGCAAAGACTGTAAACACACATCAGGTCCACTTAGGGTAGAGGTTGCAAGCCCATGTTAAGCCAAAGATGGTATCTCGAGAGTTTAATGAAACTGTCTCCCCTGGTAATGTGCATTCCAATAACATCCTGTATGCCACCTCTGGGTCCTCAGGAACGACCCCCACTCAAGCCCCGTGCCCAGCTGAGGCCCACAGGAATTCAGAGAAACAGTTCAAGGACTTGAGAGAATGAGGGAGAGAGTCAAGCCTTTCTCTTCTTAGGGCTCGGTTTTCTCCTTGACACAGTAACCCCCCCCCCCCCCACTTCAGGGAGAGGGGTGAGGAGCAACTGAGGCTCAGAGCCTCGGGCCTCAGCTTTTCTCTGCCTGCACATCAGACTCTGACTGGCTGTGAAGAACTTCAGGATCTGGGTGATTTCCAAGGTGCTAAGTGAATAAAAATGGAAGAGGAGCTCGAGGGTCTGGGCTAGGGAAGGGGCTGGTGTGGCCGAGGCCTTGGAGAGCGTCCGGGTTTCCTCCCACTTCCTGCCTCCCAGTTCCACCTAGCTCTTGACTGAGCTCATTCTTCAGTCAGCAGAGACAGCAGATTCCGTGGGTTATCTGTACCCAATCCAAGTGGTTAAAAATAATTTGCTAAATACTTTCCTAGATAAGTCGAAACCCAAGACCTTTCTGAGCCCTGTCCAGCCGTCCCTCAGACGGTGAGCAGGGCTGACAGTCCCGCTTTCCCTGAGCTGCGTTCTGAGCAGGATCTGGCCTGTCACTCCCCTGATGTCCCAAGTCAAACTGTGCCGCTGCGGGCGGAGGAAGCGGCTTTAGGAAATAGAAACTCGTCTGTAAGAACACAGGTATTCCAAGTCAAAACATCTGTGCCCGTTTCCAATCCCGCTACTGTAAATAAATTGAGCTATGACGCTGAGGAGGGAATTTTTTAAAAGAAGTCAAAGGTGAAAAATAATAAAAGTAATTCCACTGTCTTAGGTAAGGACCTGATAGTGGCAGCAAGACAAAGTTGTGCTTACGGGGATTCTGTTTGAGGAAGCAGGAGTGGGAAACAGGAAATAAACACAAATAATCAATTTCAGGCAGCAGCAAGTGTCATCGTGGGCGGAAACAGGGTAAAAGAATAAAGGATGTCGAGGTACTGTTTCTGTCCCTGCGACCAGGTGACTGGGGATAACGGAGGTTAGGTGGGTTGTGCAGGGCTTCACAGGAAACAAGTAGCGAGTTTAAACTGGCCTGGTCCAAGGTGACTGGGAACCATAAACATCTCTTCAGTTTCCAGAGAAATCAAAGGATCTAGAGAGACAGATGAGGTGAAAAAAGCGGCTCCCTTTGAGACATCAGTCGCGTCTGAGATCTGATGTGAGAGGCGTGGGCTCAGGCTGCCGCCCTGGTGCTGAGGCAGCTGACCTGTGAGAAGCTGCGGGGGGTGTGCAACCCACTTGAATCCCAAACGACCAAGGCCCAGAGAGTTGAAGTAACGTGCAGAAAGTCACAGAGCCGAAGAGAGCAGAAGCTTCGCTCTCAGGCCTCCGCATGCATCGCTTTTTCCATTACACTGAGCTGCCTTCCAGAAGACTCCCCAGGGAGCTACATTTTTCTCCCACTGGGAGACCAGGCAGTAACTAACTTGGCAGCGCAGGCAGAAAGGAGTGACTGTTTTGCGTCTCTGCCAAGCAAGGATTCGTGCCCTTTGCAACATGACTTGGACACAATACCCAACCCATCTTTAGCAGCTAAGCATTCTAGAATTTGCTGAAGAATTTTCTCACCTTCTCCGTATGGGGTCCAAGATGAAGAGGGGGAAAACATATTTATGTCTCATTCAGAATTCAAAAAATAATAAATCCTTCACGGCCTTGGCAGGTCTCTCTAATCCACTGTAATCGTGTTTCCTTGTATAACAAGTCTCGTGATGTCTGTAGCGGCGTCTCGCTATAGTAACGGCAGCCTGAGTGTTGGAGTTCTTCTTCTCGTGCCTGGGGGATTATTCCATTTTCCACATTAGGAATAAGCTACAGATTGTAGGTTCCAAAAAGGGGCCAGAAATGCTGACTAGAGTCCAGATGCCCTAAATATAACTATTGCTCTCTGCAAAAGACACAAACGACAAGAATGCACCTACTTCTGGAGTGCTGGTGCAGAAGGCCATGGAGAGTGGAGCCGGACCGGACTCTGCTGCACAGAGAGGCCGCCTAATGCCGCCCGGACACTGCCCATGGCCTCCGCTCCTGCACGACTCTGGTGCTTCACCTTGCGCAGAAGCCAAACGTGCTAGGTAAGGAGGACGTGCTCCAGGTTCATCCTCACAAAGCCAGTTCCCACACAGCTCTAGGGATCTCTGGAGGTGTTCTTTTGCATACTGAAGACTTTATTTCAGTTTTCAGGGGTTGATCCGGCAAATAGTAATTCTTCTCCATGGCTAGACAATTGCTTCTAATTATTATGGAAGGAAATAAAACATATTAAATTCTGTAGTGGAAGTCACGTCCTCTTAATATGCCACTTAACATAAGGCCAGTATGAAACAGATTGTGTGTCTCAGTTCAAGTTGCAAGTGTTAATAATTACTGTGATAATGACGACGATGAGGACAGATGTCACATTTGCGGAATGATTACTAAATGCCAGGCACTGTGCTAAGCACTTTAAACACATGATCTTATTTAATCCTAACAATTCTCCAACAAGATTGTTGTTATTTCCATTTTGTAGTAAAGAAGTGAAGTCTTAAGATGATTCTGCAATTGCCCAAGGCCCCAAAGCTAGTATGCAGAGAGCCAGAATGTGAACATAGGCGGTTAGACTCTAGAATCTATTCTGGAATAAAAGGCAAAAGCTCCTCACTGCACAGACACCCAAGACTCTGGCTTCAGTTGCCCAAGCCTGACTGTAGCTAAACTTGTGAAAAGCTGACCCATCATGATAGATTCATTCTACCCTCTCTACCTTACTTTCTGTTTGCATTATTTTTGCAACTGGGCTTATTTAATTATAATGACACGTACAACTGGCTTTCCCAGCTCTGGCAAGAATCACGAATGGCTCTTGGAAAGTGGACTCCTTGACTGGTGAGAGGAGAAACGCCCATATGTCCTAGAAACCATCCTGGCTGGGAGCCTCTGTGGGCACCAGGTCACGCTTCAACCTGGAGCGCAGAGCTCACTAACTGGGGGAGTCGATTAAAGGCAAGCAGGTTAGCAAAGCTTCATCGAACAGCTACTATTTCCAGAAAGCATCTATGCTTGCTGCTTTTCAATGAGCTGTTGCCACTTAAATGACCTGATCACCCCTCTCCTCACAGACGCAGGTTTACAGCAGACCTTGGGTTTTGTTTACCCAGGTACCTCCTGTCCTTCTGTGACCATGCCAGCCATGCTCCTTTTTAGGCCTTGCCTCTCTCCCAACTTGACTGGCTGCCAAATGAGCACAAGGCCCAAGCTGAGCCTGAGTTCTGAATCTGGAACTCGCCTCGAGTTCTCATCTGCAGAGAAGAGTAGACACAGAACCACCCATGAAGAAGATGGCTGACTTGAATGGGGGAGGAGGGGTTCTGATGTCCCCGTGGCAGGGCCTCTTCCAAGAGCTCAGAACAGACGCCCTAGACTCTGAGGTCCGACCACAGCTCATCTTGTGAAATACTGACCCATCGCGATATTCGTTCCACCCTCCCTCCCTTCCTGGGCACGTAATTGCACCAAGATTCAAGAGACCACTTACTAGAGGCGGCACTGGGTGTGCTCTGACTGTGACAGCTGCGAGAAACAGAACAGCTTGGGACCGTTGGTGGGTATGCCGGGTGGTGTCAAAGCACCCCCTATGGTACCATCCTGTGGGTCAGATCAGGAGCTGGACACCTGTTCTGCCTGCCCTTCCCAGGCAGGGTCCTCTCCTTTGTGCCCCCACGGAACTTGGCGAAAACCACACTTATCTCACCATATAGCAATTACCTGCTGGCTGGAATAAAATTTTTGGAGACAAGGACTTTGACCTACTCATCTTTCCCTCACATGTCTTGTACAAAGTGGGAATCCAACAGATGCCGGTAGAATGAATCAGGTGAATAACTATTCTCTATTCTTCCCCTGAAAGGAAAATCATCTCAGGAACCATGCTGCTTAGGGGGAACCCCTGATCTGAACTACACTCTGACTGGCAAAGGTGTGCGGCCCTCTCTCCTGCCAGGTGGCCACTGTGACTCAGCCACAAGCCTCCGCGAGGTCTGAATGAGGCTGCAGACTTCTCTACGCAGCAGCCAGGCAGCTGCCTCCTGAGTGACCTGGCACCGCGCCCCTGATGGAGATCCTGGACACCCAAAGACAGGAGGACGTCTGATGCACCTTACGCTGACATGAGGCACTCATGGGCACGCTCAGATGGAGCCCTGCTGGCCCGTTAGCCGCATGCACAAAGAAGCAGTTAACTCACTGAGCAAACGGCCGATCCGCCCAGTAAAGGAGCCTGGCAGCGGCCTACTTTCTGACTAGTTATTGTGGCTTGAAGTGAAACATTCTGTCCTGAGGTGGCTCCGGCTGGGAGCTGAGCAGTGTAACTGGCGGTAAGTTAGTCCCTGCGTGACTTCAGACATGCGAGAGGCAGTGGGGTGTGGCGGTTACGATCACAGGCCCCCAGCGCTGCTCCTGCCCCAAGGCGCTGCCACTGTGGGAACGGCCCGGCACCCAAGGTGCTCAGGACGCTGCCTGGCGTACAGCACCATGACAGCATCAGCTGCGGTGGCGACACGCCGGGCTGACCGCTACCAAACCAGCACCAGCCTTTCCCGTGAGTCGCGGTCTGCGCCGGCTCTCTGCTCTGCTTCAGCGCTGTGGCTCCGTTACTAACAGGGGCCACCGCCTTGAGGAGAGGCTGTCTGAGCCACGGGCAGGGTAACAAATTGTGCATTTTCCTGTTTCTCCTCAAAGCCAACGGCCCTGGCTGTGAGCAGACCAGGAGAACTGTCAGCCTAGCGCCTCCCTCTTTGCTTTGGCTGCCAGGAACCATGGGGTGATGTTTCACGTGCAACTTTGGAAGCTCCCCTTAGTTTAGTGTTCCTCAAGTAAGGACGTCAATAAAAACTTGGCTTGTCCTTTTAGTCTCATGCTAAAGGTTCTTAGCCTTAATTATTATTAGTATTGTTGTTTTGGTTTTGAGTCTATCTTACGTCTTTCTTTCTGGAGGCAGGCAGAATACACATAAATAAAAACCCTGAATTTGTCAGATTTGGTTCTGAACATCAGCCAAATGTGTGTGAGGTGACGCATCGTGTTTTTACATATCACATGCACCATACTCATCTCAGAATATAGGCCAAATCTCACGCAGACTGCTGAAGACACCAAAGGCCTTTCATTGTGTTGACATTCCAGGGTGCGAGTCATCGCTTAGGAAGCCGTGGTCCCACTTTGCCTTGGGATCACGGCTCCCAGGACAGGAAGTGAAGTAAACATCAGAGGAGCGAACACTTAGATGGAAGACAGAGACACAGCCTTGTTCAAACCACTCTCTTTTTCATCCTCCACGCTGATTCACTGGCTCGAAGTCACTGACTTTAATTCTCTAATTTTACAGACGGCACGGAGACAGCTTCAGGAGGCCACAGTGTGCCGGAAGTAAAACCCAAGCCTGACTTGCAGGTCCATGTTCTTTGTAAATCACTCAGATGTCTCAGAGACCATGACGTGCAAAGTGGGAAACTGCCTGGAGTTGCCAGTTTACATGAGCGCCTTGTGATGACTGACACTGCTGTAGCGAAGGGAGGTGGCGGGGGCGAGGGGTGCTGTTTGAAACCAAGGGCCGTCCTCACAAGTCAAAGGTGTCTGGGTGTCTGGGGAACAGGTCTCCCCAGAAGTTCACTCACTGCTAAGGCACTTACTGGGCAACATTCACTGAGAAGCATGGCTAGTTCCCAAAGTAGGAAATCAATTCCTGTATCCAGTCAGTGCATACTTGTTGCTAATTGCACTGGGCCAGGCAGTCTACTAGGCCCTGCGGCTACACCACCGAGACACGGTTCTTGCCACCAGGGAGCGCGAGGTCTCAGGCAGATCCCCGATGCATGTGCCAGCTTTGCTCTCTTAGCTGCTTATAACAGGCACCCTGACCCACTGATAACCTCGCCTGCTCAGCCCGAAGCTGGCCTCAAGATCCTTCCCGGCGCACACCGCTTCAAGCAGCCGCACACAGTGGGAAGAAGGCTCACGACCTGTCTGCCTGCCTGGACTGGCGTCGCCACTATGTGCCCGTGAACGCTGCGTAGCTGCTCTCACGTGTGCTGGTGCCCTTCCCACCCAGAAGCCCCAGAGGACGGAATTCCCCTTCACTTAGCCTCTGCTGAACACCTTGGAGAGGAGCAATTCTAGGCAGTGCCCCTGCTGATGTGCCATGAAACCAATTAAGTGAGTAGGATACTCCTGCTCACTTCCCCTGGAAAGGGCCACTGCAGACTGGGGAGCACAGCCCCTCATCTTCTCTCCGTCATCACCCCACTTGCCATCTGCTGGTAGAGAAACAGAGAGGCCGCACCCCTCACTTCAAAGCCACTGCTTATCAAACCCACAGAGAAAATGGCTGGGTCCTGACAAGGGCTGGGTATCATTCCTCCTGACAGCAGGAGTCTGGAAAAAAAAGCTTCTGTCCTCACCTTGGGGTGGACCCAGAGCCAGCTGTAGGGTGTCCGTTTTACGGAGCTGGCACCTGAACTCTCCTGTGCTCACGCTGTTCTCTCAGGGCTTGATCAAGGGAGAAAAGCACAAGGGTGTCTTTGCCTTTCGCTGGGCCTCTGAGCGTTTTCATTACCGGCAGCAAAGGCGCTGAGACCCAGGCCTCCCGCCTGGCGGAGGTCGAGTGTGCTACTTGCCCTGAAGAAGTGCAGTCTCAGCAGCAGGGCGGTGGGAGGCCTGCGGAGGGATGCTGTGCGCATTTGCACATCAGCCCCTCTCCTGGGCTCCAGGGGGCCCAGACACTTTGCAGTACAAACAGAAAACAGCGACATAAACTAGGCTTAAACAAGGAAGAGAACTTCAAAGTCTCTTCTTCCACACATGTCCAGTGACTTGTGTTTTTTGTTTTCTAGCAATTATCTGTGGGCTAAAGTGGTGGTGGGTATTGGATAGAAAGGTGGTAGCAAGAGAAATATGGACATTTTTCCCCATCAAGGGTTTAGAGTCCTAAGAAAGGCAAGATGCAGAAGTCATAAGCTAAATGCCCGGAGGTTTAGATGTCAGAGCATGTCATGTCACCCAGAGAATGGCACAGAACACAGAGCTACCACAGGACCCAGCAATCCCACCTGTATGTAGGTCTACCCCAGGGGGAGGGAGAGTGTCTCTTCGCCTCGTCACCCACCCGCCAGTGTCCATAGCAGCGCTGCCCTAACAGCCCGCAGGCAGAAACAACCCAGATGCTCGTGAACTGAAGGTTGGATCAATACACGGTGCGGCCACAGAACTGAGTATTACTTGGTCTGAAAAAGGAATGTAATTCTGGCACCTGTAGCAACATAGAGGAGCCCTGAAAATCTGACACTAAATTGAAGAAGCCAGTCACCAAAGATGACCTATTTGTCAGATTCCATTGATACGAAACGCTCAGAATCCATAAATCTGTCTCAGTCGCTGGCTGGGCCTGGGAAGCCGGGAGCTGGGGCTGGGAGAAATGCGGGCTGACTGCTAAAGAGCATGGGGCTTATTTATGGGGTGATGAAAATGTTCTAAAAGATCACTGAGGTGGTTGCATAACTGTGAATATATTAAAGACATTGTGCATTTTACAAGAGTGAATTGTAGGACAAATTACATCTCAACAAAGCTATTACAACACAAAGAGCAGGAATAGTACAGACGACGATATTAGAGACACAGTGGAGGGATAAAGAATTTCTGGCTTGGATGGTCTGAACGAGCATCACAGGGACAGTTAGGTATTTGGGTTGAGTTCTGAGTGCAGGGCAGAACTGGAGGCCTTGGGGGGGGGGGGGGCAGCGACACAGGTTGAGCCTCAGGGCCGTAAGTCCGTTTGGCCAGGGTAGGAATCTTCAGGGCAGAACTACATGAAGCTGATGACAGCGCTGTGGCCAGTTTAGGTTGAACCTGGGCAGGGAGGACAGCCCTGGGGAGGGCAGAGGCCACTCACCCTCACTAGTGGCCCCAGGTTCCTGGGCACCTCAACAGCCTCCCGCTCAGCCTCAAGGCCCCAGGAGAGAGGTGGTCCTGGGAGACCGCTCTCACACCTCTTCCAAATGAGCCTGCGGGAGTCGGAATGCGCTTCAGACACTCGCCTCTGAAGGAGGGGTGGGAGTGGCACATTGTGGACCTGGAAGAGCAGGAGAGGGGTGCTGGGACAAGGAGGCGCCATCTGTCACTGATTACTCCGGATCAAGCTATTTCGAAATTGTCGCCATTATGGTTTGGCACGTGCAAGTCTTACTGGCTAAGGAGAAGGAACAAGTTCTGTGAGAAATTTTAGGACTTTTTAAAGGACTTTACTACTCAAGGGAAATTCCACTTAAAATCAATGACTTATTTCCTGAAAAGGCTCCAAAAATCATCAAGACAGCCTAAGCATCTTCAGCTTCCAGGTCCAGGAACTGCTAGCTCCTTCTGGGTGGGAGAGCTCACTCTGCAGAACGTGTGGCTCTACTTAGTAATTTTTTTTCATTAAGCTACTCAATTAGAATTTATATGTAAATAATTACACAGGAAAGAAGTGAAGCTGACCTTTTGTAAGCCAGCCTTTTCAGTAACTCACGCTATTGTTCCATATGCTATGTTCTCCATTGTTTTGATAATTTCAAAACAAACAACTGCAAGAATATAGCTTCTGGAGGGGAGGAGGGGGGCTGAGCCTCTGGGGTGTCTGATGCTCTGCAGCAGTGCGGGGCCGGATAACTCTCGGGATGACAGCGGGCGGAAAGGGTCTGGGTCTGTTCAGGCCAACGTGGTGGCCGCTAGCCACATGTGGCCACTGAGCACTTGATGTGTGGGTAGGGCGACTTAGGAACTGAAGTTTTAAATTTACTTAGTTCTCATTAATTTAAATTTCAACTTAAAGAGCCACATGTGGTTAGCAGCTGCCGTGCTGGACCGCGCAGCCCTACAAGACCCAGAACAATACCCCGCTCCCCATGAGTGTTCAATAAACATCTGTTCAACTGAATGAGAGTCTAAGCCAGAAACACATAGCGAGCTTCCTGTCGCTCTAGGCTCTCTGCTCCATGTGGGCATGAGGGAGATGCCGGCCCTGAATGAGTTTGGATTCCTGGTTGCACGGGACACAAAACTCAACCACCTTTTATTCAAGCCGAAGGGTTACTTGCTGGCACTCATCCCTAGAAAGACTGGGAAAAGGGTGTCCTCAGGCAGCATGGGTCAGGGCTCGGAGGAGGGTCACACCATGCTCGAACCTCCTTTTCTCAGCTCAGCCGGTCCCGGCTCCTTTCCAAGTGTGGCCTCCATGCTCAGAAAGACCCTCACTCAGGCTCAAGAGCACCCCGCCCAGACTCACGTTGGCAGAGTGCCAAGCCCTGACCCTGCCTCCCAGCCAAGTCTCATGGATCTCGTCGGTGGTAACTGGGTCGTCACCCACTTCTGAGTCGGTCACGGCCAGGGAAAGACGACGTGCTGACAGTTGTGGGGGCTCAAGCACGCTGCTCCTAAGCCAAGGGTGGGGCCAGCTCCAGCAGAAAAGCACATGGGTGAGCGTGAGATGCTGGGGGGGCTCCCAGAGTAAATCAAGGTCATCTTTAGGGAAGAGGAAATTTTGCTAGGCGGCAGGAACAAGAGATAGCCAGTATAGTCTCCATCTCAAAGAGCCCAGCGCCTCTAGGGAAGCCGTAAATAAGAATGCGGTCAGATCCGCTGGCTAGATAGTAAAGAGAACACTATCTCAGAGGAAAAGCTTGACTTGAGCAGATCCTGTTTGAAATGATAGTAACACTTATTTACACAGAATTTCCTTTGATGTCGTCTACTTTTGGAAGATAATTCTCATAAAACCCTGGTGAGGCAAGCCGCATCTACGAAGTCTAGCGATCTCTGGGACGGAGCAGTCGGCACACCAGGCCCTGCCCCAGCTTGGGGTTCCCCACGCCCCCTCTGTGCCCGTCACCGAGCATGGCCAGGGTGCCTCAGACCTTAGAAGGCCTGACATCTGTGTATGCAGGCACAGCAGCCACAGCGCGGCCCACCCAGGGAAGGACACACAATTGCCAGTTCACACAACGCAACGTGAATTGTCTATTTTCACAAGGGCTCCTCCGAGAGAGATTATTTGTGGGCAGAATGACTCACGAGAGCGCCAAATGAATTCGCCCCACATGGAAGACAAAGCGCTTGGAACATCACTGAAATGAGCAAAATTAGCCAAAACAGCTGCAGCACTTTAGGGTCTTTTAAATAGCCTCCTTCTGCCCACTTCTCCACCCTTTTCTAGCTGTTCTCTCCACTCATTAAATACTGACTGAGGTTTTGCTTTTGTTGGCTCAAAGGGCAGCCAAGGCTGGGAATATTCTTTTGAGCAAGCCTATCTTTTCATCCCTCTGCGTCTCCGGCTATTATCTTTTGTGAAGACGACTCTGAAGCTTCTTTGCTTGTTTCTAGGTCTCAGCAGAAAAAAAAAAAAAAAAAAGCTAATAACGCTTGTGGACAGGACTTTCCACACTTCAAGGACACCTATTCCACACTTCAAGGACATCTAGTGCGTGGGCCACATGGCCAGAAGGCCGCGCCTTTGTCCACCCTCCTCTCCTGTGGATCCAGAGAACTCTCAGTCCCTCCACATCAAACTGGCCCCTTTCCTCTCACTGTCCAAGGATCCTTCCCACTGAGACTGGTGCTCTTCAGGCCTTGGCGAAGTGGCAGAGACTTCATGCTTTCTGGAGGCTGGGGGCGGTAGTTTGTTTCTAGTAACAGATTGCCAGCTTCAGCTGTCACAGGGCCTGTCCCCTGCTGGACGGGTGTGGAGACGGTGCACTTCTGGCCGCCAAGAACTGGTCCCCCTTGAGTGGGCAACTGGCGCACAGCAGGTGCTCAGTCAATGCTGGTGAGCAGTGGACGTTATCAGTAGCTCGAAGAGATCACTGTGTAATAGCTGTGAAGGGTACTCACGGGAAGGGGTTTTACGTCGATATCTGTATCACAAAAAAAGCGTTTATCTCTTCTACTTTACTCTGCGCACCCCAGATCCCCAATCTGAATAAATGCTCAACTGCAAGAACCTCAATTTTTAAAAATGGCCATTATGACGAGTAGGAAGCCGACGTGCGTCACAGTAACTGGCTGTCCACCAGTCAGGGCCAGCGCCACAGGGCACTAGCAGGTCAGGGGAGCACACGCGAACTTGCTCTTCAGAATGCTGGTTATTTACCTACACATCATCTGCTTGGTGCCCAGGGGGACTTTTTGTGGGGTTCACCTTCTCATTCATCTTAAAATAAATGTATGAGCTGGCATTGGCATGCCACACGATTCGCCCACTTAAAGCGTACAATTTCAGGGTGAAGTCTACTCAGGGGGCATCCACTCACCGTCACCGCTGATTCTAGAACATTTGCATCGTTCTATAAAGACATGCAGTCCCCATCAGCAGCTACTTCTTATGTTCCCCCAACTCTTCGCACCCCTCTCTCCACTGTCCCCCACATCTCCAGCTCCTGGTATCTGTCTACTTTATGTCTCTGCAGATCTGCCTATTCTGGTCATTTCATAACATGGAATCTCATTCTTTAAAAATGAACGTTACCTCTTCGGGAACCCCAGCTCTTGTTCAGGTGCTGGAATCACAGGCTGAGTGAGACCCAGTGGCTGCGCGGCAGCCCCCAGGACCCGACAGTGACCACTGCTGGGTGCAGAGCTCATGCTGGAGGGCAGTGGCCCCATGGGGCACTCGGGCCAAGAGGCCCCTCAGCTCCCTTGGGGTCGGCTTTCCCGGACAGCTGCTCCCACATCCCTTAGACTCTAGCATAACACTCAAAGCAAACATGCTGCCTGGGTAGCTGACGTATCTGCCTGTGAAACTTCTCGTTGCTGCCACTCCAACGTCCACATCTGAGTACTCAGGTGCGAGGCACCTGCGAGTCCATGAGAATACAAAGGGGAGAGGTGGTCCTTGCCCTCAAGAAGCTGCCGTGTAGCTGGGAGAGAGGATTCGAGGACCACAGAGTGATGCCAACACCTGTGCTGATCCAGGCCAGGCTGCCACCCGGGCCTGGGGGCCATCACCACGGGAAAGTCAGGGAAATGCTGCCCAGGACTGCTCCCACGCGGGGAACACAGGGCAGCTGGTTGGCAAGCTAACTGGTTGCCCTTTCGCTGGCCCTCTCTCCACTCCTCTCCTTTCCCTGCTCTTCCAGAGCAGCAAAGTGACATGGTAGCCATGGGCCTTTCTGCTTGGAGTCATAGGCCACATGTGTGGGCCAACCCACGGAGCAGCGGGTGAAGGTGGACAGCAGCGTCTGAGCTGCCAGTTCTCCTCAGGACACTGAGGGGTACCCACTACCTCTTGCGACTGCTGCTTTTACCTCTTCCTCTCGTGTAAGCCCAACAAGTTGGCTGGGTGGGGGGTGGTGGTAGTGGGTGGGAGGGAGGCTTCTGCACCATGTGGAGCAGGCAGGTTCTCAACGATTACTTGGTGGAGACAGCCTATGGCAATTACGTCTTTAAGAAAAACCGCTGATCCCCATTCTCTTCAAGTATCCCTCTCCCCTTTCCACCCCCCTGCCCCCCAAACAGTGCTGCTTTCTTCTTGTGACATTCAGACCACATTTCAGGCTGCTACATTTTAAGTATATTGCTCTGTAAAATGTCAGGTAGAAGGGAGAGGCCCCTGGGGCTCACCCCCAATCCCTGGGGAACACCAGGAACAGTTGGGGAACACCAGAACAGTCGCCAGCCTAGTGATTGCGCCTTTGCCTCCAGAAATTCATAGCACCTTCAGGCAAGGGAACAACAGTGTGGTGTTTATTGAAATCTACATCTGGTAGCAATTTGTTCAACAGCAACCAGCTTTCCCCCCTCCCTTCCTTCAGTCAAATAATCCACAGGGGCCCGTAATACCCCACAAGGCTCATGTGTGCAAGGCCTGTTCTGTGTCGTTTATGCTCCTAATTACAGAGTTGGGTTTATCAGCGAGTTCAGTCTGGTAATTTTGAGGCTGCAGAGGAGACCAAAGGCCAGGTCCTGTGGCAGCGACACTCCTGCGACCGTCCCCACGGCCGAAAGCTGACGCTTCTGCCAGCCCGTTTGTGGTGCCTGAACCACACTTGGTCAGAGGCTGCCAGCACGCTCCCCGTCCTGGTCCCGAGAGGCGCGGCCTCGTGCTGGAGTGGTGACCTAGAATGACACGTGTGCCCTGCGGAGAAAGTGGCCTCACTGCCATCTCAGAGAAGTGCTTTTCTCTGGGGCAAGAGACCACGCAGTTAGCTTGATAAAGGACTCGTGAGTAGAGTTCTGTCTGCGGTGTGTGTGGCTGGTGAGACGGGGTAAATGCAGAGAGCCGAGAAAATAGCACTTGGGACAAATCAGGGACTAGAACGTCATGATCTGTACGAAAATCTCTCATGCAGTGGGATCAGACTTCCTGGTGGATATGTGGTCTACACATCAGCATTTTGGAGAAACACTCCAGAACATGTCCACGGCTTGAGAACCGCTGTTCTAATTCAGCCAATATCTTCACTTAGCGAATGGACCCCTGAGGCCCAGGGGCAAGCCAAGACGAGCAGCACCCCTGGGAGCAGAAGGGGCTCGCGGCTCCATGGCAGCTTTCAAGCGAGCAGATGCAGGCTCTCAGGTCTTCGTCTGCTGGGGGCTACCTCAGCAGAATGTACGGGAATTTTAAAAGCTGAAGTAGCAAGACCATTCGCAAGGAGGACTCTAATTAAGGAATAAACAGTTTAACCCCACTGGCAGTCAGGAAAATGCAAATGTAAAAATTAAAAGCATGATGAGCCACAGCACAGACACCTAGCTTACTGGCAAACAGCTGGAGATGTGACCGCCGAGGACGTGAAGCACAGGAACCCCTTCCCACATACGCCAAGTGGGCACTTACATTGGACAACTGCTTTGTCGTGGTCTGACCATGTCGAAGATACATGCTTCTGAGCCCCACTGTTGTATAAAAGCCCGTTCTGCGTTCTCAGCGTGGGCGCTGTCCCCCCAACAGAATAAAATTACATTATGGTGAAGAAATTTTGGCTATTACAGTAACTCGTGGCCCTCCAAAGCTCCGTCCTCTCAGACAACATCTTAGTTTTCGGGTTTAATTAATATAAATGAAAAATGAGTTTTGTACTTGGCTCCTTTGTGGACAAGAATTAATGCCCAGATTATGCTTCTAAAGATTACAAAGTGCATCATAACACTAACCCGGTGGGAGAGGCATCATCCCGCTGCAAAGCTGAAGCCCAGGTAAGAGGCAGTGGGTGCAGCTGCCAGGAGGACCACCACAAACCCTGCTCTTCAAACCTGTGCCCCCCACCCCCTCCCTGAGAGCATTCGCAGAGGGCTGAGGAGAGGGAGGCAGAATGTGACTGCAGGGTGGGAGAAGCAGCACAGCATAAGAAAACTGGTCAGTACTTGGGTATGGAACTTGAAATCGTTCTCTCTGAAAGCTGGTACTGGATCGGCGCTTTAAAGTATTGACTCAATGTTTAGAGTTGAAGTTACACAAAGAATAACGTAAATATACGTGTGTCTCTTTTACAGAGATGAAACATTCAGAAAATCTTAAAAGCCAAGTTTCTTTCTTTTTCATAAAACGCTCAGTGGAATTAGCTATGACCTTTTCCAAGGAAGATTAGGGTAAGATAAACCCCAAACCTTAAGTTTTATAGTAAATTAAAAACAAACAAAAAACCCACAGCTGTTTGCTGTATTTGTAATTAAGGACTCAAGGACTCTGGGCTGCAACAATAAGCTATAAATATTCCTAGTTGAGCACTGAAATTATTTTTTTGCCCTGACAGCTGAATAAAGTCAAATGGGGCCCGACTCTTAAGTCCCTTTACAACTCAGGGAAGAGCAAAGGCAGGGAGACAGAAGTTCTCCTTGTCTGCCCCTTTCCCACTGGTAAACCCCAACCTCACTTCTACAGACTCTGCTAGAAGCCAGAACGACAGTGCCAGAGCAAGCAAGCACAGCCCCGCTGGCTGCCCAGGCCGGAGTTGCAGTGCAGAGACCACACAGCCAAGAGCGCAGCTAGGCAGAAACAGACAAAAGGCGAAAGCGCAGTGGGACCCGCTCAGGCCGAGGGGGCAATATTGTGTGGGCACAGCGCCCACCACCGTCGCGCCAACAGGTGCACTTCTCGGGGCTAGACGACGTCGTTGTCTCTAAGATGGGGCAACAATCACTTGCGGGACTGCTGTGGGCACGGGAAGCCTAGGCACACAGGTGCAGTGAAAACTCCAGGGCAAGGAACCGACAGCCCCAGTACTGTCATCAGATCTTGACGCTCCCCACCGGCCACTCTCATTCCGTTCCCATTTCTGGAGACCTGACTTCCAGGTTCAATTCAAAATCTAATTCTTGCTGCAGCCCCTCTCTACCTCGGGTATCCCGGAATCTCCGGGCCTTCCTGGACCGTGTGCTCAGACCCATGCTTGCCCTGCAGTCTCAGCTACCTCACCGAGGCTGGCATGTACCTCTTGAACCCCCACTCCGCCGTGACCTCAGTGATGGGGCACACCACATACTTGCTGACTGACCAAAGCCATGACTAAACATGAACACTCACTTAAAAAAAAAAGTACAACTTAGTTCATACCCCCTTCCGTCCCGGCACCCCCAGCTAATTGAGAAGCAAAATGGGTCAAAACTAAGATTTCAGAACCAAGAATCAATTTCACTTGACACTATCAAAACCTGGAACCCCCCCAAATTCAACACATAGCAGCTGTTATGTTTGCAAGTGAGAAGGGTCAGCTGTAAAAATACAGCCCCTAGAATAATGGTCACAGGGCACACTGCACCGCCCCCTCCCTGCCCCCCACTGCTGACGCATCAGGAAGTGGGGGGGGGGGTTAGCTGGGCCTGGGGCCAGAGGCTCCACTTCCTACCCCTACTGGCTCTCACTATCTCTCCTCCCCAACAAAAAGGGCCACCGTATCTGGTTGTTTTTATCACTCAGAGGGCTGCATAACCACCAGTCACAGCTTCTGACTGGGTATTCCAGTGCACTCAGACAGCAGAATTGGGGTGGGGTGGACCATGAGGGCTTAGTCGGTCAATGTCACTCCTCATGTCATAAATGTCCTGCTTCTGTTTGGCTCTCTAAAATGGCAATAAAATAGCTGCCACAGTCGTATTCCTACACCCTCATCGGAAGCCTCCAGCCCGGGGCCCTGCGGGAGGTGGCAGAAGCCAGGGCCGCCCAGCCAGACCCAGGTGGTGGGCCAGGCCCACCTGGAGGAGGCCTGCTGGGGAGCAGCACCACCGGGGCAGGAGAAGCCCCTCCTCACGCAGAGGTGAGGTGTCAAGATCTCCTCACAGATGGGCTCAAGCTTATATAAGTGACTGATGCTTAGTTATTATTTAAAAAACAGTTTATGGATAAAGCTAAAAACTCAAGGAAAATGCAAACAGCTTGAAAGGTGCTTTTAAAAGTCTGTAGACAACCAGGAAAATGTGATTTATTAAATTAAATGTTGTGGATTTTAGGAATTATTACTCACTGTCTGTGATGATAACGGTATTCTGCTTAAAAGAATTCTGCATTCTTGGCAGACTTATAAGCTTAGATGTGAGCGTCACAGGAGCGACAAGGTCACGAAGCAACCCAAAGCCTTGGGCAGCCAGTCTGGAGAATGAGGTAAGTAACCAGGCTGAATCATGCCATGCTGGATTCATAGATGCCACCACACACACCAGCGAAAGCAAAGTATTAGAAATGTTACTTTATGGTTCAATTTCCAAAGGATGTGACAAAAAAAAATTTCGAATAATGATGGAGAAATGTGATAGATACCAGAGGATGTTTATGAAATGCACACAAAGTCATCACTTAGATACAATCTGAAACACTTAGATCTAAAAATCTACCATCTTTTTAACTTCTTGGTCATGCCAAGTATATTTGAACCCATATCATTGACTTCTTAGAGCTAGAAAGGATTTCATGCATGATTCAGTCTCCTTGTTTCAAGTGGGGGACGTGACGCATCTCATGTTGCAGTCTCTCTCACACACACACACACACACCCTGTCCCCTCCGTGCTCACGAGGACACTTGCAGGGCAATGACTGAACAGTGAGGACATAGTCGCACGTTCAATTTCTCAGTATGTGAAGACAGTCCCCCTTCTCACTCTCATGGACCTCCAGGTGGGCTATCCCATCCATGATTCCTCTTCTGAAGGGTGGGGAGCTCTGCCCAACTCCACTATCTCTAATACCAACTAATCCAGATACCTCCAATCGCGTGAGTAACTGACAACCAATACAAGGGAGACAGCCTATAAAGTGGGTTCTGAAGGGCTACTGCCAAGTCTTATTCCAAAAGCCAGGTTCTAGTTTCCAGTCTAAGAATTAAATGGCTTCCTGCCGGCTGTTTCCCCCTCACGTGGGGGTGAGGGCCGAAGCTGTGTCTTGAGGGCGTAGTTCACAAGGAAAACTCAGCACTGCATCCAGCCTTGGGATGGGCCAGTGCAGGTTGGAAGTGGGCTGGCAGAAGGCTTTGGAAAGGCGCGCTGGATTCACGAGCAGGCGAGGCCAGTCCCCTGAGCGAGTGCTCTCCTCTGGAAACAGGGCTGAGTGCTGACATGGGGGTTTCCCACAGCCTCAACTGGCCTCCAAAGGCATATTTGTCATCGGAGGCTCTTGATGAAGCTGTACATAAATATCTGACTGTTGTTAAATACAAAACAAAACAAAAAAAATATTCCACAGGAACCAAATCAAAAGCAGCTGTGGGCTGGAGAGGCCAAAAACTCAGTGTAAGTGCAAACGGCCCAGCAGAAACACTTGTTAATTGTGTTATTTACTTTGCTGCAGAGTAAACTGTCATGCCAATGAAGTCATATCACATGACGATAATGCTTTTCATATGACTTTCCTGCTATGAGAGAAAAGGGCATTTTATTTTCTAGAATTCTCAGTTCTGTAGTACATGAGTCAGAATATGAATTATCAATTTAGAATCAACCCATTAGCTTAGTTGTGTTCATTTCTGCCAGTCTGTTTATAATTTTACAGCCTACATTATAATTGAGGCTAAGCTTTCTTTTTAAATGATCATTCATTAATCCCCAACTCTACAGAAAGGAAGTCCTTTAGCGAAAACTCAACCAAATATAATTTTCTTGACAGAGTGCTGCATTGGCAGTGCTGGAATGGAGACTCAACGACATGGCCTTGGATACTGACAATGCGGTCAAGCCCAGGGGCGCCAAGGGCCTAAGATGAACCCCGGAATGCTGGGTCTGGCCAACTTTCAAGAAGGAGAATGGAGCATTTCAGGGAAGGTGGGTTAGGCGATTTTGGAGTCTTGGATTTCTCAAGCTTATACCACTACAGCTTGAATCAGCTGGAGTTTGGAAAAGTACTCTGCATTTCCCGCAGCACAATGTTGAACCCACAGTAGAAGCTGTGTGAGGTGATGTGTGATGAAAAGTTGCCTAAGAAGTCACAGCACGGTGAGAAGAGGGCTCAGGCACCCACATGCTTGGTTTGGCCCGAGCCCTTCTTCAGCAGAGCTTTAGAGAGGAGTCGGGGAGCACCTCACCACCTCATGACTTGGGTTCTCAGGAATAACAGGGCATGGCAGCCCTCTGCAGGGGTCCGGGTCCATTCTCGTTAAGGATCCTGACAAGAAAGGTCAGACTTCCACGCCGTACTCACCACGCAAGAGGCAACACTCTGAGTGGGTCTTTCCTCCCTCGTGCCTCCAGGTCCGAGTATAACTATAATTTGTGCTACAGACAAAGAATCTGCATGTTGGTGCAAGCCCTCTTCTTCATAAAATAGAACATGAGCAAAAACAAATAGCAACTATGAGATCAGTGTTTTCAATTTTTTTTAAAGACTTATTTATGCATACAAGAACTGGGGTACAGGCCAGAGGTGTGGGCGGTGAGAGGATTCACCAGAGACAGAGCAGAACAGGCAGATCTACTGAAATACACTGCTGAGGGGAGCAGAAGGTAAGACAGGAGAAGTCTGCTGCGCCATGTGGGTCAGCTCCCTGGCCAGGGATCGAGCTTGTGCTGTAGTGGCTGTGGATGCTTCATAGTGCTGCGACTTAACCCCGTGTGCCACCAGGGAGGCCCCTGTTTTCAATTTTTAAACTATGCTTTCAGTGTTTACATTTTTAAACTCAAGTACAACTTGAGATAAAAATTAATCTACCACACATTTCTCATTTAAGTATTTATTGCAGCCTAGCTCAACAGCTTCTCCTCATTGCCCTATATGAAACAGGAAATTCCCCTTTATCTGCTAAATCAATCAGTTCTGTTCTGTTTCTGCCAGCTCCATCCTATCTCTCATACCAACCTATCCCTATCATGCACTCATTCCATGACTCAAAGTCATTGGTACCACAAGTAAATGCCTCTTTGTAAGCCCATTCCCTCTGCCCAGCTCCCCATCTCTGCTGTGCACGCGTTCCTCAGTTCCCCCACCCCTGCCAACAGAAAGCAACCTGGCGACAGTGCCACCCTCACCACCACTAACCTCCACCAAAATAATGGCAACTGCTGTTGGACAGTGGACGACGAAAGATGCATTAGTCAGTTTCACTAGTCCGGATGATTCTATCTTATCTTGACTGTATCTCCTAATGCATTATCTGTGTGCCCTTTTCCATGAAAATAAAAAGGCCTTGTAGTTTCTAGTGGGATCAGCTTTGTCTTCCTCCTTCATAAAGGGGCTATATTTTAGGGGATTGGCCACAGACATTAAAGGATATGAAAAAGCTCAGCATCATCAACACTGTTTTCTTAAAAAAGAACTACCCTGCTACAATCTGCACCAACCTTGGAAGCCTGGTGACCGCTGGGCCTAGGAGGAGGAGGAATGAGGGGTTACAGTTTATGAGCTTTGGGGTTTCTTTAGGGGTGATGAAAATGTTCTAAACTTAGTTGTAATAGGAGCATGACTTTGAGAATAGAATGAAAACTACTGAATTGTACACTTTAAAAGGGTAAATGTCATGGTGTGTGTTATAATTCAAAAAGTTGTTATTAAAAGGAGTTACCATGCTACCTCTTCCCAGCCCCCTCCCTGCCCAAATCCAGCTTTTACTTGTAGAGACGGCCCACTCATCCCTTAAAACTGAATATTTACTCCCTTCCTCACGAACCTCTTCTTGACACCCTGCTCCCAGGCAGAGTAACTGCTCAAAACTTCATGAGCAAATAATGAATGCACTTTTGAGGCATCAGGGCTTACTATGTCTCCGTTTCTCACACTAGACTGCAAGTTCATCTCCCTGACATTATATTCACTTACTAGTACAGTGCCTTGCTGGCAAACTTTCAAAAGATGTTCAGCAAATTAAACAACAACAACAACGACAGTATTTGTATAAATCATATTTTATGGGCAACCCAGAATAGAAAGTGATAATGTCACATATAATTATCTAGTTGAAACTTTGGCAATTCTATTGTTGACAGAGTCAGTTAGACCAAAATGAGAACTGGGCATTCTTGATTACCTTGCTAAAATAAATAAGTTGGGACCTTTCTCCATGGATATAGAAGCATGTAATTTTATTACTGAACCTATGTAAATGCACTGGGAACCAACATGTAAATCAAAACACTGTCTTTACACATATATGTGTATTTCTTAGATATACATTATTTGTTTACCTGTACACACACACTTTCAAAGTAAAATAATGTCTCTACAGTAATGATCTTTGTTGTTATAAGGTCCTATGGTAAGGATTATCTTAAAACAGTCCTATTTAGAGTTTAAGAAAAATGATGACCCTTTTCTAAGGTAGATCAAATTCCAGTACCAATAAGAGTCATAAACTGAAAAGCAGCCTATAAATAGGGGTAGGTACCTAAAGATAGCTCTGTGCATCAAACTACACAGCATGTTTGTCTCCCTGAAGGGAAGCAGGTGATTAAGGGTTAAGTGTTGAAAGATTTCCTTTTTACATAAAATTTCTTTTATACCTTTAAATTTCTTATCAAGTGCATTTTCTATCTATAAAATTTGCTTCCTTGCTCTAGCTAACTGCTGCTTATATTAAGGAATACAAACTCGGGGCTACCAGATTTGATTTTTTTCAAAGAAGTTAGAAATAGGAAAATGCAGATTTTATGTAAAACTCATAATTTTTAAATGTTGGCTTTATTCAGAATTTAACACACAGGGAAGGCCAAACAAAACACACCTGCAATCCATATCTAGCTTATAGGCCAACCAATTTACTGTCTCTAATCAAAAATTTGATGTGTGGTTTATGACTCCAAAACCATAAATATAATTTAATGGAGGGAAACTTCTAAAAGAAAACTCAACTTGTGGACAAAACCCTGGCCCTTATGTCTCATCATCTATTTAGTCACTAGCTCTCTAAAACTTTCCCTTTTCTTCTTGGGTCTCTGAAAAGGCTTTTAATGTTTTACAATTAAAATGTTAAACAAACCAGGTTTAATCAAGGAAACTGTCCACTGTTCTAGCATCTGCTCTGTTTTAAAGAGTGCAATACCGGGTGAATTTCAACTTGCCAATCTTCTAGCCAACAAAAAGGAAACATGTGAATTATTTCTGGCTGTGTGGAAAAACTCCCCCTGACAACCAGGCAAACACTCGCATGGCTGAAAAGACCAGTAAGTGATGCTTCCTGACCGCCAGGCGTCCCTGATGCGCAAAAGACAAAATGACAACCAACACATTGTCCTAAACTCTGTCTGAGAACCCAATCTCAGTTCTGCGGGGACTCCTCAAAGTCTCTTCAAAGCCTGTGGGTCTAACTGTAGGCTACAGTGGCTAAGCGCCTGGAGGACACCGAAGCTAGCGCAGCGGCAGCCGGCTCCAGCGCTGACTCCAGCACTGGCCTCTCTACTGTGGTCAAGCATCTTGTCCAACCTGCCCAAAGCGTTCAGGGATTTCCCTCTGGCGTTTGCACATGGTCCTCCTATACAGGCACACCCCACTTCACTGTGCTTCGTTTTGTGGCGCTTTGCAGCTACTGCTTTATAAAACAACCAACTGAAGGTCCCTGCCAGCCCTGCATCAAGCAAGTCCACTGGTGTCATTTTCCGGCACATGTGCCCACTTTGTGTCTCTTTCACAATTAATTAAGGAACGTACATTGTTAAAAGACATGTTACTGTTTCATACTTAACAGACTATAGCAAAATATAAGCAAGTTACCAGCACTGGGAAACCGAAACATTCCTGTGACTGACCTTACTGCAATACCTGCGTTACTGCAGTGGTCTGGAGCCAACCCACAGTATCCGAGGTGTGTCTACACGGACGGTTCCGGACTTACAAATTTTCCTCATTACCACGGCATAAAAGCAATAAGCATTCAGTTGAAACCATACTTCAGGTTTTGACCTTTGATCTTTCCCCAGTGCTGAGCAGTGGAAGCGAGCCAGTTTCCAGTCAGCCATAAGCCCGTGAGGGCAAACACCCTCCTACCAGCTAGTCTCTAGCCTCATCAGAAGAGAAATTAAGGACCCTGTTGCTGTAGGCCCCCCGCCCCCAATCAGCAGTTAATTTTTGCTCAACGCCTCAAACATTCTTCATGCCCAGTGTGCTTTCAGCTGTGGAGGTGAAGGTGAGGACCTATGTGGTCTCCCTGCAGTGCGCAGCGAACACATGACCGAGCTGGCTCTGTGGTGCCGGAGCAGGCTCATGGGAGAGTGCTGCGCACACTGAAAACGGGTTGGACTGAGCCTTATGTTCAGCCCACCAGGTGTTATTAAATGCATTTTCAACTTACGGTATTTTCCACTACAATGGATTCATGGTGATGGAGCCTCAGCATAAGTTGAGGAAGTGCTAACTCTTAGTGTTAACTCTTCCCAGGAGCAGACTTATCACCACGGAGGCCTTGGTCCTGTGCTCAATGACCCCGGGGCTTCTCCCACTGGTAAACCGTAAACAATAAATAGGACTATGGAACTAATGGCGACTTTGCAAGTATTCCACTCTTTCAGGACAAAGCACTCAAGGTCCTTATGTTGCTTATGAAAGCACTACAATAAGCAGTATTTTCCTAAGAGAAAAGTCTTCATTCATGTAAACAGGGAGAAAATGTTGATTTTATCTCATTCAACCCATGTTCCTGCATTTTGAGGAAGCGTCCATTATACCAAGGACCCAAAGAGCTCCAACCACTGGCAGCACGCTCTTTTCTAATAATAGCGAGCATTTGGAGGACAAAATGATAAACGATTTTCAATTCCAGTCTTAAACAAACAAACAAACAGAAAGTAATGACACACATAATTAAGATCTGCAAAATACTCTGACTGACAAGGAAAGAAAGCCCTCTCAGGTTGTGACCGGAGAAGCCATTTCTGGTAGGGTTCAGCGGCCTAAGAAAACTGATCAAATTGTGTAATCTGTCGGGCGTGTTCTCTCAGAAGTACGTGGCCAGCGTCCAATGACTTCACTCACTAGCATTTTGACATATGGACATTTGAGCCAACTCTCCAACAGCCACACACACTGTTCCTCAATGAAGACCAGCGGTACTCGCAAACCAATATCCTGGACTTGCTTTATCAGTAACTTTGTGTCCCAGGCACCTCTCACACAATACCCGCACGCAGCGGCATCCAGCCATTACTGCAGGTTCTTCCTCTCTGATAGCTAGTGGGCTTATCTAGTGATGTTTATTTGGAGAAAAAAAAATCTTTCTTTCCCTTTCCATTAATCTCAATAAAATACCAAGTAGGTTTCCAAGTACTCAGTACAGAAAACTCATTTTATTCTTACCTCAGCTGCTTGAGTCTCTTGATGCAGCAATGTAAGTCCAGTTAAGTCTTCTAAGAAGGAATGTGAAGAGTTGAACACCTTCGCCAGGAAATTAAATCCTTCTCGTTCATATTGCTCAAGAACCTGTAAAACATTTATATTTTTAAAAAGGGGCTGCAGGTTTTAAATGTGTATTAAGAGATTTTTCATTTCTAACAAGTACCTGTGATAAATGAAACTAACACTAGATTTAAATGAGGATATTAATACAATCTTTTGGGTAATGGAAAGTGATACACTAACGAAACTGTATGTAATGAAATAGATCATTCTCACAATGATAAACAAAAAGAAAGTACAAACAGTATGTGTCACATGTTTGCATTTATATAAAGTTAAACAAAAAGTGAAATGAACCTGTGGTTTAGAAGTCAGGAGCATGGTTAGCCATGGGGGTGATTGGAAGGGGCGCAGGGGAGTTCCTGGGGTTACTAGTAATATTTGTTTCTTCATCTGGGTGCTGATACAAATGTGTATTTTGTGAAAATCTGTCAAGCGCTCTTTTCTATCTGCTGTCCTTCCAAGGATGTTCAAAAGATAAAGGTCAGTAGTCTCAGCAGGAGAACACGAAGACAGAGATCTTAGAAGCAAACAAAAACACATTTACCAATTCGATGGTTTCAGGAACTGTGACATGTAGAGGGCAAACAGTGAACCAGATGCCTCAAAAATGCTCTCAGAACCCAGAAGAAATAAAGAGATGAATGTCCCAAAAGACAGCAGATATTGAAGACGGATCCATGACATGATTCACGACATGTGAATACAAGGACTGGAGATGCAGTGACATAGAAAGTAAAGCCACTTCTCCCCTCTTGGAAGTGAAAACGCATAATCCCTTCAGTCCAGCAGTTCTACGTCATACAAATACCGTTGCCGCATAATCCCTTCAGTCCAGCAGTTCTACGTCATACAAATACGGTTGCCTGATGTGCAGTGATGCTCATGGACACTGCGGCCATAAAAGATTAGCACCAACAACCCTTTACTAGAGGAAAGACCTAAACTGTGGTGCATTTACCTTAAGTGGCAGAGGCTGATGCTGCTGAAATTAACACTGTATAAATTGATTTCCAAGAAAACAAAGCAATGCCCAAGACCATGTGTATTTGTGTTTTTAAAATAAAAGTGAAGAAGGAGAAAGGAAGAGGAAAAACTATACAAATATCTGCTTCTTCATGCAGATAAGGTCTTGGAAGAACACACACACATATCTAGCATCAAATAGTTGCCTATGCACACAGTTTTAGACTACTGGAGATTTTAGACCACGTATTGCTTATTTAAATAATAATAAAATCTTTATTTTTTTTTTAATGCTGGAGGAAGGTCTCAGGAGAAGAGGAAAACTCTAAAATCCTGATGAAGAAATTGGGGCTAGAAAGAAGAGGCAGCCCCCCTCAGTCACAGGAAGTTAAGAGGGGCAAATGAGCAAGGGGGCCGCAGTGGTAAGTTAGGAGAGTGGGGCTGGGAGCTGCAAAGCTGTGGGGCCTGAACAGCAGTGGGTACGGTCATCTGCTAGCAGAGAGGCTAGGGACGGGCCCTGGCCCCTGAGGAGGGTCGAGGCCAGCTGGTGGGGAATAAGAGAAAGGCAGCCAATCACTGCACAGAAAGTTTGCCGAGTAATCTCAGTCCCCTGCTCAGGACGGAAGAGGCAAAGTTTGGGGAGAAAGGTGGTTCAGGCACCCCGTCTATGCCAAGGTTTGGTAGGTGAGGGCAACAAAGACCAAGCTCAAAGAAACTGGGAGGCTAGTGAGTACCCATGAAGGGACTGGAAGAGAGGCCCAAGCTGGTGAGAGGGCCCCACAGGCTGGAGGGAACAGGGTGACAAAGAACTCTGAGGCCGAAGGAGGAAGGCGAGCTTGAGGTCTCAGGCACTTACTAAGTCTTTGATTTGCCCGTGCAAATTACTTTGACAGCCCAAGGCCTAGATAAAAAAAGCACTAAATAGTGGAATTTTTCACACTAGAATGTGATCTCAGGAAAACATTCTGAAATGCTAAAATAGTCTTTGTTTAGTGACCACTTATTTCCGAGTGACCCAGTCACCTCAAACCCCTTGTGCCAGCTTTCCAGTAAAGCAGGAGGAGCCACAGGTCTGGGACACCGAGGCTGAAGATAAACGTGGAAGCAATTCCAAAGATGATACACTGCCCAACCCTAATTAAACTTGCAGATTTGAAGCCTCTGTTTCCACAGATAATTCTGGAGAGCTTCGAATCTGGACGGTGGAAAAACTAATGGCGAGGGCAGCATGAGTAACAGCCTCCCCGAGACTGGAACGCACAGAACGCTTAATGCTGAGACATTATTAATAGCTCTGGCTGGGGAATATGTGGAAAGACTTCACCCTCGAGGGGCATATTTAATCATGTAAGGGCTTTCCAGTATTCCCTTTACGTGCTGGGAAGTTAATCTGTGTTACGAGTATAAGCAGCTTATAAAAAGGTAGGATTTTTTTCCCCCTCAAACAGCTTAACCTTCTTAAAGGGGAAAATGTGTTTTAAATTATTCCCCCCAAAAGACAAGAAGAGGTACAGTCACAACAAATGCGGGCGCTGCAACAACTGTCAGTCTACGTAAAACAAACCCCTCCTCCCCACTTCAATGACACTGGTTAACCTGTGGGCCCGAGAAGGGTGTGTGTTCCATTCCGGGTGTACTGATAGCTTTGTCCACGTTCTAAAGGCGCTGGGAGAGTGTGCTAATTAGAGAAACTACAATCACTCCTATAGCGGAAAGAGACAGGCCCTTCCTGAACGGACGTGAGCTACTCTCCTTAAAGCCCTGGAAGGCTACGTCTTCCTTACTTGCTGCATGCGTGAGCATGTACCCCTGCACGAAGATGGCAGACGCTCTTCTTAAAATGTGATCTTAGGAATAAAATTTAATCACAGTCCTTTTGCTGAGACTCTGTGGTGACTTTTTACTATACGAAACCCACACTCCTCCGCCAGGCACTTGGCCCCTCCGGGACCCTCCGGTTTTGGATGACTCCCCAGAGACGCCTTCATCGGGCCTACGAGCTCCTGAAAGCCCTGTGCAATGACTTTCATTTCATGAGAGCAGAAGGGATTCAAAGTCTGCAAGTCTTGTCTATTATTCTTCAGTGAGGACCAACGACTGTATATCCTGCCCCCTCCGTCCCCTCCACCCCCAAATAGCTTAAGTATTTTCAACCGGGGAAGGGAACACGCAGTGTGCAAACCTCTTAAGGTCTCTGTAACTCAGAAGTGGTGCTTCCTTCTTCTTGATTAATGTAAAGATACGCAAGTGTCCTGATTTCTAAAAGATGTAGGGAACTCCCAGGCAGAGTCGTGAAGAGGATGGCTGGCAGCTGCCAGACCTTTTTATACCCATCACATGAGAATCCACAAAAGAGGAATCAGAGTTGTAGGCAGAGGCTTCGCTTCCAATTGAGGGCAAAACCCTGTGTTTTCCAGAGGGGACCAAGCTGGGGAGAAGAAGCCCTGCTTTGGACGCGTTTGCTGCTAATAAGACCAGCAAATCCCTTGGTCAGTTTCTACCTCTTGATGTCCTGTGATTTCTCTCACAGAAAATTAAGAAGCCAAGTGGGAAAAAGCCCCAAGCTCAAAGGCCCTGGAAACACCACTGTCCCACCCTCAATACTCCCAGTTTCCCCAGAGGACTGTTGTCTTAGAAAAGGTCTGGCTCCTTCCTCATCCCTTCTGACGCTGCCCCACCTACAATGGCCTCCTGTCCTTCCCGTCAATGAGTCTACTTCCATCAAAGTTCAGCTCCACGGCAAGTCCCGCGAGAAGCCCTTCCTGATGAACTCCACCCACTGGGAGCATCCCTGCATCGTCTCTGCCCACTCCCCACCGCAGAGTGCCCTGCCACAGGGCCTGAAGAACCACTCTGCCTCTGGCCCAGTGACCGGGCTGATGGCGCCTCAGACATCAACCGGGTGTTCACTCTGTTTCTGTTTCTTCCTATGTTGGTGGTACAAAGCAGACAATGGTGAGGAAACAGCTTCATGTGAAAGAAGCAGCTATCATCCTAACTCAGTTTGTTGCTGTAAACTTAGTCTACTGGATACAGGCAAGATTTACAATGTCAAATTTCAAAAAAGAACAGATCTGATTCAATATATGTAAGGTATGTCAAAATCTATAGCGTTCATTGAGATAATTATGAAATGCCAAAAATACAGAACAGATCAATCTCTTGTTCTCTCCCTAAAGTCACTGTGTAGTGTACATTATTCTCAGGCACCCCAATACAAGATGGGCACAATAGTGATTTAATACCAGATCAAAATATCAAAGAGCTTTAACACTGAGACAAAGGAGTAAAAGTCCCAATACTAGTATTTTTAATTAAACTTCTCACATTGTAACACACAACTATATTTTAATAGAAGAATCTAACGACAGTGTATATTGTTTTTTTCACCCATCAAAATCAGAATTCTACTTAACTGGGTAGAAGGAAAGAAGCTGACAACTGGGAGTCAGCATGTAATGGGGGATAATTTGGCAACACTGAGCAAAACACTTCACCTATTTGATCCTGTTTATCTCTAAAATGGGATGTAATTCATGTTGGTGTTCCCATTTCCTGCCATACAAAAGGATTTCATGATTCTAATCACTGACAATGAATTGCTTACCAAAGATAATAGAAATACTCTGCATTTACTATTTTTAAACTATTACCATTGCCAAATAAGGCTTCATTTAAGCACAGAAAATACAGGAGAAGAGACAGTGATATCAACTAAAATTGTGAATTCTCTCCTCCATAAGAGAGCACAGTGAAGAATGTGGGGAGTATTTATTTAAGAAAAACCACTGAACCTCAGTATAGAATGGGCTTTGTGGTGCTTTAATTTGCCCCATTCCCGACTCCTCTCTCCCCTCCATCTAGACTGTAGCCTTGAAAACCAGCAACACCCTATCAAAGTGCAAAAGTGCTTCACGGCCACTAGAGCAGCAGGCAGACTGGGGCTGAGCTCCTTCAAAACAACACTGCCACCTGCTTGGTGGTTCCCAGCACTCACATGTTGTCCTTGATCTGACTCAGATCTCACCCAGTGAGAAAGCCTTTAACCAGGGTTAGTTGCTAAAAAGCCATCAGGGGTAATTGCTTAACATTGTGATCTCCTGAGGTGGTGAATAACAGTTGGAGCAACAAAAGCTAACCAAAGGACTTAATGGAAAATCCGTGGGACACCACAGCAGTTTTGCAAAGCTCCGACATACTCTTGGGAATCTAGATCTCCAAGCACAGGCACAAAGCAAGGTGCGGGCCTGGATCGTGCACATGCTCAGGAAAGATCTGGGGAGGCTCCGAGCTCTGACCTCTGGCTGACCTGAAGGTCCTTGAACCCAGGAGATGAAAGGTAAAGCAGCATTCTTAACTACCTGGCTGAGCTCTGAAGGCATTTCCCAACATGCAGAAAGTCCCTTGGCAAAGACTGGGGACTTGCTGGTTCCAGGCACTGAGGGGAGCTCATTTCCATGATCACTAAGCTAACCTGAGCAGAAACTGCAAGGCCCCAGAGAACAAAGGATATAAACTTTACAGATCTAGTTCAGAAAAGTAACTAAGTAATAAACAACAACTGCAAAGAGCAACAGCAACAGACCAGAGAGGGAGCATATGATTTCAAGAGCTGCCACATTTCATTATTTCAAATGTCCAGTTCTCAGCAAAATGACCAGAAATGCAAAGAAGAAAGTGTCCCCTGCACAGAAACAAAATCAAAATCAAAAGAGTCCCTGAGGAACTTCCTAAACAAAGACATTTAAACAGCTATTTTAAAGTAGCGTCAAAGAACTAAAATAAACCATGTCTAAATAACTAAAAGTCTGAGAACAGTGCTTTGCCAAAGTAGAGAATATCAATAAAGGAAAAATTGTTTAAGATGAGAAATTACTGAACTGGAAAGTACAGCGGTGTGGGAGGTGAAAGGATTCACCAGAGTGGGGAGCAGAACAGGTGGATCTACTGAAACACACTGCTGAGGGGAGCAGTGAACTAGACAGGAGAGGTTTGCTGCGCCATGTGGGTCAGCTCCTTGGCCGGAGATAGAACTCAGGCTGTCATGGTGAAGTGTTGAGACTTAGCCCCTAGACAACCAGGGCGGCCCCAGACAGAATTTAGACAAAACTTGCTACTACAGATGAAAGACAAAAACCTTTAGGCTAACCAAAAATAAAAGAATCAAATTACTATTACTAGTAATGAGAGGGGACATTACTATCAACCTTACAATAAATATTATAAGAAAATAATAGGAATTAGATAAGCTAGACAAAATGCACAGATTTCTAGAAAGACAAAAAGTACTGAAATTGATTCCAAAAGAAACAGAGAACCTTAATAGACTCTGAAAAATAAAACGTTAGTAATCAAAAACTTTCTATAAGCCTCGGATCAGATGGCTTTGCCGGTTAATCCCGATAGACATTTAGAGAAGACTTAACCAACCTTTCACAAATTTTCCCCCAGTCAGACAAAAAGGGGGAAAAAAGAGAAAGAAACACCTCTCAACTCACTGACACCAGAACCGTCAGAAATAAAACCACAGATTACTCTCCTTTAGGATCATACATGTAAAACTCCAATATATTACTAGCAAATGGAACCCAGCAATGTATAAATACCACAACAAGGAAGGATTTATCCCTGGAAAGTCAGGTTGTTTCAGCACATGAAAATCAATGTAATACCTCAGGTTATTTCATTAAAGGGAAAAAAAAAAACCACCATCATCTCAACAAAAACAGACACATTCAGTAAGATGCAATGCCCTGAATGTTCAGTAAGAAAGCAATAGAATATCCTCAACTTGCTGAAGTCACCAATTATCAACACTATCATACATAATGGTGAAAGGCTGAAAATAGGGGCCTCCCTGGTGGCGCAAGGGGTTAAGCACTGCACTATGAAGCATCCTCAGTCACTGCAGCATGAGTTCAATCCTGGGCGAGGGAGGGGACCCACACGGCACAGCAGACCTCTCCTGTCTGGCCCACTGTTCTCCTCAGCAGTGTATTTCAGCCAATCTGCCTGTTCCGTTCCCCACTCTGTCGCTGGTGAATTCTCTCACCCCTCACACCTCTGGCCTGTACCCCAGTTCTTGTATGCATAAATAAATAAATCTTCGGGCCTCCCTGGTGGCGCAGTGGGTTGGGCAACGCACTATGGGGCAGGCCGCAGCCACTGCAGCACGAGTTTGATCCCTGCTGCCGGCCAGGGAGGGGACCCATATGGTGCGGCGGACCTCTCCTGCTGTGCCCGCTGCTCCCCTCAGCGGTGTGCTTCCGTTGATCTGCCTGTTCTGCTCCCCGCTCTCTGTGGTGATCCTCTCGCCCCCCTACACCTCTGGCCTGTACCCCAGTGCTTGTATGCATAGATGGATAAATCTTTAAAAAAAAAAATAAATAAATCTTCAAAAAAAAGAGAGACTGAAAATATTCAACTATTAGCAGCAACAAGTATACCTAATTTTTCTGCTTTTACTCAACACTATATTGGAAGTTCTAGTCAGGGGATAAAGGGGGAAAAATAAAAGGCATCGATCTAGATTGGAGCTGATCAGTGAGCAGGATATTATAAATGATAAAAATATTTACAAGTGGATGCTCTGACCAAATATTTTTAGACTCACAATACTGTAGGTCATAACTTTGAGGAGGGCTTTTTAAACATCCATAGATGTCCATAAAGAGGCAAATGTGAAAAAAAGCTGTTGCAAGAATAATTACAGCCCCAATCAATAACATTCATTCAAATATTTACAGTCTAGTTTAGGTCACAGGTTTCCCTGGAAAATGCAGTGTGCTTCTGTGTAAGGGGCACCAGCTTTTTCTCCCTCGAAGTTTTTTATCACGGTAAGCTACACAGCCTACCGTCTTGACCATTTCTAAGAATAAAGTTCAGGGGCACGGGCATTCCCACGGCTGTGCCACCACCCCACCATCTTCTTAACCTCGTAAACCAAAACTCCAGACTCATTAAACACACGTGCTCTTTCTGCTCCTCCCATCACCCCGTGAGCACAACTCCACTTTCAGCCTCTGACCTCTCTTGAGCAGCCAATGTAAGTAGAGTAACGTGGTATTTGTCCTCTTGTGGCTGATTTACTTCGCTGAACACAATGTCCGGAAGGTTCATTCATACTGGAGGCTGCGCCAGGACTGCCTCCCTTTTCAAGGTCAAATAGTATTCCATTCTACCCAGACCACCCTTTATCGCTTCATCTCTTGATGGACAACTGGGTGGTTGCCATCTTTAGTTATGGTGAATAACACTTCTGGGATTAGGTGTGTACAGGGGTGCTGTCTTTTTTCAAGGCGTTACCCCGACATCTGATATATGGCACAATGCACACAGGGCTATCCACTCACTGGAGATCGTTCTGTTCTTTGGTCTCAGGACTGCACATACACTAATGTTTTGTTGGTTTGTGTTTATTTTCTTTGCCATTTTGTTAGCATCCTTATTAATTTTTAAAACCCAGTTAGGGAAAGGGAATCCTTACTAAGTATTAACAATAACATGCAAAAAGAAGATCCCCATTTTCCCACACCCCCCAACTGAATTCAAGTAATATATAGGGGGAAAAAATCCCCCAAAATATGTTAATATTTTACATTAGGCATGAGTCGTAGTTCTTAAATTACCTTCCTTTACCCTTCGTTGTCTAAACAGAAGCAATCAGACAAGACTATGGCGTCTAGTACTCTCATGTGAGCATAAGCTGCGATGCCTACCATCCCAGAAGACAAACTCCCTTTGGCCACCTCTCGTATCACCTTCCCAATGCCCTCAGCAGGCGTTGCTTTTATTTCTTACTTTTTTTTAATATCCAAAAGGGCAGCTCAACGGGCATTTTAAAAAATCCTTGAAAAATGTTCATTTCCTCATTCAAGGAGGGTCTGAGAAAGGCAGAAAGAGCATTCAATTACATCTACTGTGCCTTCGAATCTCACTTCAAAATGAAATCTTTAGGAATGCATCTTCTTTCTCAATCATCTTTTAATACCAAATCTCATATACAAATAACAGTAACGCACTGAAGATATTCTTTGAAGGAACACGTGGACGATCCCAAGACTTAAAAAACACATTTGAAATCTTAATATAGGGCCTCCCTGGTGGCACAGTGGGTTAAGCAATGCACTATGAAGCAAACCACAGGTCCTGCAGCATGAGTTCGATCCCTGCTGCCGGCCAGGGAGGGGATCCACAGGGCGCAGCAGACCTCTCCTGCCTCACCTGCTGCTGCCCTCGGCAGTGTGTTTCGGTCAGTCTGCCTGTTCTGCTCCCCACCCTGTCTCTGGTGAATCCTCTCACCTCCTTCGACTCTGGCCTGTACCCCAGCTCTCGTATGCATAAATAAATAAATCTTAAAAAAAAGAAAACTTAATATAACAAAATATGACTTTCTCAAGTCATTTTTCAAAATAAGTCACAAGGCACGAAACCTCAGAGCTGTGCTAGCCCAGTCGAACGTGCCTCTGGATCCCCTGGAGGGTTTGCTGCCACACAGAGAGCCGGGCCTGGCCTTGGAGAATCTGGCTAATTATGTTGAGAGTAGGGGGTCTGAGGATTTGCATTTCCAGCAAGTTCCCAGATGCTGCCTCTGCTGCTGGCTCAGGACCACCCTTTGAAATGCCTGCTATAGCCAACTTTCTCCCTAGGGGCAACCTATGAAGAAGCAGGTGTGTTCTCTTTAAATAAACTGTAAGAACTCATGTTTAGGGGTGCCTAACAGAAATTACTTCATGTGATTACTGTTTATTCAGCAGTTTTCGTTCTTTGATGATTAAGATGGCTTTTCAGAAACAACTTCTCTAGTTTCTTCAGATGACTTCAATAACGGAGATGGCTCAAATTATGCAGCTTAGTTCTAATCCGAGCAGGCGTTGCCCAGCACACTGTTCAGTCTCGGAACCCTGGTGCATGGCCTTACTTTGCCAACACCTGTCCCAAGGTGAACAAGTCCTGTGGTATTCTTCGAAGACCCGTGATTCCTCTTACCCTTCATAGTACAGGGGAGCTATAAAGGATGAGGGTTCAAGTGACAATTCTTGTCATTTATTTACTCCATGACCGTAGACGAAGATTGTCTGTAAAGCTGGGTGGAGGTAACCCTTCCACACAGAGCAGAAGGTCAGATGGAGGAATGTAAAATGACTTAAGACTCCACACAACCGATAAAAGTTAGATTCCCTCCCCAGCTTTCTCTGGCCCACAGGTGAACCATCCCTCCATGGCTAACTAGCTCATTACTTCACGGCAAGCTGCTGAAACTGCAGGCACTCAGCAGTGGCCAGCAGGCATTCCCCGTCAATGTCGCTACAGAAGACACAACATTCCGGGGCCGAGTGAAGAGCTCGCTCTAGTTAGGTTGCCTACAACTGTGACATATGCAGACCACACAGTGTGCAGACACAATGCACACACTCTCTGCACCCCTTTAGGGACAGCTAGCTGGTGTCTGAGGCCTCCTAAGCACTTGAAAGACTAAGCAGAAGAAGCTCAACCTCCAGAATCAGAGGGTACCGCCTACAGCTATTGAAACCTGCGCTAGAGGAGCATAAAGAGGGCAGCAGTACTCCTCCTGATGAAAGCAAGAGCACAGACGCTGTACAGGGAGGCTGGGAGTACTGGACGGGGGCTCAGACCTTGCACACAGGCCAGAGGGTCAGGCAGACGAGGCAGCCTTCCGCTCTCAGTGGCACTGTGGTCCTGTGGACGCTTCACAGAGGATTTGCCACCTGACCCAACTAAAAGTTAGCTCGGCCCTACAGCAAGTGTCTGCATCTGTCTCCACTGAACCTCTGGTGTGAGTTACAGAGCAGAAGGCGAGAGTGGGGCTTATCTCAGTCTTAAGAACAGGTCGAAGGACTAACTGTTCTGCTTATTGATAAAATGTCTTATGTGTGGCAAAATTTGGTCTGAGACTGGACTTGACTGTTACCGACCACGTGGTAGGCTGGTCACCTGTGACCGCTGGGAGCTATCAACTTCTACCAAAAGAACTTCACTGTTGGGAGCGTGGAAAAGGTTCAGTTCAGCTTGAACAACTGTGGTGCCTCAGATTTCCCACACAGAGCCTGTTGGGACACAGCCTCGAAGCAGGAACAGCACACTGATCAAGCTGATGTACACACCTGCCATCCTGGACCCTCCAAGAGGAAGGCGTTTCTCTGCATGAGGAAACCACAGGAAGCTGCAGAGACAGCCTTGGGGGGTGAGTCCTGTGGGCCTGGGAGTCTGCCAAAAACACCAGCATTCTGAATGCTGCGATACCCAAGATCGTGTTTTCCCTAACAACTCCCCCAAACCACCTGGATTCTGTATTCTACTAAAAATGATGTCATTCAAAAACAGATACAAAAAGGACCACAGTTGAAGGAAGAGATGGCGACTATTCTGCTTCCTTGAGTAAACGCAAAACAGAAGAATCTGCGTTTTCGAACAGTAATGTCTTGGATTCTTAGCAGCTGCACAGCCCTACCCCTCTGAATGCTTTAAAAAAAACATTTAAGTTGAAAGTTAACCAAAATAGGAAAAGCAAACTATGTTTGCTATCAACAGTTTCTTGAAGGAAAAACTTTCCTCCCTCCCCCACCACCACCCGCTGACATCTGTGCTGGGGGTACCCAGCAGGTGCCGAAGCCCACCTGATTCTCCTGGTGACATCATCTGAAACACAATCAGAAGGACTCCCCTTTAACAGTACAAACCCCCTGGGAGAGTTACCCATCTGGTTCACAAGGAGCTTTACCAACCAGTCCTCGGAATTGCTAGAAATGAAAAGTGGAGTTTTCTTGAACCCAATGGACAATATACTGGAATTCCATGAATGAGTATCCTACCTCCTCGCTGAGAGGAACTGAAAATGATGGCAGAGTACACTGGGAGCTGGTCATCTGGGGCTTCTAGGATATTTCTCTGAGCTTAATGCTCTTTCCACCCGATGCATGGGAAAGCTCTCTTGCTCACCACTGCACAGGAAATTTGAAAGGGACACTGGGAAAACACCCATAAAATGAGGCCCAGGATAAGAGAGAAAGCTGCAGCATTTAAGAGTAAGCCAAGGCAGCTGAGCCTCCCCGCCAGCGTCACTCTGGACTCCTACCTACACACAGCCACAGCCAGCAAGGGCCAGCCGAGTGGGCTTGGAGAAAGGTTTCCGAGAAGCACCAGGGCACAGCTGGCCTGGGGCTGGCCCGGCAGGGTCACAACACGCTGCCTGGGCCTCTTTTGGGCCTCAGAGGAGAGTATGACAGGGTGACAGAGGTTTCATGGGTGTGCGTATTTGCTGCCTGTTGGAATATTCTCAACAGTAGGCAGCAGTGAGTGATGAGGCAAGAAGCTGCAGACAGAGTGAAGTGAAACACCCCTTCAGCTGAGCCAGCGACAGCACGCTGCTTTCTTCACCTGCCTGGCTCCAATAGTCAGTCTCTGTGCACCGTGCGGCTCTTAAAATTCACCTGCACAAAGACTCAAGCCAAGTCCGCCGGTCAGCAAACTAACAGCCAGAACCGGCCTGTAGCACACGTGGGGGTGTTTTCAGCAGGGCTTTCTTCAAGAAAGCGCAACCTGAGCTTGCGTTCTCTATTGGGGATACGTGAGAGGTTTTAAGACACAGAGGGCAAGTGCCATTCGCCTCAACCCCTACTTTTGTTACTGCCTCCCTTTGGGGTCCCTCAGGTAGGAGCTAGCAATAAGGAGCGAGAAACGGGAAGTACAACTGAGAGCTGGGGAACTCCACATTCTCTCTTCTGCCTTCACATGCACTCTTTGCGTGATTTTGAGCCCAAGATGGAATGCCCACACAGGTCCTAAAAGTGCCCAGGTGGTGTGACTTTGCAGCTGTGATCTCGAAGATGCCAGCTCCCTAGACCCCACGGCCACTCCCCAACTTGCTGCCAGCATCAATGTGGGTCCCCTCATTTGCAAAACCTGTCCATTCACCTCTGGCACATGTGCATTCACAGGAGATATTCCCAAATTTTAGTCTGAAGGCTATAAATCCAAGGTCTTTAAATCTGATGTGTTAGACAGTTATTAGATATTCTAGAAAAGAGAAAAATGGTAGTCTTTTATTCCTTGTAAAAAAAAAAAAACTATAACAAAACTTTTATGATGAAAGAGATTCTTGAAACTAGAGAAGGCCAAACAACCTGGAACGTATCACTACCAACCTACAAAACATTATATAAACAAATTATAAGGACAATAACTTCAGGAATAGGATGTTCTTTCTGGCACAAAAGACTGGTGACAAGTACTTCTATAAGTACCTGGACAGGCTACTGGAAAGCCCATTAGAAAAAACAAAGTGGAGATATTTTAAAAACCTGAAGGAAAATAAGCAAAGCCCTTGAAAGAACCCAAGGCCAGAATGTGTCCCTTCATAAAATGCTAAGTCCTCTCTGATGAATTCCAAAGGCTCCTCTCGCTTTAATGTACTCTGGAAATGATTGTCCAACACAGCAGCAAGTCAGAAAAGCATCAGGCACGGCAAATGAGACGGCAAGAGCTAGAAGTTCAGCTGCACACTCAGAACACCGACACGTAACAGCAGCAGAGGTGACCCTCATGAGAAACCACACCTCCACACCTGCTGGGCGCCGTGCTCCGGGGTCCTGTCACCCACGTGTGAGGTCCCAGAGGGCACAGCCTGGCTTCCCTGTTTCCCTCCTGTGGTGTCATTCATCTTTCTTGTCATTCAAAACACACTTAATCAGTTTCTACTCTTTGCCAGGAACCAGTGGTCCCTACTGAGCTAGGAACATGTCTCGGTAAACACAGTTATAGCTTGATATACTCGGATTATGTAATCATACAGAATCATTTTACTATCTTGTCCAGAAGGTTAGCATCAGAGGCTTCAGAGGTTGTGTTACTCGCCGAGCCATCCAGAAATAGATCTTGAACTAGGAGCTCCACGTCTGTTGAGCCACACGGCTGTGAGAGTAGTCATTAAGATAAACTCATGCGGATAGCTACTGGGATGTTTTTAATATGCCACGGAAACAGTCCTAAATGTTTTATCCAACCATGGTGCACAAGCACATACATCTATAAAAGGTTTCTCAAGTCAAGCCGATCGCTCCCTTGTTTCAAAAAAACCAGCAGTTACTACCATGTTCCCGCTACCTTCCTTCCAAAGGTATTCATGTGGAGGGAGGAGGGACAAGAGGAATGAGTTACAGAAGTGAAAGGGAAAGAAGGAACACAAACAGGTGAGAGCTGGCACTCTCTGCCTGGCAAGAGTCAAAAACCCACGTGCCCACGAGCCGAAGGAGAGCAGCTGTCGGAACTCCGTCCCAGTGGCGTAGCCGGGTCTAAAGAAACAGCTGAACAAGAGCCCCACAAACTGAATCACAAAACAAAATCCAGTGTTAGGTCAGCTCCTGCACCTCCCTTTACGACCATGAAGAAAACGAGTCCCCAAAGAGAGAGGGAAACTCGCCAAAGCCGTCGTGGTAGGCTGGCATTTCTCGCCCAGCGAATGGCACCAGTGGGAAACAGAGCAGTGGGGCTTCGCGGCACCCTTGGGGTGGGGGGCTCACGAGGCCGCAGAAATGGGCTCCATATCTATGCATGACTTGACTGCTCAGGGAGCAGGGCTTCCTGCTGCTGCCGGTCTGAACCAAGGCGCACGAGCAGCAACACTGAAGAGCCACAAAGTCAAGAGATGATTCTGGAGGGCGGGGAGAGGGGCGAGGAAGGGAATGCGATTATTTCCAAACCGAAGGGAAGCCAGATCACAAATGCCCCGAAGCCATAGATGGCTCAGGCTCGGTGGCCTCCTGAGGAGGACACAGCTGGCACTTTCAGGCCTGGGCAGTGAAAGGGGCCAAAGGAAACACTTGGTACAGGTCAGTTAGGTGTGTCTGCAGGACCGACTGCGCTGACCAGGGCAGGGCTACACAGCACAAGCTTCACTACTGACCAGAGACTCCCAGGCGGCCTCGGCAGAAGCAACAAGCAAGGCCGACTCCTGGAGCCGTGGAAGAGGCTCTGGCAGCAGCTGTCGGGAGTGGTGGTGGAAGGCCTTGGCAGTCTCTTGAGCCAGAAGCCTTGACTTTCATTCAACCGGGCCTTCATCAGACCTGCTTACGAACAAGCAGAGGGCCCAGAGAGGGCCCTGCACACCCCAGGAGGCCCACTGTGAACACAGGGGTCTTTGTTTTCCTCTCATTTCTGATGGCAACACCAGTCCCAGGAGTGGGCAAAGGCCTTGGTTCTTGGTCACAGGGAACTGGACACACGTCAGCCATTGCAACTGCCCTGGAAAACAGAAAATATTTTCCCCACTCTATGGATGAGGAAAGTGAAGCAAAGGGAGCACTGTCCATGGCTTTTCAAGGAGGTGAAGAGCCAAGAGCTCTGAGGTTAGGGCTTGCAGCTGAACTCCAGGCTGGCTCTAGCTGGATATTTGGGAACCACGCAGCACTGGTGACTGGGGAAACACTAGTTGCTAAGGACGAGATGTGGGATACAGTTCACCCCACACAGCCATACATATGGAATCCATCACATTAAGACAGAAGACTCAAGGCCCCACCGGGTAAGTGAGATAGAAAAAGGGAACCTGGGGGTTACTCATCGTTGTCAACTCAGAGATTTATGTCCCTTCTGGAAAGGAGAAGGAAGCCTGGCTGCAGCCCAGTTTTGAGTAATATTTGCCACTGAGAAGCTGGATGCAAAAATTCCTGGCACCAGCTTTGGAGAGCTCTTCTGACTGGGCTCTGGCCAGTCCTTGTAAATGACTGCACTTTAAAGCCCTGTCAAATAAGAGGAGCAGAGAGAATCCTTGATGAAGCACCAAAAATCTACCTCTCCAAAGCAAATTTCAGACTCACACTAGAAATGCTCAGAGAGAAACACCATCTGTGCCTACCTAGGTAGGCGGGCACTTTTTCATTTAAGTGAAGAAGGGTAGAGACCCACATCCAACAGTGGACTGAGTGGCTGGGATATGGTGAACTGTCTTCTTCACCCTTCAGTGTCCTTTTAGTACCCTGTAATTAGAACGCACTGCTTGCAGAATAAAAAAAAGAAAATTAAATAAAGGCAAGAGAAAAGCAAATACATATCAACCAAGAGCCAGAGCTTATCTCATCGGGCTGACTCATTTAACAAAAGAAATGGAGGCGGGGGGCGGGGGAGAACCTTACTCGTGGTCACTCAGGACCCAGAGCCAGGACCCTGGAAACCCCCGACTTCCTGCCTTCCAGCCACCCAGCTGCAGCTGCTGGATTCCTGAGGCCCGGAAAGCCCCTACTCTTGGTGCTAGGTGAGAAAGTTTTATGAGGAATTGTAAAACTCAACACAGCAGCCTCAAGTGTTAGACAAAGCACAGCAGATTCCAACTCAAACAATAGCAGGAATTGAAATGGTGTTCAGAGATGGGGCCAGTTCACAGGGAATTAGGTGTCCCAGGCTCTGTTACAACTGCTGCACTGAGCAACTTCACAAATGGGCCATGTTTTCTTGCCTCTGGCTAATATACTGCCTATAATGCCTTCTTCTGGCTGCTCTCCCACAGAAATTTCTGTTCATCCTTTAATTTCCACTCAGAAGTCCCCCACAGCAAGGCTATGTCTGGTCCAGCACTTCTGCACAATGAATTGGTACTTGGCCATCATGGCAGGAGTGTGGCCTGAGTGTAGAGCAGTCACAGCCCACAGGCCATCACATGTTTGTAAGTCGGTCTTGGCCTCCGCACGTCATTCCTTTGGGCAGAGGTTACTTCAACCATCTTCGCATGCCTGCTAATGGACCAACAGCAAGACTTGACTTGAACCTTTCCTTCCAAGCCTGTGATTTCCCTTGCAGGTCTCTCTGGTGAAAGATGGCTTTGGGACACTGGTCTTGCCCCACCCCCCCGTCAGCACACAGCAAGTTTATTATGGTAAAGCAGAAAAGGAGAGATGCCTGCACAGACACAGATGGGCAGTCTTCAAAGATGTGCCAGGACAGAGGTTTTTCTTAAAGAAAATTTAAATAACTGAGTTTAATTTTAGTCTCTCAGGCTTCTTAAATAGACATATGACAGAAGGTAGGATTACAGAATATCAAGAGACAAACGGACAGGCTGCCCATGACAACAACAGAAAGCAAGCACAGTTTACCACGTGATGACACCAGCTGACATATCCTCTCCCTGCACCGCCCTCTCCCTCCCTCCCCTCAGGACACACAAGCAGATGTGTGCGCACACACACACAAAAGATACTAACAAGTCACCTTGGGAAGTTTCATCACAACTTATCAGCAGATGCGGCCACTGCATAGTAAACACCAGAACGAGGATGCTATCAGGGTTGCCAATTGCTAATTAAGGTGTCGAGGTCAGGTTTCCAGGCACATCTTGCCACATCTGTGCAATAGGCAGGTCCCAGATGGTATGAAAACCAAGACTGGGACTGACTTCTTCCTAAGAGGCTGTTCCTGTAACACCACAAAGGTTGTGGGTGACAGAAATCTGCCACAAGATCAAGACGTCCCTGCATGCACACCCTGCTCCTGACTGCAGACCTGAGAGAAGTTTCTGGGTCCCAGCAACAAGGCTACTGCTGCATGAAACACCACAGCTTTACTGTGCCCGGCTTTACTCCTCACTGGGATAGAGAATGACCCAAATAGTCAACATGTTAAACCCCCCCCCCCACACACACACCCTGAAGGGGTCTAAGGGAACTTTCTGGGATGATGGAACTGTTCTATGTCTTGGTGGAAATGTGGGTTGTTTGGGTGCACACATTTGTCAAAACTTATAATTGTTCTTATAAGATCCATACATTTCAGGGGCCTCCCTGGCGGCGCAGTGGGTTAAGCAACGCACTATGAAGCAGACCACAGCCACTGCAGCACGAGTTTGATCCCTGCCACCGGCCAGGGAGGGGACCCACATGGCGTAGCAGACCTCTCCTGCTTTGCCCGCTGTTCTCCTCAGCGGTGTGTTTCAGTCAGCCTGCCTGTTCTGCTCCACACTCTGTCTCTGGTAGATCTTCTCACTGCCCACACCGCTGGCCTGTACCCCAGCTCTTGTATGCGTAAATAAGTATAAAAAAAAAGATCCATGCATTTCATTGTATGCAAATTTTACCTAGAAAAAAATGCACAAACACCACACTCCAGTTAGGAGGCTTACTTTCCCCAGTGTTACCTGCTGGCAGCTTAGAAACCACTTTCTGTGTATTCTGACCTGCAGCAAGTGGACAAATACACCCAGGGTAACAGAAGCCAGGTTTCTCCCAGATGGGGAGGGGAGATTAACATCGCCAAAGGGGATAAAATACATCATAGGCCTCCTGACATAGGCTACATCACCATCCTTAGTACCCCTGCCAAAAACTCACAACCTGAGTCTAATCAGAAGGAAACATTAGATGAATCCAAACAGAGGGAAATATACAAAATAATCGGCAAATATCAAACTGTTGAGGTTAAGACAAAGAAGGGTCAAGGACGTTTTCTAGATTGAGGGAAGCCGAAGAGACGTGACAGTGAAATGCAATGCTTGTCCTGAACTGGACCATGGTCCGGGAGAAATGGCAGAGAACACACCAGCACAAGTGACAGCACTGAAGTCCCCGCTGTGGGCCAGAAAGCAGTGCTGTGCAAACGGTCAACTGCCTGGATTGGTCAGGGAATTGTTTGGGTCACTATTTAGTTGTGAAGGACCAGGATGTCTCCAACTTGCCCTTGAAATTTTGAGAAAAAGAGAACAGCGGAGCAAAGCTGGGGAGGTAATCTCTTGCTCAGCCCACCCCTATGTGCACACAATGCATGTATACATACACACATGCACACAAATGGGGCAAAAAGTAAGTGACAGGTGAATCTGAGTAAAGGAAATACAGGAGTGCCTTCTACTAGTCTTGCGTTCCTGTACATTTCAAAGTATATCAAAAGAGAAAGTTACCAAAAATTACTCAAACTTCCAAAAAAATATTTAGGCAAAAAGGCTAATTCAACATATTGTAAGAAATTTTTTCAAGAACATTTCAATTCGTTCAAGAAATTCTTCCAAATTCTGTTTTTTTCCTGTAGTAGCGACTCCACCAAGTTCTGGTTGGCTACCAATTCCTTTATCTAAGCAAAACAACTCTCAGATCTTCAAATCAGTAATTTTGAACTTCTGGCATCAGATACTGTCATTTTAGAAAGTCTTACAAGGCAACAAGCCAAAAGAGGGATGCAAGCGACTCCTCACCACCTGGCCCCCTCCAGAGCCTTCGGTGCTTTTCCCTGTGAGATGGAACAATTCACCTGGCTCCACGCCAAACTAAATTTAAGGTAAGAAATTATTTGTGTGCAGGTGATTCAGCCTTTCTGCTATAGAAACAGAACCATCTTCTACCCCACACCAGGCCTTACGAAAGGGCTATCCTTCACATATCTGCAAGGGTGCTAGTACTCAGTGCAGCTTATCGACCTTCCAATCTCTGTCTGAATTTGTGACTAAACCAAGACCCAAGCAATGGCCTGGGTTGGAGGCAGAAATGACGAAAACACTGATAACTAGCAAAGGAAAAAATTACTTCATGGGTGTCAAAGGAGAATTTTTTTCAAGTCATTTTTAGCCCCGAAGAATCTTTTTGAAACAATAACAACTATGATATGACTCAGTCTAAAAAATATTATGCTAAGTACGCATTAAGAGAAATTCACATGCACAGAGATGAAAATATAATTGGATTTGTCATTTCAAAGTATTCATGTAGAGTTTGCAGATAATAGAGAATGACATTCTCCTAAGCGAAGAAAGACGTTAGCCAAGTAAGTAAATGCTGTGTTTCTACTGTAAGGAAATACGTGCACCAATGAGGCAACCTTTTCAGCACAAAGGAAACCTAATACCCAGACCACATGAAAAGTGATCGCTCTGGGAATAGCACAGCTGTTAAAATCCAAGTCAGTTTGTATTAAATGGTCCAGTGTGTTTAGGTAAAGCAGGGCCCGCAGGATGACCACCAAGAGGAAGTAATATTGCTGGCAAAAAGTGATACCTATACTTAATGCCTACAGTGAGTGTGGAAAAAAATGCAAAGTTATTCTCTTCTAAAGAACACGAGGGCCCTCAGTTAACTGCTGTGCTTGTAATGCTTTTTATAAACAGGCTCTCAAGGGTTAATTCAATTAGAAATAGAGCAAGAAAGAATGAGTGTTTGCATTGCATTTAGAGAACCCGATTATCTTCATTTCACTGACTAGCCAGATCTACATAAAAGCCACAGAGAAACTTTCTGGCACCTATATACATGTCTTCAATATGAAAATTAATACTGCCAAGTTATTTTGAGACCAATTAGCTCAACCATTCAAAGAGAAAAAAATGCCCTCCATTGAAGAACATTTGATCCTAAAACTTGAATTTCTAAAGACAGAAGTGGATATAGACACCCTTCAAGCCCTGACTTGAGTAGATGCAAGATACAGCCAAGAAACTGCTCAGGAACCAGCTCATGGCGACAAGCGGGAAGCTTCACCTCTCAACACAGGAAGGTGGGATGCTTAATGACACATGGCAACTTAGTTTACTTTTGGAGAACAAAAATGACTCTTCTGAGCACCCAAAATTAACCAGCTCTATCAACCCTGCTGTCAAATCTAAGTTAACTTTCTAGAGAAACTGGTCAGCATTGTGCTTCTCAAAAGTCACGACCCAAGTCAACTTTCAAGGAGAGCTTGTCTGTTCAGTGCCTCCAGAGGCTGTCCCCAGAATCCTGCCCCCTTCCCACTGCAGCAGACTACCCAGCAGAGAAGCCCAAGCTATAACGAGAGCTAGTGGTTGGGATGAATGACCCCAACACAATTTTGCACAGCACTTGAACATCAAAGTCTTATCAAGAATCACAAGTTTTAAAAGCCCAGGTGAAATCACTGGGCTTTGGGCAGCTTAGAGGCATCCGAAAGGAAATAAGCTGTAACACACAATATACATTTAAAAATAACTCAGACTATGGCAAAGCCTATTAAAAATGAGAGGCCATTGCTGTAGCTTTGAGATAGATCAGCCGTTTCCAGTTACAATGGGCGGCATACCAGCTCTATTTTTAGAGCCTCTGAAAAGATCAAAGCCAAAGGGCCCTTTTACTGGCTTCCCATCCAGGCCCCTAATCTCTGTTTACTTTTCTCCAAAAGAAACACTGCCAGCATGGCCTGGCATCCCCCAGCCTCTGAGGAACATGTAAAAATTGCTCTGTGATGGTGGAAGCAAGGGAGGAACCTTCACAGCAGGAACAAGGACCAGTGAAGTTCAAGTCAAAATGACTGTGATGGATACAGAACTCCAATATCAAATTCAGTCTGTCTCTTTATACCATAAATCGAATTCTCCTGGGCTGATTTCTCTGTAAGAACCAATATAGATGATGAGAACAAGAAGATCCTTTCTGGTTTTATAGGGAACCCCCCACCCCCCAAAACCGCTGGCAGGTAAGGCTCATGGATTCATTTTCAAAAACAAATCCCTCAAATGCAGAACTACTTACCTTGGAAGAACAAGCTGTACATTTGTCAAATGCCAGGCTGACAGGAAGGACATTATCAAACCGTGACAGAAATCCCCGGATCTAAAAACAAAAAAACAAACACATCACATCAAGCGCAGAATGACCACACCTCTGAGAGGCAGCTCTTCTTTCTGACAAGCGGGGAAACCACTACTACACAGCAAAGATGAACGTCCTCGGGCATGTCCTGCACCACCTCTCAGGAAGAACACCCTCAGGCCCTTCATTCTCTTAGAGACAGGGACTGACAAGCTGGTCACATATTTGAGAGCTAACACCAAACTAAACAAAAAAAATGTGAAAAGAAAACTGTAAAAGTTAAACTATCACTTGAATAAATGTCTTCCAAAAATATAACAGGTGAACTGGTCTCTTAAGACTCAAATCTCATGTACGCTACAGTGATATGGGACCAGTGTACATTTCCAGGCTGTGACAGTGGGTGGGAATCACAAGATAAGAAGGTCTGGGCACCACAGAAGACAGACATCCTAAACATGTATCTGGTTATTTGCTTGGCTCCGAGCAGGTGGATAAAAGGAAACCATCACCAAATTTATGAGGAAACAGCGCCGCCTTGAGCACAAACTCTAGATTACAACCAACTTGCATTTCCAGAGGATCAGCTATAAAACCAGGGCTCACAAACTAGGATTTCAGTGACTTAATCAGAGAACTGCGTTTTTAGAACTACACTTATACCAAAAGGGGAGTTTTAAAATGATATTATTATTAAAGACTTAAGTGGTACATCTCTAAAAGCCCTAGCAAACTGAACTTTTATAATAAGCCAGATAATACGGCTTTTCTCATGAGTGAATTTATTTGATCTTCCCAACCACCTCATTTTGTTGACTAAAAAAGGTGAAGCAACTTTTGTTGAGCCAAGGTGGTGGCCTTAGCCATGCCTGGACTCTCTCCCTCCTCTCCACCTTGATCATTCCCTTCCTCCTTCCTTCTCTCTCCTTTCTCTGGTTATCACAACTCCCATCTTCAATATTAGATCTCAGCACATATTTAACAGTGTTACTAGAGCAAAAGAACCAACCTGCCCATTGGGCTACTACTGAAACTCCTCTCCCCTCCCCCCCCCAAAAAACTCTCACAAGCTCTCTTCTGTCTGGACAACTCCATCCTCAGCTCGTAACCCTTCTCCCAGTCTAGCTGCACAGTGCATACTTGTCACCGGAAAATCTAACCTTGCCAGAAAGGCTTAGGGTTTGTTTTTTTTTTTTTTAAGATTTATTTACTTATGCATACAAGAGCTGGGGTACAGGCCAGAGTCGCAGGAGGTGAGAGGATTCACCAGACAGAGCGAGGAGAACAGGCAGATTGACCGAAACACACTGCTGAGGGCAGCAGTGGGCGAGGCAGGAGAGGTCCGCCACGCCATGTGGGTCCCCACCCTGGCCAGCGGCAGGGATCGAACTCGTGCTGCAGTGGCTGCGGTTTGCTTCATAGTGTGTTGCTTAACCCGCTGCGCCACCAGAGAGGCCCTTAGAGTAGTCTTTTAAATGTCCTTATCATTTGTTAGGCGATGTCACTATAATCTAAGATCAAGAGTGTTTGGGTCACTATAATCCAAGATCAAGAGTGTTTGGAAGAGAATAAATTAGTTCATTGGGACGAGTTAGAGGGCCTTGTGGTGAACTTGGGAAATGTGACAATCTTGTTTTCTGTGTTCAGTTCACAGGGCAGCACTTGAGGCACAATCAAGGTCTTACGTTTGCCCTTTGGCACGCCCAGGCAGGAGGCATCAAGCTGGCAAAAAAGGTCTTATGGGCAAGTCACAAATGTGTACATAGAGATTCTCCTGTGATACGGAGGCTATGGGCTTGATGGAATTCTCAGTGAACCTCCCCAGAACTGTTACTTTTCTGTGAAATTTAATTCTAATAAATGCTATCAAATTTGGCCTACTTTCTAATTAAAATGTTTGTTGACATGGCCCGTGTTCATACCACCTTAAGCTTCAGGAAAGGTTCCTTTTCCCCCTCATACAGCTCGGATCAAGTATTTTTTATGTTGTGGGGAAAAAAATACTGGTCACTTTTTTCTAAACTGTCTCATGATTGGAGGGGGGAAGGGAGAGAAGAGAAGACCCAGTTAGGAGCAGAAAGGAAGAGGGAGGAGGGAAAGAGAACACTGAACACACAGGAGCTGAGCAGCAGAAAGGGCAGGAGTGGAGGGCAGGAAGGGCCCACACACTGCACACCCGACAGCTCTACACTGGGAAACGGATTCATTTTCCCAGGAAACGAAGCGAATAACATCTGTGTGTGTGAGGGCTTCAAACTCACCCAAGTATCAGAAGGTTGAGTTTCAGCTTATTTGAGGGAGAAAATCCTCCTCCTCACACTGATTGCAGCAGCCTCTTAACAGGAATCTCCACAGGTGCGCTCCCTAGTCCATGTCACAACTCTGTTGCTGGGTTTTTTTCCAAATGGTGTGTCACTCTCCCCCCTCCCCACTCCCCCCCCCAAGTTAGTGGCAGCGATCCTTGCAAGGACGTCCCATGGCCCACCTGGCCTCCTGCTGAAATCTGGGACTCAGCTCTTCCTTTTGGAAACAACTACCTCTCTACACCTTCATCGTCCCTAAAAGCTGCTCCTTCACCAATCTGGTATCTACCTACCATCCAACCTATATGTTGGATGTCTTCACCTGCTGAAGTTTTTGGGTATTCAGCACCAAAATACCTTGTGTGATATGTATGGAGATAAAATTCGTGTACCACGCAAGTCCTCCTTTATAAGTACACAACCGAGTGAGCTTTAGGATATTCGTGGAATTGTATAACCACCACCACCAAGTAATTACAGAACATTTTTATTACACCCAAAAGAAACCCAGAACCCATAAGCAATTCCTTCCCATTTTTGGTTTTTCCCATAGATCCTGGCAACTGCTACTGTCTACTGGCTTGCGTAGTTCCTACAAACGGAATTCCCACGACAGGCGCCCATCACCGAGTGTGGTTCTTCTGCCCACACCGGGTCACGCGCTCGCACTTCATCCTTTGTTACCACCAGGTAACACTGTGCTGAACGGACACACCACATTTTGTTTACCCATTTGATGGACCTCTTATATCCTAGTGTGCACTGTTAGGTCACATGGAAACTACGTCTCACATTGTGAGGTGCTGCCAACCTGTTTTCCAACAATCCTTTATATCTCTGGTGTTACGAATGCACTGGGCTTCCACGATATGCTTTGCCTCCATTTCCCCAATCTTATAATAAATGCGTAAAGAACAGAGGTTGCTACCTAAATTTTAGTACCTTCCTTGGACAGGCAAAGAAACCCCAGATCAATCTAGATGCCCAAAGCAGTCCTGAACCATCCAAAGGTCAGACCCCAAATCCTAGTCAATGTACTTGTCTCTTGCTTGGGTGGAGAAAAATTCACTGTCGACGTTTTACTCAGAAGCCTGCAAGGACATGAAGCAGTGCGTTCGGGGTGTCTCCACACCTGCCTGATGAGCGCCCCCGAATGGGATTCAAAAGGTTGGGCACACCCCGGGATTCAAAAGTGGCACACAAGTGGCAGGTGATTCTCATCAGGCCAGCAGCGAAACCAGGTACTTTGCAGGTATGTTTACACCTTCTGCTTCTGGCTCGGAAACACGAAATGCACCTGTTCCATGTCAGAACACAAATGGAAGCGTTCCTCAAGCCTCCCGTTCCCTCCCGATTTTCTAAAAATAGCACTGCCACACTTAACCTAATTAAGCCCACATCTAAATCAACGTTTAGTTTCTTACAGGAACCAAGGCCTCCATGCGCAAGGAAACTCCCCGGTTCTGGGGCGGCACGCAGCTTGTGCTAGAGTCTTCCATTACTGACCTGAGCTGTTCCGCTCTCCTCTGGCTGCTGTACAGCTAGTGACAGAAGACAAAAGCGCAAACCCAAACTAAACTTTCCCTGCATGTTTACTTCCATCTCCTGCTTTTCAAAATGAAATATTTAGAAATTTAACTTATTTTTAGTCATCTCTGAATCCGGTTTTTACTTCATTCCCTCACACACAACCCAGCTTTGCGGCACATAGAGGGATTCCTTGAAGGAGCAAACCTGTGTGCCGCCCCGCACATATTTTTAGAATTTACTTAGACCATGTTTTTTCCCTTTTAATAAAGAAAAAAGAGTAAAGAAAAATGGCCCCTATAGAGTGTGGAAGTCGCAAGGGCATTTGGGGGTCCCACAGACGTGCAGACATCCTTGCAAGCTCACACCGGTTGCATAGGCCCGAAATAAATCATCTCTTCAAATAGGTGACAAAAAACTCTGTCATTTCAGCGTTTCCCCCTCAGCATACTGAAGTGACCCGAGTCCAAAGCAGTACTCCCTCTGGCTCCCGACCCCCCTTCCTCAAAATACTTGGCATCACTTTCTTGCGAAACCGTCTAGGGAAACAAATTTATGTCTACACAAGCTCCACATTCTGTGTATCAGCGCGACCCCCAAATCCCAGAAACTCACCTGGGAACCGCAGACCCCAGAACACAGACCCTTCTACTCTTCGGCCCCAGATTCGAAAAGGGGCACAAGCAGCTTGAGCTGGGCCCCGTCGTCAGACACGGGCGAGCCAGGCGCTTGGCACGCGTGAGCCAGAGCGACGCGGCCTTGACACAGAAGCCACGCTCCCTCACCCGGTGCGGTGAAAACATGGCAGGAAGACGCAGAAAGCGTCTTTACCTGGCGTCGGCCTCCCTCCAGCAGCTCGTGCGCCCGCAAGACCCAGAGCGCCGGCACCTGCGCGCGGGTTTGTGGTGCGCAGCAGAGGCGCCCAGCGGACACACACCTGCAGTCCGTGTGCGCGCATGCGCGTGTACACATAGCGCCTCCCTCCTGGCCGCTCGCGCCTGCATCAGCCCAGAGCGTGGGCACCTGTGCGCCGGGGCGCGTGATGGGCAGCAGAGGCGCCCGGCAGGCACACCTGTGGCCCGCGCGCACACGCATGTACACACAGGTGTCAAGGAACCTTGTGGGAAGAGAAACAGCGCGGGTGGGGGCACAGACCGAAAGGCATGCTCCAAGAGCAGGACCGGTCTGAGTCACCCTGATGAGTTATTGTAGGGTCAGAGAAACGTTATCAGGCTTTTCTGCCCTCCCACCATTGGTATGAAGATGGACGCCTGCGGTTCTGCACGTACGCCTAAGTGGGCATGCGCAAGTGGGTGCACCTGGGCTTAGACTCGGGTGAATAAGGGCGGCATCACGAGGACGCCAGCAGAAAGAGCAGCAGCAGTAGAAGCAGAGATGAGAGGCTGGAGAGCCCAGAGAGTGAAGATGCGCTGGGGGTGGGAGGCCTGCCAGCCTCCCTCCAACCCCCTGCCCCCCTGCCTGCCGTGCACCTGGTCGCCTCTGATAATAAAAGCATAAAAAAGCCACTGAGGGCTCCGGGACTCCTTCCTTGACCTGTCTGCCCAGAATGACGGAGAACTTGCTGTGTGCCCTTCCCGGCACCACAGTTATATGCGTGGTCTGGTATGACGCCATGGAGAGGCTGTTTTTCACAGACTGAAGTGCTGGGTCTCAAATGTCGAGGTCCCTGAGGGTGTCACGGGTGGCTCTGGAACAGGGCTGAGCGGTGTGTGTTCTGAAATGGCTCCCCAGGGGGTCCTGCTGCACGAACCAGTGGGACCGCTGGGGTAGGGCGTCTTCCATTTAAAGCCTAAATAGTCCCGGTTCCAGAGCAGACCCACCCAGGTCTCCTCCAGTCCACTCCACGCAGCAGCCAAACCCTGACCGCACATCTCGGCTGGCGGGACCTTGGCATGGCTTTGTGCTGCCCTGGGCCGGAGCTGCAGGCCATCCAATGGCCTGTCCGTTCCTTTCCTCCTCTTTCCCTGGGCTACCCCTACTCTGTTTCAGGTACCCCCACACCTTGCAGCTCCTCAGGCTCACCACATCTCTCACCATCTTCCGTGCCTCTCCTTGCTTCCCCTGGAGAGCTTACTCCTTCCCCTTTGCCCCCACTGCTGAGCACTGCTCCCTCTGCACCACAGAAGGCAGCAGAAGGCACGCCCCGGGATAGGGTGGGAAACCATGCTGGGGACGCAGAAAGCAGGAATGTTTATGAAATGCACCCCAGTGTCTAGCTTTTGTGGGTGCTTTCATGCACCCATCTCCTTTTGGCCCCACTACCAGCCTGTGAGCTCACCCTATTTCCTAGATAAGGAAATCGAGATCAGGCAAAGTGGCATGGCTCCCAACGACCGCACAGCAAAGCCAGGAACCTGACCTCCACGCTTTCTGGGAGAAGAGGAGGGATGGGGCAGGAGGGGAAGAAAGAGAAGAACAGAGGAAAGAAAAAGGACGCCTCCCCAAACCAACTCCATACCTACATGGCTATGTCAGGACCTGCGTGGATTAAACCATCGTTTGTCTACAGTGCCATATGCGACATGATAAATAGATCAGGAACAGAAAAGGGACCCTTCCTTGCTCAGGTGTTTGCACCTGATCTGTGCAAAGCCAGCCTGAGCCCACCTTGCCTCCGTGGGATGTGAAGACCCAGTGCCCAGAACAAGCAGCGGTCCAGAGCTGAGGTGCAGCCACAGATGAAACCTGCCGCTGTAGCTCCCTGTGGCTCCCAGCAGGCCTTGCAGCGCTTCGAGGACTTGGGGTTTGCATAAACCAACATGCTCCAAACTCCAGATCACACTTGGAAGCTGAGCAGAGTCCCAATCAACTTTGGTGCCAACACGGAGAGTTGCAGAACCTCAGGCACTTCAGATGGCAGCTCACCCACCACCCCGACCCTCTTCTAGTCAACGAATTGGGGTGACCCAGGGCAGAGTTGCTGAGCCGGAAATGAGCCAGTAGCATCCTCAGAAAAATACTGCATGGGGAGTGAATCCTGCCAAGCCTTCCCCACTCACTCACTCACTGCTTCTAGAGTTTATTTTTTATTAGCCTTTGAAGCTTTTTTTTAGGAGAGAAGATAAGCTCCCGTTTTACCGTTTTCATTACAAAGAAAGAGAAGGATGAAACCAACATTCACAAGAGCCTGTTCTTTATGTGCCCAGAACTGTGCTAGTAAAATTAAACATAATTTAATCCACACACAAATGCCAGAGGTTCCTTACCTTACACATCCTTTTTACAATAGAAAACACGAGGTGCAGAGGGGCTCAATAAGCTGCCCCAGGTCACACAGTGACAGCTGGCAAGAGCTGCCTCAAGTCCTTTCGCAAAATGAGGTAATGACTGAGTGGGTGAACAGGAAAAGTGGGGCTCCAATCAGATCTGACCCCAAAGGCTCCATGCGGCCTCAGGGGCGTTTCCAACAGGACAGTGCTTGGTGAGCGGTACTTGCGGGCACAAGCTCATTCTCCCACCACCAAGACCTTCTGAGACGAGATACCACCTGCACCTTCGAGCCCTGACACTCTGGAACGTATCTGCCCCTTGTGAGAGGGGAGCCCCTCTTTTGGGACCTCATGCTGGAAGCCTAGCCATTGTGAGATCTTGTACCTAGGTCCTCCTTCTGTTCAGAGGCCTCCCCACTGGAGCGAGACTCCACCACATCCAGATGGCTTGGGCACGTCTGTCACCTTCGAGACTCCGGGAGCAATTGAAACTAAACCTTCGGTGATCTTGTGCTGGTCGCCTAACATCACAGTGCCTAATGGTGCCTGCAGGGTCGGTGCCTGGGGGACCAGCTGCCAGCCTGGGGGACCAGCTGCCGGCCTGAATCAGGTACCGGTGGGGAAGTGAAGAGGGAGGATGAATGGATCACAAACCAGAACAACCAGCATATGAACCAACAGACTGCCCCTCCCTGCATCTCCACTGTCAGCCACCTGCGGAGTAGGGAACGGGAAGGAGCTTCCATGGGGAAGGAGCTTCCAAGGGCGCAATCTCAGCAGGGTGTATGTACTGCTAATCTTCCCAGCCTCCCTGCCCAGCAGGCAGTGGTGCACATCCCTGGAGGCGCACTGATAAGCCTTCAGAGCACAGGGAAGAGCGTCTTCTAAACGCTAAGGGCCTGAGGATTTGGGGTGCAGCCTACACCGACAGGCCAAACAAGTGCCAGTCTGAGGCATGGCTGGAGCCCGTGGCTCTGTCTCAGCATTTGCCTCACTTAGAAATCTCCCAGGCCAGGTCTCCCCAGGGCCCTGCCCTACTTGAGGCTTTGTTCCACTTTTCTGAAAGTGACTAAAAGAACAAATTCAAAAGTCTGAGAGAACCCAGGGTTGGCAGGTCCCAACTCCTAGGCGGGCACACACACTCAGGGGCTTTATTCATCGGCAAGAGTATATTCATCCAAAGACGGATGCCAAGAGTATTTTCATCCAAAGACAAAAACTGTGGGGTGCCCATTGCACTGGGGGTGAAGGCAGGACTGCTGGCCCCGAGGCTGTGGTGTGGGGGGGGCACCCTGGCTTCCGCTGGAGGGAAGCTCTGACCAATGAGCACAAGTTTCCCCCCTTTAGCATCTCTCACCAGCCTACAAGCCAACTTCCTGGGGATGGCAGAGTTTAGCACATCCTCGGAATGGCTGAACCATGCCTCCTACCGAAGGACCAGGAAAAGGATCTGGCCTTGCAGAACTCAGCTACCTACCATGCCAGAAGCCAGGAAGATGCAGCCTTTCCCCCAGCCCCCACTCCCGTCCCCCGCTAAGTAAAAGATGCCACTTGATGGGAAGCAGAGGGAACAATATGAGGCCAAGTAAGATCTACGATGAAAAAGTCCGCTGTATAAAAGGAGCCAGACTCCAAGGAGCGCATACTCTGATTCCACCGACGGAAAGGTCCTAATTAGACAACAGTCTCCCAGGAGGCTGAGAGGTGAGGGCTGCTCACTTCCACGCAGGAGGTGGCCGTGACCATTGCAGGGGTGCGCAGGGGGCTTCGGGAGGCTTATGTCTGACCCTAACCTGGGTGCTGGCATGTGGGAGTCTGCAGTCATTCGAGTTGTGTGGGTTTGTGTGATGATCTAGAAGTGTTTGACACATCAGTAAATGCTTTACATTTAAACATCACTGTCTTCACAAACAGAAAGAGGCTTATTTATCTTCATGGCTGTAGCTCCAGTGCCCCATCCAAGTGCAATGGGCCAGGGACTTACAACACCACTCACAACCCATGAGCCTATTTTCTCACCTTCAAATGGTTTTCAAATTCAACAAGTGGGTTTGCCAGGCTGATTACACCGACTCTCAGGGCCTAATCAAGTCCTTTTTCTGTAGCTGGCCAATGTCAGGCCTGTATTTCCCTGAAGAGATCATCTAAGTAACTGGGCCCCCAGGCCTACCTCGGAGGACAGCAGAGACACAGGGAGCACTGGTGGAGCAAGCGGCTCTCTGGAGATTACACAATGAGGTGCAGTGGGGGTCTGGCAGTCCTAGTCCAAGGACTATCACTTTTCACTGCCTCACACTCCACAGAGCCAAGAAATGAACACTCTCCTTAGGGAACTGAGCAACGGAAAAAAAAAAAAGAAGAAGAAAGGCCCAGGGAAGCTTCTTTGCAGACAAAGCAAAGGGGTTTACCAAGTTCCTATCCAACAGGAAATCACCCCCCTCCAGAGCCAGGGCAGGGGAGAGAGCCGCGGAGTCTGCAGCAGGGCATTGCAACACAGCTCAGTGTTTTTGTGGAAACCACACTCTCCTAATCAAAACACGCCTGCATAAATGGACTCCCTCCACTTTAAAAAAGAAAGAAGAAATGTAAAGCCTCTAAATGGGGACCACACAACCCTGATTAATTTTAAAGTTCTTTCTCCACTTTCTTTTTTAGAAAGTAGCTAAAAATAAAGGCTTGAAACTTGAAATAATGTAGGCAAGTAATCACACACACACACGCACTGGGCTTTTCCCATATATGGCTGCGTTATTCTTCGGCCTTTGAAAAGGCCAGATGAAGAGATGGCCAACAACCAAAATAATCCTTCAGACATTTGAAAACGAGGAAGAAGAAGTAGAAGAGCGAGTGAAGGACAAACAATCGCAGGGCTCACTGGGTGAACAGCCCTGGGAGGGATTAGTTGCCATGGCACTTTAAAAACACGGGCACATGCATTTTGACACTGGCCCCTTCTATAAAGAGGCTGTTTTGCCCTCTGGCCCCAGCACTGAGAAAACTACAATAGCAGTAATTTAACATAAAGGACTTAAAAAAGGAAACCAGTGCAGGGGCATGACTGAAAATTTAATTAAGGCCCTTCTCAGAATGAAATCTGTAAAGGAGGTGAGAGCACATCTCATGTCAGGAGAAAGGGAAGGAGGATGTGGGAAAAGGGGTAAGGGAAATATGAGAAGGGGACAGCTGAGGTCAGCCGGGAGGGAGGGTCCTCGTGGTAGACGCTAAGGACAACAGCCGCTAGGTCCCATGGAAATGTTTCTGTAGCAAAGATGACCCCGTCTTTGCCACTGGAGGCCACCTGGGCAGAGGCAGGATGGCAGTCACAAGTTTCTGCCTTGCAAACCCTTGGCCCAGACGTGATCCTGGACACCTGCTTTTCTGACAGGGGAGCAGCGGCTCTGGGAGGGGAGGGATCTAAGCCAGATCTAGGGCCGTAACAAGTGCAAAACGAGCTCCAGTCTGGGTGCCGAGTCTAGGACTGGCTTGCAGGTGGTCGCGGTCTCTCTGGACTGTGGCCACTCCGCTGCCCCTCTGGTTCTCATGCTTCCCCAGGTGCTGACAGGTCTAACCCAGGTGACAGGCGGTGGCATGGGGAGGCAGAGAGGGACAAACAGGAACAAGTGAGTCTCCCCGCCCTCGCTCCTCACCATGAGTGTCGTCTTCCTGAGACAGTGAAACACACAGCTGGAGCCCAGAGAACTATTCCCCAAAAGCTAGACTAGAACGAACTCTTCAGTCCTCCAAAAACACAGCTAATACACCTACTCGAGAGGCAAGGTAAAAGGAGAATGTCCATCCCACTCCTTTTCCCTTTCACTCTTTACGGGACCGCCTGCCTTATGATGCTCAGATTCTTTTTCTGGGTGAACGCGCTGCTTCCTGGCAGTGCTGCATATGCCTAATGACTTCCCTCGTGCGTCCAGAGCAGCCCACAGCAAGCGCTGGGAGTGAGAACAGCAGGCGTGGCCGCGCGGGCCGTGCACACCGGCACTGCGGCCTAGCCCTCCTCGCCAACAGCTCTCATCTCTGCCTCCGGGCATTGGGATTTAAAGCTCTGTCTAGCTGACTGCAAAGCTCACGCTTCCTTGTCACAAGGAGCCCCCGCCCCAACCCAGTTGGCATGCTGGCCGGGTGGCGCTGCTCCTTCCAGGGGTCAAGGAGCACTTCTCCTGCAGTCTGAGGGCAGCTGCAGTGGGCAGGGAGTGTAGAGTGGGGTGGGCTGGGTTGATGGCTTGGTAAAGCAGCCCCAAATGTTTTCTCCCACACCATGGAGGTCTGGTCTAGCGTGTGCTTTATGTCCAAACCACTGACCTGGTGAGGCACGAGCCCCAGAGAGGTGGGAGGCTCGTTCATGCGGTCATCACTGCTGCTGGCCACGGCGTAGCCCCTGAGGAGAGGAAACAATGAGAGCTGCTCACTGAATGAAAACCTGAGCGTAACACACGGGCGGAGGCGCGGGGTGCCCCACGTGGAGACGGAAGGGCCACCGAGACGCTCGCTGAGCAGCACAACAGCTAGAGAGAAGCCCAGCCCCAGGGAGGGAAGGCAGCGGAGCCATGAATAAACAGGTGAGTCCGGGGCTCAGAGAGTCCACAGCCGTGACCAGAGCTGCCCTGAGCGTCAGGCCCATCCTCCGCATAACAGGACTAGATGTTGTGAGGACAGTCAAGAGCAAGTGAGAAAAAGTGCCAAGTGCAGCGCTGGGCACAATAAGGCCACAGACGTTAACTCCCAGGGCACATTTTTGTAAGACACCACAGCCTGAAGTTGTGACATGGAGAACTCTCTAAACCTCACTCCCAGAGGGGATGTTAACGCTACCAAAATGGAGGAAGGAGAAAGATAAGTGAGGGGTTCGCTGGAGACAGGGGAACTCCTCGCGGAGCGCAGTGTGATGCTCACTGCGTCACAGACAGGGGCGGCACAGCCTGGTGGGAATCTGAGCGGGTCCAGACAGGGACAGGGTCGAGAAATGACTCCATGGGCTCTCCAGATGTGACCCCAGATGCCTCCTGTCAGGAGGCCACGATCCACTCAAGGCAGGGACACAGGAGGGGCAGAGAGGAGAGGAGGCAGTGGGTGGGTTGCTTTCTGGGGCGCTGGCACTAATACAAACGTAACAGAGGCCCTGAGTCACTCGACAAGTAAATATTCATGTTCACTTCTGAGAATTAGGGGATAAATCTTTCGAAATTCAATCCTCTCCTGCCTGTGTGACAGCAGAGGGATTCAAAACAGAGCTTGGAGGCAAACTGGACGAGCCAAGTCCCAGTGTTGCCACTTAGCAGCTCTGTGTAGCTGTGTAGCTCTGTGCACGCCACAACTCCTGGGCCTCTGTCTCACCTCCCCACAGAGGGGAGATGACAGTTCTTTCTTAATACCTTTGCTGTGAGGCGCAAACCAGTCCGCTACCTGCAGAGCGCTTGGCACAGTGCCTGGCAGGAGCAGGCACTATGTAGGTGCTTGGCAAATACAATAAAGTAAAACAAAAGGCTGTCACAGAATCAGGAAGGAACATCTGCTTGATTTCAGCCTGTCTCCAACCTTTCACACTTGACAGCACAATCTCAGGCAGATACTGAGGAATCTTAAATTTCTTGATTATTTCTTTGTTTCTTTTCTTTCTTTTTTAAATTGTTGACTGTTTTAAAAATAATTTTTGTCTCACTTCTATTCACTACAAGAATAAGTCATCTTATTGTTTCTAAGTCACAAAGTAAGAACTTCTTGTCTGGAGAAAGGAGTGTTCAGGCCACAATTATCAATCTTATGTCTGTTATATAACAATATATACAATGTACTCAACATAAAGTCTTCTAAGAGTTAAAACAAAAACCACTAGTCCACTCATTTCTTCACTTTCACATGTAAGTCTTAGTAAAGAAAAGAGTGTTTTTAAAGTCGGTGTGGCTTTGACTGCCTGCTAGTCAGGACCAACTCTCCCACTGAGAAGAAACAGAAAACTCAGACAAAGTAAGAATTTGTGTTTGAGAGCGCTGAGAGTTATGTTAGGTAAGTGGAGCAGAGTCAAGGTGTGTGAAGGAGAGAAGCCCACGCAGGTAAACGTCTTGGCGAGGGGATCTTTCCTGCATCGAATGACCCAATCCCCCAAAGTTAGGGAGTCACAGGATCAAAAACTGAACATTATACTGGCAGAATTCGGGCTTCCCTGGTGGCGCAGTAGGTTAAGCAACGCACTATGAAGCAAAATGCAGCCACTGCAGCACGAGTTTGATCCCTGCCGCCAGCCAGGGAGGAGACCCACATGGCGCAGCAGACCTCTCCTGCCTCGCCTGCTGCTCCCCTCAGCAGCGTGTTTCAGTCAGTCTGCCTGTTCTGCTCTCCGTTCTGTCTCTGGTGAGTCCTCTCAACGCCCTGGACTCTGGCCTATACCCCAGCTCTTGTATGTATAAATAAATAAATCTTTAAAAAAATATATACTGGCAGATCTTGGGGCTGGAGGGAAAAACTAGAGTTTGAGGTCTGCCAATAAAGAGGAATCACGGAGACCCAGGCGTTGGGTTGAGACCCCTGGGTGAACCAGAAACAGGCAAGTCCTAATGGGGTGTAGATGTTCTAGGGCTGCTAGTACACGTGGCCCAGCAGTTTATCAGGACGAAATGCAAATCTCATCACTTTACATTATTTTTCACTTTTTAAAAAGGTTTATTTATTTATGCATACAAGAACTGGGGTACAGGCTGGAGGTGCAGGGGGGTGAAAGGATTCACCAGAGACAGAGTGGGGAACAGAACAGGCAGAAAGACTGAAATACACTGCTGATGGGAGCAGTGGGAGAGACAGGTGAGGTCTGCCACACCATTTGGATTACCTCCCTGGTCAGAAGAATATGCACACAAACACCAGATATATGATGAGATAAAAAATAAAAAGCCATGAAAAAACAACAGGAACAGACTCATAGAAATTCAGATAATGGAGCCAGATATCTGATAAGGTCTTTAAAGAAAAAAAAAATGGGGATGAAAGGAACAAAGAAGATCAAAATCAGAATTTTAGCAGAGAACAGGATACGTGGTAAAACAAGATCAAGTGGAAAACTAGAACGGAAACATATAATAATGAAATTAAAAACCCGAAGGCTTTAATACACATTAGACACAGCATAAGAGAGAATTAACTAACTGGAAGATAAGCTGAAAGATAGCCATGTCGAAAAATCAAGTGATAGAAAATACAGAAAAGAGCATAGGCTTCATTGGACTAAGTCTCAAAAGGAAAGAGGCATGAGAGAAATGGGCAGAAGCATATTCTAACAGATAATGACTGAACTTTCCACAACAGAGGAAAAACGTCAAGACATAGATGTAAGAAGCACTAAAAAGCAGTCAGAGTAAAGAAAGTAGTAGGTATTTATCATAGTTCAACTTCTGAAAACCAATGACAATGAGAAAATCTTAAAAGTGATTGGGGGAAAAAAGAAAGAGAAAAACAAATCATATCAAAGGAGAGGCAATAAATACCTAACCCGCAACAAAGATAAAGGCATCCAGATACAAAAGGATTACATATTTAATATACAATGAAAATTACCACCAATCTAGAATTCTATACACAGTGAAAATATCTCCTAAACACAAAGTTAAAACAAGGACATTTCCAGATAACCAAAAACTGAAACCCATTTGCCACTATTTAGCACTTCTAAAGGAAATAATAAAGCATATTCTTCAGGCAGAAGGAAAATGTCCTTGGCCAGAAGCTTGAAGATATAGAAAGAAATGAAAAGTAACAGAAAGGAAATTATTAGCAAAACCGAATGAATACCAGCTATATAACAATTATGATGTCTACTGGGATTTAAAATATGTACAGAATTTTTAAAAATCAGTGTGCAGAAACTTATTGCCTACCCAATGTCCATTCTCCACTTTATCCCCCTGCCACAGAGTGGCAATGTGCCAGCGCAAACTGCATTTTTTTTGCAGCTAAGAACAGCCTTGTGATACAGGAGTTAGTCAGGGGTGAGTTTTCTACAAAAGTGCATTCCAGGGGGTGGCCTCAGCTGAGCACAACTTTTACCCTTCAGTCATTCGCTTTTTTTTTAATTATAACCCAGAAGCAATGTTAAGGGAGGATGGTCATCACATCACATGTTAAGGGAGGATGACCACAGGTGACCAGCATAAGGATGCTGAGTGTGCTTGAGTGCAGAAGGCACAGCAGAGCCTTTAGACCACAGGGCTGCCTGCTTCTGAGGTTCTACTGCATAAGAAAAATAAAGCCCGTTTTGGCTAAGTCATTGAAGATAGAGCTCTGTTACTTACTGCCAAATGTAATTTCTATCATGTGATTCAGGAATTGCCTTACAAATGTTCAGAGCTCAGAGAATCCAAACTTACTACTGGAATGAAATCATGAACATTGTAAAGCCTCTACTAATATTTTTATTCTTCCTTTTCATCAGTTATCAGGTGACTCTAGAAGAGTTGGGTTCCAGAAGGATACCGAGTAGTCCCAAATATTATATGATGTAGTCACCCAGGGTAGAAAGAACAACACAAATCTCAGAAGAGACAGACTTCAGAAACAGCCATGGGAGACAGAAGAGTTCCTTTATGTAAACGCCATCTCAAAATAGCAAACTTACCCTTCTGGATGCTGTAAAACAGAAACCATCAATTCCACCGCCAAGGCCCCTGCGATCATGGCCAGTCCCGGGCGGCTCACAGTGCACTGCTGGTCTAAGGTCCGGTCTCTGGTGGACTACAGAGAAACAACCGCTGAGGTGTGCCGGAAGTCCCACCTCACCCCCACAAGCACAAGCTTCAAGGCTCGAAACTCCTGCTCTTTCATACAACCAGATGTTCAGTGTTGGCAAACAACACCTAGCCTCACACATCATTTCTTGGGAATACCAACAAATAAAAATGTACAATTCAGGTAACTTTATGAGTTCTAAATGTTCTAAAACTAGGATTAGCAGCTATGAACAATTTGAAGACTGGGTGACAGCACCCAAAAATGAGTGCCCAGTTGCCTCATTTGGTGGAGCAGCACCATGTGCTTCCTTGATTGACTCAGTTCAACTCTGTTGTGCTTGGTGGTTGAGACCCATAGTCACAGAGAGCGAGCCTCTGAAGAGCGCGAATGAGTGTCTGCCATTTGAACTGAGCTGCCCAGGAAGCGCATGGGTGGGACAGATCACCTGCCACCTCTGCAGACTCTTGTCCCATGAGCCTCTCCCAGTCGGGGCGTCTCGTCACCCTGAGTGTGAGTCCAGGGCTCGATACAAGTGTTTTTGCTACATCATGGCTCCAAACACATGCCTTTATTAGTTCAATGGAAGAAATTCTTATCTTCTAACTCTGCGCAAATTAAAGGGTTGCCGGGGATAATTTTCACTCTGAAAATTTCACCTTATGAACAGATGTGACTTCACTGTCAGTTTGTCGGTAATAATGAAATAACAGGGACAGCTCAATATTAAAACACCATCATGGAGATTATAAAGCCATCCCTCTTCACATAAAAGAGTACTTATTTTTCTTTATACTGGGAGGACATCCAAACCAGTCATCCAGTCGAAACTGAATTATTAAGGAGCAAGTTTTAAAAGCAGAAAATGGAGAGGCAGCTACAGAAAAGAATTCTGCTTGGCTTCTCAAGAGACAGACATCTGTCTTGATAAAGACTGTTCCTGCAGACGGCCTTCTGAGGTGGCGCCCGCACTACAGAATCCCACATCTGGGCAGTAGAGGGCTGCCATCCTGGATACCTCAGTCTGACCTACTCGAACTGTGAACGTATCTTCCCTCCCACTGGGGCTTGCAGATAAAACACAAGATAGCTGTTAAATCTGAACTGTGGATAAACAATGAATAATTTTTTATTATTAAGTAGAGCGCAGATATTTATATACCATTGACCTGAAGTTCAGGTTAACTGGGAATCCTGCATTTCCACTTATAAATCTGGCAGCCCCGTGTGCCCCAGCCCCATTCTCCAGATGCACAGGGGGCCTGAGACCCGGCTGGCATTACCGTGAGACCACTCTACCCTGAAGTTTCCTTGTTGAGCTTCCCACAAAAAGGGTTTGCTGCTGCATTTGTACTGGTGAACACCACTGATGCCCATTAACCTCCTCAGAGGGTGATGTCATGCCCACGCCTGGAGAATCCTCTTGTGAAAGGACAATCTTAAAAAGTCATAAAGGAAAGAACTAGGTCTCCCTGCTTGATGGGCAGGACAGTCATAGATAATACAGAGGAGACACAGAGAACCCCACTTACATCTCCTGGGGCCACCACGTCATTGCAGAAATAGCAGCCAAGCTTGTAGCCAGGGATGTTGGCAAAAAGCGAGGAGCCCAGGAGGTCAGAGGGTGCCGCGGGGTGGCTGGAGCACAAGTCCCCTGCCTCCTGCTGCTTAGGTTTCTTCAGACCATGTCTCATGACCACGAAGGTGTCAAAGCCCAAGGCAGCGTTGATGACCAGCTGTGGGGGTCAAGGAATAAAAGCAGAGCACTGAGAACACTTACGCTTCAAGCCATGGCTACTTTGCCATTCGGTTTGCTCTTAAAATTTATTCTTATAAATATTTGCATGTGGCATGTCAAAAAAAAAAAGTTTTGGTAAAAGCTACCCGAAAGAGAGGCTTAAGTACAAAAGACTTGGCAGGCAGTTGACATACATTTTCTTCACTGAAAACCCAAAAATGATTTCCCATTTACAGAAGAGGATACTGAAAATCAGAAAGATTATTTCTATAACTTGCTCCATGTCAGTTAGCTGGCATGGGTTAGGTGTATAAAATTAAATCTCAATAGTCCTCAAACCCACTCTTCCTGCCATTATGTTATTGTCTGTCAAGTTCAGATATTTTTTTATTCAGTTTTATTGATATAGAATTCATACACCTCACGATTCATTCTCCAAACAGACTTTTAAGGACATTTTTTTCATCTATAAGAACTTCTACTAGTTGTAACTTTATTTATTTTTTTTCCAAATTTCTTATACAGAAGGTTGAAAAAAAAAGGTTACTGAAAGAAACACAAATCACAACCTCATAGCTCAAAAAATTACTATTAATATTTGGAGTGTTTCTTCCTCTAATTTTTTCCTTTACTCTCCCATTCCCTTCCTTCCTTTCTCCCTTCTTACTTTCTCTGTCTAGATAAAAAATATAAATATTTACATGTATATGCTTATATTTACCAAAATTGATATAATATATATGTATACATGTGCATATATAAACGCATACAATATATACAATAGTGTATCTTGCTTATTTAACATAATGTGGTATTTTGTGTTATTAAAATTCCTTGAAAATAGAACCATGCATGGGCACGCCATCATTTACTGAACCTTTCCATAGAATATGGTCCTTGATCTATCACTGACCACACTATAATGAATACCATAGTCCTTGGCCTCCTGAGTTGACGTGACGTCAGTAGAGCTCCCCTTCTAGTACAGAGACCTCAAGGGTGTCAGGCAGGCCCAGCAGAGGACCATGCGCTTGAGGTGATGGTGTGAGGCCAAGAACATGGTGAGGCCCTGGGCTCTGAGTCACAGGCCACAGAGGCAGCACTTTGTTGTGGGGGGGGGGGGTGGTGGGGAAACTGGGAACACACCCCCAGGACCCACACACTCTACCTTTCTCTTGCTTGCGGCAATGACAGCAGGCAGCCACCGGCTCTCCCTGGTGTCCATCAGCAGAAAGATGACATCGTGGCTTTCGATCAGCTGCTCCAGCTGCTCCACATCCCTGCGGGCTTGCTCCAGGGTGACACTGGAGAAGTTCACCGGGTGTCCGGGCATGGGGATGCTCATGTTGAACCCTCTGGCATTCTAGGGCAACACCCACAGTGTGTATGTCTGAACTAAAGGCAGAGGTGGGGTCTTGGAGTCTGTGTCTCCCCATAACTGCAGGTCTGCAGGTCTGATCACTTGTGACCAACATTTCTCCAACCCTGATTCTCGCTACCTGTGCTCGTCACCTTGTTCATATCTGTGCCCTCAACCACTCTGCCCTGTCGCCCCAGGGTCCCTGTGGCTGGACAAAGCAGCAAGCAGAGACGTAAGGATCCCAGTTCCCATGTGGGCAGGGGAGGGGCCTCTCCAATGCAAGAACACTGGGAAAACTGTGTGTCTTTGGCTTTTTCCTACAATTGAAGCCAGGAAACTATCAAAATGCCCTACGCCTGCCTAAGTCCCTCCATCTCTCTAGGCGGCCTCTCCCTACTTGTTCCCAGCTGCTCTCCCCTCTGTTCCCTTTGTGTATGGCACCTCCAAATGAGGTGCTATAACAAGCATAATTTGATTTAACAAATTCCCAGATTAGAGTGACCAATAGATAGTTTTACTTTAATATTCTTAGGGGTATATGCATTTCTTAACTTGTCAAAACCAAAAAAACTCTCCTTACTTTCAATTAGGAGTATGTAGCTATTCGGGGAGGGGGTAAGGTGCTAAGGCTAGGGGATAGCAGGGTGTGACATGATGCTTCATCCGTGGTCTAGCACTAGAAACTGCTCAGCAACCTGGATGTTCTTCCCGGGGTGGGGGGAGGACTCGGTTGCTTCAGGCTCTAAAACAGCTCTGTCATTCACCACTCACTCCTGTGTCTTAGCAGGTTATCAGCCAGTCACATGATGGTGCTACTAAGGCCAGGGCATTAACCTTCCACGGAAAAGAAAGTGTTTTAGAATCTCAAAGGATCTCTTTAATCTTCTCCACAGCATGCTGGCCGCAGGAAAAGATCTGAAAACATCAGTTTTCTCACTAATTTGCCAGAACCCCTCACCTATGGGAAAAATAGCTCAGGGGGTTATGGCAAATAGGTTCTCATACAAGGAAAACCTATTTGAAGGTTACAGCTATTTTCTCCTCTTTTTAAATTTTATACCTAATCTCTGGGATTCAAGAAAGGGACACCAGTAACAACTGCAACAATTTCAAAAAAAACAACATCCTACTACCCCTCCCCCCCAAAAAAAAAACATTGCAAGCAAAGCAGGAAAGGAAGCCAGGCAGAAAGCACTTCAGTAAGAAGGTTCAAAGCAAGTTCACTTTAACAACACCAGGACCTCATCCATTCATTCATCCACCCATTCATTCATTCATTCATTCACTCACTCAGTGCACTGCATCTACCATGCACCAAATACTGTAATCAACAATAAGACAAGTAACAACCAAGTCAGTCATAACAACAGTAGCTTCCTGTCTTATTACAGCTGACAAAGCGTTTTAAACTGTGGTAGCTTGACCCAAAAAGATATTGTTTAGGTATTTTGATGCCACAAAATTTACTTTCTGACTATCGTCTGCTTTGACCAGTCTTTTCTTTCTCTTAAGTATCTTTTGAGAAACAGAAATTTAAAGTTTCGATGAAGTCCAAGTTATAATCAGTCTTTCCTGGCTCCTAAGAAATCTTCCCCCATCACAACGCCACCAAGCTGCTTTCTGCTAGACGCTCTATAGATTTAGCTCTTATGTGTAGTTCTGTGGCCTTTCAGGGTGTCAGCTGAGGGATTAGAATGTTCACTATTAGCGTGAGGTCTCCCCGTGTTCACTGAGGGCCAGAGTTTGGGTTCCAGTGTCTCCCAGCCTTGAGGGAGCTCTGGAATCTCCTGCTCACAGGGGACTGGTGGTGCACCCTGAGTTATACCCTGAGTGAGCTCTGCTTGCTATTTCATTAGACTGCGTGCTGCTGGGCGGTTTTCTGCACTCCTCTGCACAGCTCCTGCATGCCTGTTACTCTGTCCTGCAAATTCCAGTCACCTCAGCTGCTCTGAACTCTGATCTCAATTTCCTCAGCTCATCAAGACCAAGAAAGGCTCCCCAGGCCCTGGCACGGCCAGACAGGGCCGCTGTGCAATAAGTTGGGACAGACACGCTTCCTTTCCCTTCTCTCTGAGACTAGTCTCTCACCGCCTATTGTTCTCTGTCTGAATAGTGGGTTCGTGTATTTTACCCAAGTGTCTATTTATGGCCAAAGAGCTACTCCAGTATCAACTCTCGACTCATTAGGCTTGGAAGAAGATGTCCAAAGTTGTATTTTAAAAATTCCGGTGTCATTTCCTACACTTATTGTCTCACCTTTGGGGAAAAAAATGGTGACCTCAAAGAGCTACTTTTAAAAGGTCAGTCTGTTTCCTATTGAATGATTTCAAGCCCAGGGCTAGGCATGAGGCCTGTGGCTGAGCAGCTCTTCTTGTCTTGTTCACTTAGGAACAGCCTTTTGTCCACAGCCTGGTCTAAGGAAGGTGATGAAAAACATCACTAAATCAGGCAGAGAAAGAAGCCCCGTAAGCCTACCTGCCAACAAGTGAAATAGCTGCATAAGTACTTCTCGGAATTGGATGACTCATACTAGCACTTTAATGGGCTCCGTAGATTATTATAATTTACAAGACTGGAAGGATAGAGGTAGCAGGGCCTGGCTCCTGGCTTCCAGGGCTGAATGATCCAGTAAGGAAAATAGGACAATCTGACATAAGTACAGAGGAAGAGGCACACACCTATCCAGCCTAGCCCAGCAGCTAAACCACAGTCGACCTGAGGACCGGTGAGCGTGGAAGGCGCTCGCCCTGTCAGCCGTGGAGATGCTGGGCTTGCGACATGCGATACACTGCGCACACAGAAGCTAATCGACGTGCCTTCCAGTGACAGAGTTGTAGCTTATTCTTGTTTCTTCTGGCTTCCAGCACCTCGCTAGGTACAAGCGGGTTATCTATGAAACCTCATAAGTGATAGTCTTCAGGTACACTGGGAAAATGGACAAACCACCAAAGTTGCCTCTAAAGCAAAGACTTCTAGAATGAATGACTCTAATAAATACTGGGCAACTAAAGAGAAACTTTGAGAAAGTAAGTTGTTGGTCTTTTGTTTTGTTTTGTTTTTGCCAGGGCTGAGAACCTCTTGTGGCGCTTAAGTAAAAGCAGATGCTTTGGAGACACCTAATTTAACCTCTGTCAGAGAAATTGATTAAGCATGCAAGATGTGAATCTCTTTCCAGGCTGACCTCAAAAAAACTGGCAAGATTTTAAATCAAATGAGCTGAATGACTTGTCTCTTATTATCTGGTCTTTTTAAAGTAAGTGATGCAACTCAAAAATAAGCAGCAGCTAGAATATTAAGCTAAACCTTTGGCCAGATCTTTCTACTGCACAGACTGACAATCAATTTAATTTCATAAACCTGCACTAAGTCACCATCAAGTATTCCAGCGATGCAGGAAAATAATCATCTACATCTGAGTCAGCATGCATCCCTGTGAACAAGGCAGAATATAGAAATATGTAGATTTCCAGATTCCTTAAACTCAAGATGATGCTTTGCTATTTACACTTTTTTCATAGTCTTCATTTCATGTGAGATTTGGTTTTGAATCCCTTTCTCCAAGATAAGAAAATAAGGAAGTGAGGTTCAACTTCGTGAGGAGAGCCTGTGGCCCGACTCTCTGTTCCTGACCCCACAGCACTGCACTGCCCACGACGTACACATTTAATGAGAGGAGAGGGCCTGACGCTGCCAGGCGGCAGCAACCTACCACTCCGGGGAATATTTTCTGAAGCCGGTCTGCTGCAGCCAGTGCCTTGGGCTTCCCGCCCGCAAGGCAATCTTCAAACTCATATAGAGGCTGCCTCACGGGGTTGGAGTAGGAGATCTTGGCATTGTCCACAAAAGTGATGTGTCTGACGCCCCAGCCCTGCAAAGAAATGGAGACCATGGTGTGTTTCTGATGAGCATTTTATAGGGTATCTCTCTCGAAGTCCCTAGAAGGAATTTTGGCTTTAGGCAGCTCGAGAGCCTCAAAATATAGGAAATTTCAGAAACTGAATTGTCCAAATTCAGTTTTTGATAAATAGAGTGTCAACTTCCTTTAAAAGACAAAGTAATTACGTAGCCAGGACCTGGTGTCCTGCAGTAAAGAAACTAAGAAATGTCAGAGTAGACCTGACTAAATAATTCATTATTTTTGACAGTGGCGCCAGAGAGCAATGTGAAGGTGAGTCCCAGAAGAACTGCCTATGCTGCTGACTTGAAAGAATGAGCGATTGCCCCCAATGGTCCTTGTTTTTCCTTACTGAATAATTAAGCACAAATAGCAGCTCATCCTAAAACTCAAAGCCTCAATTTACTCCTTGGAATAATGATTTACAAGTTATTCCCCACTATATAGCATTGTCCATTTGGTGCTATTTCTCTAAGAGGCAAAAGCCCATTAATTATCTGGAATGTAGGGGACAATTCTATATTCTCAGAAATAGTTTTCATACACTTCAGTTACATCACCTAAACAGTCTTAAAGAACCATACAATTTGAACATTGACAGTCTCTCTGTATTACTGTCTTTTGCAGACAAGAAAAAGTTCAGAAAAGATAAGTGACTCACCTATTGTCAGAAATCTGGTTAATGGTAGGGAGAGCATTGAACTCCATAGTTGCAAACAAATGAAGATGCCTTTTAGGAGGTGTGTGTGGGGGGGGTATATCTCACTAGATCACAGTGATCTAGAAGACCTGCCACGATCAGCTCCAAAACTAAGATCTTGCTCTCTCTTTTATTTTACTGTCCTTCCATTACAGACTGAAACGTAATTAGATTGGTGGTTCCAGGGTGATAGTCGAGAACTCCAGGTCTGTTTACAGGGTTGAGCATGACAAGCCAGAACCCACCCCTTCAGAAAGCACGTTGTAGGTCAGCAGCTTGTTCTGAAGCTCACTAGCAGCTCGTTGGTATAAGTTACTTCTACCAGCTAAGCACCCAACTACTGATGGGGAGTACAGGTGCAGAAAACCCAACGTCACTTGGTTTGGGGCATTTATTTCTGAAGTATTTCTGCACTCCTTGAAGCAGTGCTGAGTGGGTAGCAAGGAGGGCGGTGTGGGAACATGCCAGGCAGTGGGAAAAAGCCGGCAGGGTTACAAACATGCCTTACTCAGGGCAGCCACATGCAGAGGGGCTTTCACACTTAACTTTTGGCTTCCTGGAAGCTACACAGTTTAAATGGCTAATCTGCAAAGGGCAAAGAGATTATAATACTCAATGCCAGGGAGGATGTGGTAGTGAACAAATGATTTTACTGGTTGTGCATGTGAACTGGTATAACTTTTCTGGAAGGCAATTTGGCAATACGTTTCTAGACTTTTTTTTACAAGTTGATACCCTTTGACTTACTTCCGACAATCCATCCTAGGAAGGAATCTGAAATGCTGACACTATGCAGTCCCAACATGGTCTCTGCAACAAGACGTGTGGTCGTGAAAAACTGGAAACAAGGTTAGTGTCTCACAGTGCAGTAAGGTCTTGGGAAAGGGTGTTTCATCATAGAGGAAGGTCTAGTCTCAGCCATTAAAAAGGCTTCAGCAGCAGCATTTTTAATGACAAGAAAAAATGTTTACAATGTTAACTGATAGAAGCAGGGGCATTATTATATATAAAAAAAAATTGAAAATGTATAGCGAACTCTGAAAGGATGTGAACAGAGGTAGGAGGTGAGTGTCTTCCTGCTTTACAACTTTTACACATTTACAAATTTTCTACAATGGGTCCACAGTGACTTTACAATTGTAAAACATGTTAAGAAGCTCTAAGCACCTATTTTATTTTTTTTTAAAGATTTATTTATTATTTATGCATACAAGCACTGGGGTACAGGCCAGAGGTGTGGGGGGGGTGAGAGGATTCACCACAGAGAGTGGGGAGCAGAACAGACACATCAACAGAAGTACACTGCTGAGGAGAGCAGCGGGCACAGCAGGAGAGGTCTGCTGCGCCATGTGGGTCCCCTCCCTGGCCGGCAGCAGGGATCGAACTCGTGCTGCAGGGGCTGCGGTTTGCTTCATAGTGCGTTCCTTAACCCACTGCGCCACCGGGGAGGCCCCTAAGCACCTATTTTAAAGCTAAAAAAAGAACCCATTTCACAAGAGGAAGAAAACAATAAAGATAAAAGTAGATATTAACTAATCTGAAAGCAAAACAAAGAAAACATACAACTAGTAAGTGAATAAAGAATTTAGTTCTCCAAAAAAGATAAAACAGACAAAACATTCTTGCAAGTCTAAGAGAAAAAAACAAACAAACATATATGTACGACATTAGGAATGTGGAAAGATCAAAACAAAGATTAAAGAGAAGATTTAAAAAGGTAAGAGGATATTGGATGTATTTTCTGTCAATTAACTCAAATTTAGATCAAATTAATGATTTTCTAGGAAAATAAAATGACTAACTCAAAAAGAGTATAAAATCTAAAACACCCAATCAAGATAGAATTTTTTGTAAAACCTTCCAAGTTTCTTTGCCTCCCACCATCACCAAAATTCCGAAAGGCACCGGGCTCTGCTGGATTTATAACTGAATTTTACCCATCAAGGAACATAAGCCATACATTTAAACTGTTCTGGAACTTGATGGCAGAAGTTTGAAGTGTATTTCACAGAGCTACCATGAATCAGAACAAGAGATACAAAAATACCACAGAGAAAACATTGCTACAGACCAGCTTAATTTAGGAATACAAATGTAAGAATTATAGGTTAAACATTGCCAAGTGCATTTCACAGTCTATCAGAAGAGTAAAATACCACAAAGAAGTAGGGCTTATTCTTGGAATGCAGGTGAGTAGAATATTTTAATAATCTTGATAAATGGTATTTGATAAAGCTCAATGGTCATTTCCGATACAAACTCACAGTAAAGTAGAAACAAAAGTCAGCTTCTTTAACTTAGCAAAAAAACATCACCTCAAAAATAAAGGTAAAAAACAAAATTTCTTACTAAAATCAGTAAAAAACCAGGATACCAGTTCTCACTGCTATTCCTTAACACTACCAAGGAGCCCTCATCAACCGTGGAAGACCAGGAAAAGAAAGGAAGGCAGAAATGCTGGCGAGGCATCCTCATCAACCCCCCAAACCCTACAGAACCGAGTGAGAAACTATTGTAGTTAGGAAAGTTGAAAAAGATAGCCAGGTGAAAGACAAACATTCAAGACCCCATTACCTTTCCTATAACCTAGTAAAAACGAACTGGAAAATTTAGTGTGAGAACGTATAATAAAAGAAAAAAAAACATTGTTAAATGTGTAGAAATAAACTAAATGAGACGAGCAAGACCCATATAGAAAAATGCTGGTGAAAGACAAAGGCGATCTCACTCATCTAGGAGGTGCACAGTGCCTCCTGAGTTGCTGCCTGTCCCGCTGAGTTATCGTAGATTCTGTGTCGTTCCAATTAAAACTGAGTAGGAACCTGTAAGGGTAAATGAATGGAACAAAAGGCAGAATACAGAATCCATAAAGAGACTCAGGGATAGAAGGGAATTAGCTGATGGGCTAGTTCACTGAACAAATGCCACTGAAACAAATGGCTACCCACTTTGTGAAGAAGGGAGGGCTTTATCTCTCACCACAACAAAATTGATTTTCACACTGAACAAAATATAAACACAAAATAAGAGGTCTATAAATGATAAAGGAAATATAACACAAAATAAGATATATACACAAAATAAGAGTCCTATATAAACACAAAAGAGTTCTGTATATATACAAAAATAAGAGTTCTATATAAAAATCTAAACACAAAAGAGTTTTATAAATTATAAAGAACAAGACTGACATATGGAATAACAAATTTTTAAAATACTGTATATAAAGATAGCTGAAATAGAGAAAATATTTGTATCCATTTACAGAAGGAAGGTGAAATCCATTATAATGGGTAAAGGAAACCCATTATAAAAAGAGCTCCAAATCAATACAAGAAATACAACCCAAAGAACATGAATAGTAGAAATAAAATTAAGTGAAGAAATAAAATAAAGGACATCCTTACTAGCTAAAGAAATACAAAATTAAAAAGTTTGCTTCTCACGTGTTTCTAGGATGTTCTCAGGAGGTTATTTAGTCTGAAGAAATATATGTTTATACTGCACAGTCTCTTTAACAGTAAATTATACTTCTAGAGCTTTTTTCCCTAAAGAAATAATCCCATAGATATGCAGATGTAAGTACAAGAATAGTCATTTCAACAGCATCTCTAGAAGAAAAATATCCTGAAATTGTGATATAAATGGAGGGCACAGTCATACAACAAAATGTTATATACAATACTATGGAATACCTAGAAAATGAGCCACAATTATCTATTAAGTTAAAAGTATAAACCTGTTATAGACAGTATGCTATAATCCAATACATAAATAACAGCGAAGATCATAACTATCTCTACTTGGACATCCTAGGAAAAACTCCAGGGAAGGAGACTAAAGACTTGTCTATGATGTCTGCCTAATTCTGGGAAGTGGGAGACTTGGGGTGGGGGTGGAGGAGACCTTCTGTCTCTCCCTCATAAAAGCATGGATTCCTTTTATAATTAAAAAGCTACTGAGGAAAGGGGAAAAGAAAGAGAGAGGGGAGGGAAGGAGGGAGAGAGGGGAATCAAGATGAGAGGCCACAGCTGCAAAGCCCCTTCAGTGTCACACACTCACCATCAGGGTCCGAGCTACATTACAACCCAGGGTGCCGGCTCCGAGCAGCAGGCACTTGACGGACACGACCTTGTCTAAGTCCAGAGTGGGGACCAATCTCCAACACATCAGTTTGAGATTCAGATCCACTGATGACTCAGCTAACCTAGAAAATGAGAGAAGTACTCATTTATTCAGCAGTTACTCATTTATGCCCCAATCTTGTCCTGTTTTAGATGGAGAGTAGCTGTATGAGAAAACAGGACACAAACACCAAGGAAATCAGGACCAAAGGAAGAACGAGGCGTGCAGGCATCGGCAGGAGGAAGGACTCAGCACGCACACCCCCCTCCCGCTGCCACGGCCAGTGAAGGCCAGAGAGTCAACGCTGAGCTAGCAGCCAAGGGGCAAAGGGAGGCAGGTGTGGCCGTCATGGTGTCGGGCAATAAAAACACATGAAACTTTTCCTGATACTGAAAAGAGACGTTCTTCTATGTCTTTTCAATAAGGGACACATTCATGTCCTCCCCTAAGTGCAATGCTGGTTTCCATGAAGTATTTCTTCAGCGTTGGCTAACAGGACAAAAAGCGTGATGAATAAAGGACTAGAAGGTGACACAGATACACAGGTACAAGAGGCTAAGTGAGAGGTAAGAACAAAATTTAGGATGTCTGGAAGTGTTAACTCTCACAGCCAAACTTCAAATTAAGAGGCAGCAAAGAGGGGAGCCGCCCTCGCTGTCACTGCGATTGGCACCTGTGGACTGAACTGAGTCATGCAGTTGGCCCGCCAACCTGTGTGCGTCCTGGCTACGAACAGCCCATGGGAGTAATCAGCTTTCCAAATCTACCTTTTAGGGTCCATGCACTCGCTGAGGTTCACCATCCTCGGTCCCATGCCTCCTTTCTGATTCCTTTCCCAACCAACCGCTTTGGGGCAATCTTAAGGCAAACAAGGAACAGTAAGTGTCAGGAGGGAAGGGTCAACTCCAGCAGGTCAAGCAGCAAGCTGGCCTTCGCACCCACAAGCTCTCAGTCCACTTCCTTCTCCGAGGTGCAGGGGCCTGGATCTGTCTGCCACAGTCCCCGCCCCATTGTCCTCAGCTGCTGAGAATCTATACACACCAGCAGAGCCCACACAGCAGAGGGGATTCTGAGGTGGCTCCTGACTCTGGCCTGAGCAGCTGCAGTGACTGGAAGAGGCTCCAAAGCCACTCGCATGTGGGGGAGGGGTTAGCCCCCCAGGCTTCCAGCGGAGGGACAAGTGTGACTGCACACACTCTGCTAAAGTTCCCCTGGGATGGGAGCCTCTGTGTTTGTCTCTCCCTTGTGTTCCTCATCCTCCCAAGTCCCTCCACTCAGCCTGTCACCTGCCTGGGGGCAGATCGCAGTTCTGGGGACAGCACCTGTGAAGCTGCTCTTCCCTTTAACCACCTGCATCCATCCAGGCTTCCTCCCTCCCCACTACCCCTTCTCTGCTGACCTCCTGACCCTCTGCTGTGGGAGCCTCAAGCATTAACCCCAGCGGCTGTCAGCATGTGCCTGCGGGTAGGGACCTGTGACCGCTGGACTTGGGAAGGGCTTCTCTACCCGCACCTACCTCCCTCCCGCACTACCCACCTGGGGAGTCACGCTGCCCACCAGGGAGATGCAGGCTCCCAGAAGCCTAAGGTTAGGGAATTACTTCATCTGATTTGGTTTTGAGTTTCCCAAACTTCCCTGGCTCTCTGTCTCCCTCCCTCCCCCATAACACCAGTTAAAATCTCACAGGACATATGCAAGCTGCTCTATTCTGCTGCTGTGGAAATCCTAGTGAAAAACCTCAAAGGCTTTCTAGAGTACTCCTAATACCTCCCCTTCATGGAAACCCGGCTTCCTTGGTGGAGACAATCCTGAGACGGGGCCACCACTGGCTCTCTCCCGCACTCAGGAGATCTGTCACGCTCCCCTCCTCACTGAATCACCAAAGCCCCTGACTCTTGACAGGGGCCTGGTTCAGCACAACCCACCCTCCGGCACCACCCCCAACACCTGCTTTAAGTGACAGTTTCTGAAAGAACAGTACTCCTTGACTCGGAGTGAAGACTCAGGAGTATGCGGGGAGAATGTGGCTGGTTTCTAACTGCACGCGGCTTCTCTGTGGCTGTTCTCTCTCTAGCAACACCTCGTCTCCTCTCCTTGGGAACCTCAGCTTTTGACCTTTGTTTTTTGAACTTGTATTGCTCAGTATGGCGGTCCTGGAGGTGTTGAGGCCTTACGGGGTGTCTTAGAACTACTGAGAAACACTAAAATTTTTTTAGTAAAGTTTTATTATAAAATTTGATTTCCAACTAAGAAGGAAAACACGAATATACTAGAAATTTTAAGTTCCCTAAAATAAAGCATCTGCTCTCAATTTTGAGCAGAAAGATGTATGGAAGCACTACAGGATAGCATTATTCAGAGGGGAATGTACAGCCTTTCCTGGGCTTGCCAGCTTCATCTAACATCAGTCTTATTAACACTGGGGGTGAGGGTGATTTGAACTTTCTCCTAAGAAAGGAAACAAGAGTGGCTAGCTGGCAGGACTGCGTGTGCATGGCGCCTGGTGGCCTACAGGCGCTGACCAGCACACTGCTTCCTAGCTCCCCTCGTCCCCCTAGAACTAATCCTAAATCATGGCTTAATAAAACAAAGGTTCTGTAAATCAGCTTGACATGGCAGCTATTTTAGAATGTGCCAGAAGAGGGCGCTAAATCAAATGCAAAATCTAAAGGCAACAGAGAAGCAAGTTTTCTTCAAGCTCTCAGCTAACAAATAATCAGCTTCCTCTTCTGCCTCACGAAGCCTAGTGCTCTGCCCATCTTTCTGAAAGTGGATGTAGACATCAGAGCTGCGGCAAAGAATCGCTGATAAATGTCTTGAGGGCCATGCCTCGCCCACTGCTCCCCTCAGCAGTATGCATCAGACAGTCTGTCTGTTCTGCTCCCCACTCTGTCTCTGGTGAATCCTCTCACTCCCGTGCCTCTGACCTGTACCCAGCTTGTATGCATAAATAAATTAATCTTAAAAAAAAATGTCTTGAGGGCCAGTCCTGAAACCTTTTGACCTCTGCACTCTAGAAATGACATCTCAGAAGAGATTTATTAACCCCATGCCCCCACACACTTTAAGGTACGTGTCCCGTGGGTTAAAGCAAGCGATGTACCTGGAACAGGGCAGACGGCATAAGCAGCAAATGAAATGACGGGTGTGAACGTACACTGGAAAGCAAGTAGGTCCCAGGACCGTTAGGGACCATTTGGAAAGTGCTGGGTTTTGCATGAGCTTGAGAGTCATAAAAATGAGCACTTATTAGGCACCTCCAGTATGCCAGACATTACCCTCTGTCTTCTGCACAGACTCCTCACAAGGGAGCCTCCCTAAGTGGGGTCACTGTCATCTCTACTCAAACCTGGGTGTCTGTGACGTGCGGAGAAGTGTAAACTAAATGTCTGCACACATGCCTTGCTCAGCCTTCGGTCCGTGAGCCTAAGTGCCCCAGCTTATGAAATGGAGATAACAGCTGGTGCCCACCCCCAGGCCTGGAAGCCCACTGCATGGGGCAAGATTAATGGCGCTTCTGCTGACTGGCTTACTGTGTGGAGAACAGGCTCACACGTAACTTCGAGTAAGAAAGAAACATGTAAGTACGTTAACACTTCATCCCTCTCTTAAGAGTCAGGAATAGACTTTAGAGGTAAGCAAAAACAAAAGCTGGGGGAGGGGAGGATCCCCAAGAACAAGACAAGCGCCTGGAGGACATTTCCTAAGGACAATCTTCGCCTTTGTTCCTGTGTGAATAGCAGCAGTGCCCTCTGCCCAAGGGAGGTGTTCACACTGGCAGAGAGGTAGGAATTGTCCCTTTCTCCTCCTGCTGCTGCCATTGTGAAGGAATAAAAGGAAAGTCAAGCCCATTCAGTGTCTGATAAGTGATAACTACATGCATTCTCAAAGACCAGCAGATTACCTGGGCTAAATGCCATTTCTGGAAGTTTCACTTCGAAGATGATGCTGTGAGCCACGTCTCTCAGGCCCTGCATGGTGCGGTCCCGGAAGCACAGGACTTCAACAGACTGGAAGCTGCTACTCCTGTTGTCAGGTCCGGATTTTTATTGATTTTAAAATTTTTTTAAAGGAGAGAAAAGAGCTCATGTAAGAGCTTTGGCAAATCTAGCTGCGGAGAATTCAGTCCATTATAACTCTGCCTCTCTGGTGCCGTGGGGAACAATCCCCGAAAGCGGGCAGACGGTCCACGCTCACTCCCTTCGTGCGAGGGCTCAGAGCCTGAAGGCCGAACTGCCTGTGATTCCTTTAGCACAATCACATCGCGATAAACGACTGACAGGCGAATCTTAAATGCAGGGGGGTAAAGCCTCTACGACACAGGTGGGTTCTTCTGGGCCCCTTCTCCCCACCTGAACTTACAGCGCAGAGCAGTCAGGAACCTGTCTGCACCACGCAGACCTAATATCTGGAGAGGGTAACAGCTCTCCCGCTGGGGACCGGTATCATTTAGCTCTCTGCCATTTTTCCTTTTTCAAGTAAACACCTCCATTTAAGTGAAGCAGATAGAGACAAGTAGACAAATCCTAAGTAAAAGGAAGCTTGCCTCCTGCCTCTCCAGTCATCGCCATCCCCTCAAACGTACCTATTGCTCTTACTTCCAGGACCACATGGGTTTTGCCTGTTTCGATCTCACCTAAGATGGCATCACCGAGGACGTGTTCCTTTAGGTCTGGCTTAGGTCACTCAACGTGACGTTTGTGAAATTCAGGTAACACATACCAGTACCTGATTCGGTGCCTCCCCTGCAGTGAACACACGACTCACGCCCCACTTCCCTGCTGAAGGACACTGGGTACCCCCAGCTCTCGGTTGTGAGGAGGACGCTGGCAGCACCACCGTTCTCGTAAGTGTGTGTGGCTTGCATCTGAGCCTGTCTCTGTGCGTGATTCTTTTGAGGGGGAGATGGCGAGGACATGGGCACTTTCAACTGCATTAGCTGCACCGCTCTGTGGCATCTCCGGGCGTTCTAACTGTGCTCATCTGCTCCAACCCATCCTATCTTTCCTTTCGGTCATTCTGATGGATGTTGTAGTAGTAGCTGATGAATACACCTTATCTCTGTGAGTGAGCAGGCTAAGTACAGCGCATCCTATTTTCTCCCTTGATAGCTGATGCTACTGAGCCTCTTTTCAAATGGGCACTGGCCATGTGGATAGATTTGGTTTAATCATTTCGGGGGAGGAGGTAGGAGGATGGCATCAATAGGAAAACCCTATCTGCAAGTACACCAGACGGTGAGAGGGAGAGCTAGTGGATTTCAGGGTTGGCCGCTCAGCTGCACACCGTGCCTTACTCTAGAACATCTTCAGTGCTGCTGGTCAAAGTGTGAAACTGCAGAAGAGTCTGTGACAGGCTCTCCAATGATGGAAATGGGATCACAACTCATCAAATGATTTATTATCTCATTTCTATGACAAAAGTGAAAAAATGTGTTTGGAAAAACAGGCAATGATACAGGCAGACACATTGCTAAAAACAGACAAAGACAGACAGACACATGTAAATACCATCTGTGGGCTGCAAGAACCAGAACATTCCTCAGAGGCCATCCAGGGTACTGGGCTAAGTTACAGGGATCATACACGCCGATTGTGATCTGTGGACAGAAAAGACTCAGAGTCAGGTGTCTGTTGGACTCACACAGACGCCGCTGACATCCCCCCCTTGCCTTTTCACGCTGTTCTGCAGACCCGTTCACTTGCTGAAGGGGCAAGGGAGGAGAAGACGACAAAGGGATATCAGACTGGAGGACAGAACTTTGTGACACCAGGAGACGACAGGGCTGTCGAATTGTCCTGTGTACCCCCGTGCTGCCTCCAGGGGCTCCCATGGCATTAGTTGGGGTGCAGTTTCAGTGTCAGCTGTTCTAAAAAGTCCCTGGGTGATTCGAAGGAGCAGCCTGAGATTCAGCAGCAGTTTTGCCAACTCTGGTCCCCACAGACCATCTGCATTGAAAACGCCTGCTCCTTGACCCTGCGCTACCCCCGGCCCCACCCCAGCTCCTTGGCACTAGCGAATGCACGGCAGCAGCACTGGGTCATCCTCACTGTCGCTGCGGCGCTCGCCACTAGACGCAGGTGGAGGAAACCAGTGCTGGCTGAAAACTGGGCTCTCCGTACCCCATATTTTTCCTGATGGTAACTGTGATTATTTGTGTAACCTTTATTATTTTCTTGATTCAAAGGCACCATAAATTATAGAAGTGTACTTAGGAATGAATCAGATACTAGGTGCAACACTGAAATACACACAGCAATTACAAGAAACTTCTGACTTTAGAAAAATAAAAATATGAAGACAAAGGCATTTTAGAACAAAGAAAACACAGGATGCTTTCATATCTGTTTCTCTTGCTGGTCTATTAACTCTGTGAGGGCAGGAACAGTGTCCACTGTCCTTATCTTTCCACAACTAGGATCTGAACAGTATCTGATGCTCAGCAAATATTTGCTGAATAGGTGGCAGAGTCGGCCAGTTTCTCCATGCCCCAACGGATGGACAGTCCCCCGCCTCCTCCACTGGGCAGGGATGGTGGGCAACAGCTAGAGGGAGGGGAGGTCTGACCCAGAGACCTGCAGCTTCTGTACTAAACCACCATCAGCATCTCGGCGAGTTCTTTTCCTCCCCTTCCCTTCCAGACCGGTTCAGGTTTTCCATTCAATGACGTTTGACACTGGGATTCTCCCCAGCAGGAAGATGGGAGAAGGGCCTCAAGGAAGACTGTCTACGAGAGGCCAGTGAGCTCCCCAGTCCCAGGGCAGGAGAAATACACATCATGCAAAAATGAAAAATAATGTAAAGTGTATATTAAATAAAATTAAAAAACAAACAAAAAAAGGAGTTGCCTTCCTGCGGTTCTGGCGGCTGCCCCACCCGCAGGACCCCCGGAGCTGTGTTTTCTTTGTCAATCCTGACACAGTATTTGTTAGCGAAGTTACCTGCACAGGTAACCGAGTTTACATTTCCAAGAATTCTTCGAAGCATTTGCAAATTTGTTACCCAGCAAGAAAAGGGGGGAACACTTTGAAACACTTCAAAGAAGAAAATGGCCAGATCCATAAAGAAAAAAAGCCCTGAAGGGAGCATCCCAACTCTGCAGATAAGTGATTTTAGGACTTTTGGGAAAAGTTCTCTCCTCGCCTACAAAATGAAGAGGTTGGACCATTTCATTTTAAAAAGTTCTTTCTAGCTCCAGAATGATAGAACTATAGAACTTTAGTGAATATGAAGAAAGAAAAATAAGTCCTCCAAAGGTCAAAAAATAACTCATGCTGTATTACACTCAACCTCACAGGGTGTCTAAAGGCTATTTATTTAAGAAGACCTAGGCAGTATCCATCCAGAAACTGTCATTAATAAAGACAGGCTGAGATTTAGTTTTCAAATGTGATCCCACAGACCTGGATTCTCATCAGCTATCAGAGTCACTTACAAGACCAGCAACAATTTACGTGCCCTTTCTGTGCCATAGTTTTCCCATGCGTGGGATGACTCTTCCACCAGGCCTGCACCCAACACGTAACTATAACAACAACATAAATCTGCTGTAGGAGGTCTTCGTTCAGTTCGAAGTAATCCCATGTCGAGGCAATGCCATGGCACAGTGACCTACCTTCGGTATCAAGGTAACTTTTCTTAACCCACAGAAAAAGGAGAGTTAAGTTCTAATCAATTCAACATGTGCGGGGTCGACATTTTGTCATCTGCAAATGTGGAATTGGGACTAAGTGATATGTAAGTTATATCAATTAGACTTGTATTAGACACTACAAGTGGATGCCTAATTTCAGAGTGTATTTCTGACACTAAATACAAAGGCAATGAAGTAGGAAGGTAATAAGAGAATCGTTTTTTGAGCAGAAAAGATCAAGAGCAATCTGACCTAAGATGAGCTAGAGAGGAATGATCAGCTAAAGAGAAATCTTCTCCGAGAAGTGAGGTCAGCTTGAAAAGACTTGAAAAGAGCTGTGCTCCCGCATGGAGGCATGCATGAGGATAAAAAGCAGGTGCCCGGACAGGAAAATGACAGAATCTATTTTACAGCAGTCTAAACATCATTTACTGTTTCCTTGACGGTCCAAAAGAGACACTAAGACCATTAGGATCCAAACCAGGAACCTCACTTGCTGTAGGAATTAATCAGCAGAAGGCTAGATAAGCCTGTTCAACTAATTGGGTAAACAGACTTTTAAAATCGCAGTCAGAACTCATCATTGGCTAGTATTTCTGGGTTCCAGAACTGGCTTTGTGACAAATCCATTGGGTAAACTTAGACAAATCACTTCCTCTTATAATGCAAATGAGAGGAAAGAGGTAAAATGTAACTGGGAAAAACTTGGTTAGAGGGGTTATAAAAGAAATCCTGCTCTCTACTTGGCGGATAGCACAGAACTCATTGAAATGCTTCAGTCACTATCTGGCGACAGTCCACTCAGCCATTCACTGAAAAGCACAATGTGGGAATGAAAAGAGGGTAAAATTGTCAACTTGAGCGTCTTCAGCTGCGAAAGTCACAATGATCTCACAAAACATGCTTATCTGACAATGGCTCTCTATTCCCCAAACACTTCACAGAACAGGAAATGCACAGAGAGATGACTTGCTCTAGGTGACGTCCAACGCTCAGCCACGTGAGAGGCCACCGCCAAGACACAGAGGGGTAACCCGTGAAGAGCCCCCAGGTAACAGCACCCTGAGGCTCCTCCACTGCTGCTGCTGCTCTTGTTCAAAGATTCTAAAGTCCTAGAATTAAAGGCTAATGTTGAAAGGGCAAAACATTTCCCAAGCCTTCAATCAGAGCTCCGGAGCAAACAGAAGGTTCAGGAAAGCTTTCCCGCAAGCTCTGGCCCGGGGATAGCGATGTGGGCTACAAGGTCACCAGCATCTCGGTTGTGGGTCACCCTGACAGTCATGGGGAAGCAACGTTTCATGCAGGGAAGTGAAGAACTTTTAAACGGAGGCCATTTTCAAAGGACCCAAATGGTGAAATGTGTGACACCCAGTGCTCATAAGGGCACAGCTTGGGTGACAGTTACAATAAGCAGTTTGCGCTGGAGCACGCTGGCTCAGGCTTGGGCAGGCCCACAGTTACCACCCCGTCCCAACTCTGCATCATGTCACGTCACACACACAACTTGAAGTTGACCCCAATGGGAGGGCTGACAGCATGGAAGTAAGTCCACACTCTGAAATGAGGGCTCCTCCACACCCCAAAGCCAGCTGTTAGCAGGTACCAGCACAGGACTGACTACAAACCACTCAACTGTTCAAGTGCTGACCCAGTACTCTATGTCTAGAAATATTCTCTAAGGAAATAATCCAAAATGGGGGTACAGGGGAGGGTACACGGAGAAGAGAGAGGACTTTTCCGTACAACCTCCTAATAGTAAAGATTTATAAGAAACGTAACTGCTCCCAAAATTATGTTGATACAAAGTGTGTTACGAGTATTCAAACAAAACAGAAAATAGTACAACCTTAATCTCTAAAAAAGATACAGAAAGAGACAAGAAGGATATATATAAAACATTTACTTAAGAAAGAGACAAAACCTTAAACTAATAGTTGAAGAGCTGTGTGAGGCCTTCCAAACAGGAACTTGAAGCCAGAAATAAAAATAATGAATGGCTCGAGCCTGGTGGAGCTCACCAAGCGGCCAGGTTTCTCTAAATGGGCACTGGCACTGTCCCCCATGGCTGGTGAGCTGCTTGTGAGCCCTAAATCACACAGTGGTTCACAGCGCCGTTTCCCAAAAGAACAAAACAGAAAAGGGTAGAAAACAGAGAGCATAGCACCTAGGAAAATATTTTGTGGGAGTTTTGTTTCAGTTACATATCATGGTATGTCACCACCTAGGTCCATTACTGGGCCTACGGTGGCTCTAAGTCACAGAGAAGCTTGGCATTAAGCGACCCCCTGGACACCATAAATCATCCAAGAAACAAGAGGAAATCAATCAAAGGAGCATTTGTTATCAAGCTTTAATTTAAAGAAAACACAATTAGGGATTAGGGAGCTGGTCAAGCCTTCCTGGGGTAGCTGAAGTTGAAGTGGTCACCCTGCAAATCTCGGGGTGGGGCGTGGCGGGGTGCTTCTCTTAAGGCAACCTCATCTCGTTCCTTCAGATTTTTTTGAAAAACAGAAAGATAACAAAGATTGCCTCTCTCGGCAAACATAATGTTGGCTACATAATGAGCTGTGCAGGGCCTCAAAATTCCTTTCTTACAGAGTTGGGAGACTGAGGTTGAGAAAAAAATTTTTTCTTTGAAATTGCAAATTGATGAACTCATTCTGAGAAAATATAGCAGGAACAATTATAGTGTGAGTAAAACTTCACAAAGCCTATTATTATCCAACTCTCTTAATTCTCCCCGGTACCTATAAGAGAGTGTAGCTTGTGTATAAAACACATCAGTTGTTCACTTTAATTTACAATCTCTTGTGTGGCTAAAACATCTTATTATAAAATCTCATTGCTTCTGAAAGACACTGACAGAACTCTCTCTTTTTTTTTTTTAAATTTCAACAGCTTTATTGAAATATAATTGACATATAATAAACTGTACATAGTTAACTTGTGTAATCTGTATGCTTTGACACACATCCTATGAAATCATCATTATAGCTGAGACATAATTGAGTAACATATCCACTTTTCCTGGAAGCTTTCTCATGCTTTTTTGTAACATCTTTCTCCTGCCCTTCTCTACCCCTCCTTCTCCTCACTTACCAAGCAAACTACTTTTTTTGTTGTTTACCCTTTTTCCCCCTTTATTTACAAATATTTGACATCAGTTGTGGTTCACATCTCCCATCACCATTGTTGTTGCTATATGTTAGTTTGCAGTTTCTAGAGTTTTATAAACATGGAATCATGCAATATGTATCTTCTTTTGTCTGGTTTCTTTTACTCAGCATACTTATTTTAAGATTTCATCTATATTGAGCATACATTAGCTTATTCTCTTTTACTTCAGAGTAGAAATATATTATATGGATACACCATAATTTGTTGATTCTAGTACATGCTGAAGTTTTGGTTATTTCCATTTTGGGACTACAAATCAACTGCTATGAGCATTGTGTATAAGTCTTTGATGAATACATAGTTTCATTTCTCTTGGGTAAATATCTAGGAATGTGATACCTGGGACATACTGGAATATATCCTGGCATATAGCTCATTCATTCAAAAGAATTTTATTGAGGGAGGAAGGCGAGTGTGAGACACCAGAAGGCAGATGGGAGACACGGCCCCAGCTCTCAGTCTACCACGGCAGGACAGTCACGTCTAAAGGGAGAGGAGCAGCGACTTGAGACAGGGACCAAGTGCAGTGACCTTAGAAAGGGGAGAGCACAGATGCTGTCTCAGAAGAAGGCTGCCCGGTGGATGGAGGATTTCAACAAGGACAGAGAATTTCCTAGGATTTTCACACATACAATATGTTTCAGAAAAACAATACAACATGAGGACAAAGAGAAACAGAAAAGTTGTAGGTGAACAACTGATGTGTTTTATACACAAGCTACACTCCCTCACAGGTACTGGGGAGTGGGGACTGTCCAGTGAAAACCAGGCACACTTAGCTGGGGCAGTAGCACTTAAGGAGGACAGCAATAGGGGAGGCTGCCAGGAGCCGGCAGGAAGACACCCTGAACTTGACCCGTGAGGGTGAACATGAACATTCTGAGGAACATTCTCTGGTCGTCTGCAAAGTGGAAGCAAGAACACTCACTGTGAAGGAGTGAGAGACCAGGGCCTGAACGACGTGGTGTCCCAGGAGTAAATTAAAACAGTAATATAAAATAGATCAAGAGGGAAAACTGAAATTAATTTGCCACTAATAGGAGGTGAGCAATCCCAAATCACCCTGAGAGGTAACAGAAACTGGAGGCGGAGCTGACTCAGAACAGCAAATGCTTTGACACATCCTGCGATGACCAAAAGAAGTCAAAAGGACCTGAATTCTGCAATTGTTGCTCAGAACATGGACGCCCGATTTTTAATTTTTCTCTTTTTACTGGATAATAAAACGATACTCAATGTTTCTCTGACCTTTGTCCTTTGACCTTGGAAGAAATTGCTGTAGTGTTTAAGCAAGGAAACCAGCACCATGTTGTCATCATACTTGATTAAGAAGTAAGGTAGGGCTGGGACCCCTTCTTTTTGACAAAGATCATCATATGCACGCGTCAGGGCTTGAATCTGCAATCAGGAAACATCAAGGTATTTATCAGATAATCACATACTGAGTTCTGTGCTGAGTTAAGGGAAAAGAAAAGAAACTCTCAAGCCAGAAGGCTGGAAGGGTCACAGTCCTATTCTTCTGCAGCAAATGAACATAAAGGCCTCCCAAACAACTCAGCTTTACTTTGACAGGACCTTTCCATGTGCTCGGTGGTGTCTTAGACAAAGGCACAGGGGACCTTTTTGGTGTTAGCACAAGGCTTGAGAGAAGGATCCAAACGTTGCTTCTCACCTGTGATAACCCAGCCTGAGCTTCCCACCGGCGAACCATACCAGGAGCCTTCCCTCAGCTTCCCTCAGTCAGTGAGACACACCTCACTGGCCACACGCTGACCACACGAAGCCTGCAGTTCGATGCTGCTGTGGCCATGCCCACAGGACCCTGCAGCCAGCGTCACTACGATCTGAGGACATCTTCGTGCCCCCAAAAGAAGTCCTGTACCTACCAGCAGTCTCCATATTATAACCCTTTTCCCCATTTAAATTTATTCTTGAGAGATTAGTTTTACAGTGACCTTCTGTCTTCAGAAAGAACTAGATGACTATTTGTGTACATAAAACCCAACTGCCCATGCATTTTGCTTTATCTGATCATACCTGTTTTGGTGAAAACCTCTGCTGCAAGCCTACTGGTCCCTGAATGAGGGGAATGCTCTCTGGAAGGCAGAGAGCGGGGCAACAAAACCAATAGTAGAAGTGGTACTTCTTCAGATCCTAGAAGGAGGAACATAACAGAGGGTATGAGAATAGCACCGACGATGAAACCAAAGCATACATATTAATGTGACTTTCGTACAGCGACGTGAGACAGGAGAACTGATGCACACAAGAGATGACCAGCTTCTCAGAAAGTCTCAGCTCCCACAGAACTGATGACAGAATTCAGAACCTCTGTCTTTACCCCAACACACCCTCTCACATACCAGACACCAACAAATCAGGATCAAAATAATGTGCCTCACAGGCCACTGGCTAACAGCGTTCAGTGAGCAACAGACGACATCATCATTACTGTTTAATACAGGCGACCACCGGGACTCAGCGTCCTCATCCCACGTTAGAGACGGGGACTGAAGCTTAGAGAGGACAAAAACAATAAAATATTAAGTGGAGAGAGAGAAGCAGAATTCTGCTTCCAAAATTTAAACTTCTGTCCACGGTACAAACACACTCGATGTACCACGTGCAGGGCACGCCCTCCAAACACGCTGCCATTCCCCTCACCATCAAAGGCTTGCAGGCCATTGAGGACGCTGCACTGGTGCTAACTTACACAGGCCCGGGGAATGTAGCCTGTTTTTAGCAATACCCTGTCGGTATTTCCAGTCAAGTGCTTGCCATGTATAAAGTAAAGGGTTAGCCGTTCTGACAAAAAGGCGAGTAACATTTCGCCCCAGCCCTCGGGCAGCTCACTCTGCATGGAGCAGAGGCGAAGTGATCACATGACTGTCAGGGTTGCACGAGAGCGCCAAGAACTCAGAGCATCAAGGATCTGAGGGAGGACATCTTGGGGGGTATCTGACAGCTCCCTGACCAAGGGGAGCGACCAGCGGCGATGAGTATATTTGATACTGCCGCCGCTCGGTCTGGGGACTCTTGCTCCTGAATTCCCGCAGCATTTGGGCCCACATTATTCATGTGCTGGGACCCCAGTCTCACACGGCTGCCCCACCAATGACCACTAGATCACTAGGTTTCTTTGGTTAGTTACTGTTTTTTTAAATTTTGCTATGAATAAAAAGTGGATGATGTTTAGTGACTTTCTGAGATATAATTCACATACGAATAATTCACCACATTAAAGTACACAAAAGTATACTTAATCTACTGACAAGGTTGTATGTACCTCCATCCTCACTAATTCTAGAACATTTTCATCACCCCTAAAAGAAACCCCATTAGCAGAAATTCCTTATTAGATTATTAGTTAGAAATACGAAAACTCCCTATTCCTCCTCCCTCCCCCTGAAGCCAGAGATCATAGATAACTTTTTCAATATAAACTTAAAATAAATGTGTGTCCAGATGAGAAAGTCTAGTAATAATAGTTTTCACAATATCTAATTCTGCCACTAACTGATCAACTAAGGACAAATTCCCTTCTGACAATTGTCAAACAAACCACAAAACTGAAATTAATGAAGTGTCTGTGCCTGGAGTCCTAAAGATAGCAGGAAGAAAAGCAAAAACACCTCCAGAGTCTTCCCTTCTTTGTACTTAAATGATTTGTCATAACTGATCTTCACCAAAAGGTTAAACGATTCTAGATGAAGGTCACGCTGCTTCTTGGGAGCTTGAGCAGGTCATCTTCAAAGTCAAAAGGCTGGAATTTCTTAGGATTCTTTTCCAGATACAAAGGACCTTGGTTAAATCAAACATAAAGTCCTCTGTGTCTGGAGACTTTAAAAGATAGATACTTTTAATATTTTTGAGACAGGATAAAAATGCTCAGTAAAAGCAAGACCATTAAATATACTTACTCTAGGAAATGTCTTAGAACTTTAAGTGAGAGTTAACATCATTTTCTCATTAAAGTTGAATTGTTAATTAGATTCTACTAAAATTCTTGGTGCAGAAGACAGACTGGGGTTAAAGTAACAAATTCAGAAATATGTAACTAATCCCAGTGGTGAGTTTACTCCAGGTCTGAATGTCAAAGTGTACCTACCACTCCCAAGAATTTAAACATTTCTCTCGCCTACTGCCCCACAGAAAGCACTAGAAGTGTTATAAGATGTGCTCTTGTAGCCCGCCACCCCTGCTGCGTCTTTCAATTTGACTCTGGTCTTTCTCCACCTGCCCTTGAGCAGAAAATCAGAGCGATGTGTGCAGGAGAAACAAAGGATCAGTTCTGAGGGGAGGAAGACAGACAAAACTTACAACAGAAAAAAAGGAAGAAGAAAAACAAGAGGAAGAGGATTAACAGTCTCAGCTGATGAAGCTATTGTGAAAAGACACAGTTTGTACATGTCAACTTCAGTGTTTGTATACTCACAGTAAAGCACTTTTTAAAAATAAAATCAGTTGGAAAAAAAAATCAGTAGGGCCAGTATTGTTCACTGAAACAGGTTGTTTTTTTTTTTTTTTTAATAATGGTCTGTACTAGAAATGACCTAAAATAGTCTACAGAATATTATACAGTCAACATAATTATAAGGGATGAATGTGCTTACATGCAGTCACACACGTGTCTACACACTTATGTGTACGTGCACCCATGAGTGTATATGTGTGTGCATGTGAGATCTCTACAACCAACCCTAATTTTCTCCCAGTTTCCTCACTGCAGAGACTAGGTTCTCCCCTTACATCCCTCTATTTCTCCTGGTGGCAGATGTTACAATAATATGACCCCTTGTCTTTGTCAAGGCTGCCCTTGATGCTCATTTTAACTAGATTTCATTTAGATAAAACATCTTTTTTTCATACAAAAACACAATTGTGTGGACAAGCTATGCAGTGTGATCTCATGAAGCCCAGAACTTTTAGGAAAATGTCTGGGAACCTCTAGCCGTCACTGGACTCACCACTGAGCTCTGCAGGTCCTATTAGACAAAGACGTTAACAGCCGCCACTGCTCCCTGAGTGCATCATAGCCTGAGCGATAAGGCTGGTCGCTCACTGTGTGCAAACCATGTAACCAGCACGAATGAACGCAGTCCTGGAAGGAGTGCCAGCACTATGTGGCTCCTAAGCAAATGAGCATTTCTTTAATGGCCATGACTTAAAATAACACCAGGTGAGACCTCCTGGGAGGAGAGAGCAGCCTGTTCCGTTGGCACCTGGGCCCTGGCCAGGCATTTCAGCAATCTAAATGAGACCCAGAGTCCATTGACTTACGGCGAATGTCAAGAGAAGGAACTTGTTGAGGAGGACAGGGTTCTCCAGAGCAGCACCCGACTTTATGGACTCCCAGATCTGCCAAAGAAAGAAGAGCATGAGTGCGGGTTCCCAGGCATCTGTGTTTCTCATGCAAAGCAGAGCAGAGCGCTGGAAAGCAGCAAGTCCCCTTCTCCCGGCCAGCGCCGCTGACTCTGCAGTGAAGCGGCTCATTATTCCCCTGCCCGCTTCACACAGGCTCCCTATCAGCCCCAGGCCCATGGAGGCTGAGGAAGAGGAGAGCCCAGAAGCCTGCTCTCAGGCGCTCAGCATCAGAGGAGGCAAAAAGGTCTTTTTCATGGCATCATTATTTCCTTCTACAAATATTTGCTGATTTCCACTGTACACCAGGCACACAGGGCTACAGAAATAAAAAGCTGCAGCCCCACCTTCACAAAGTCCAGGGGGACAGGCTGACCACACAGCGGGGTGCACCATCACATCACATGGAGCAGCTGAGAACACGGGCCAGGGAGGTGGGAGGGACAGAGCCAGGCGTGGCCTGCCCAGGCAGTGATCTCTGAACTATGTCCCGGGGATATCTTCGTCTTCTTCGGGATTAACCTGTCCAGAAGCACGAAGGAGCATGCAGATGCATTCAGCAAGGCCTACACAGGAGTGGGCGCCGGTCCTGTCCAGCACCTGCCGGCCACGAGATGTTTCGGTAACTAAGAGCAATGGATGCCTTTTGTGTCACTAAGCAAGACAAACACTGCTAGTAAGAGCCACTCCCCATACGGGTGGGAGAGCGCAAAGCAAAGGGAGTTCCTGCTGTTGAAATACTAACCTTGGATGAGCTGGAGCACTGAGGAGCAGGTGGAAAACCGAGTGGAGAGTGGGGTGCCCGTGGGAGCAACCTGCCGCTTGGGATGACAGGTTAAGACCTGATCCAACTCTTTGGAAATGTCCTTTTAAACATGCAGCCCAAGCAGAGGCTGGGGCCATCACGACAAGGCTAGGGGACACCACCCCCATCACCTGGGTCCTGAATGCACTGTCCCGAGGGAGGGAAGGGATGCCTGCCTCAGGACCGGAGGGGGCGACTTCCTCCTCTGCCACAGCACCCAGAAATCATCTCACTGCTAAAGACCAGTGCACAACACTCCACAAAGCAGGTTAGAGGATAAACTGTCCTGTTCTAATCCCTTGCACCAACTCAGATCACAGCACTAAAGACTTCCGGGCAGAGAACATCATGTCCCCAGGACAGAGGAGAGAAAAGAAAGTAGATAATGGGATTTTTAAGTTGTTCTCTGACCAGGTCAGAGAAGGAGAAGGTGAGGGCCAGAGTGACAGGACCGAGAGGCCACAAGGCCAGGCCAGGGACAGACTGGATATGGCCGAGAGGAACCGTCATCCTCTCCAACAGCATCACGGTGATGAGGACCGGGAAGCCTCTCTGACGGGCAGAAAGAGCAGAGAAGCCACACGTGCCCTGCCACAGGAGCAGAGCTCTTACGGGTCGCACACCTGCTTCTGGACACTGACTGGTGGGGAGCTGCGAGCCTTTGGAGCCTTCGGCCTGAGCCAGGAGAGTGCTGCACGCCCTTCCCTGGCCTTCCAACTACGCGCACGACAGCAAGGATTCTCCAGGGGCAAACAGACCAAAGCCCACCTCAAGCACCAAGAAGGGTCGATATATTAGCCAGACCCAGGGGCCTGAGAAGCACAGCCCCAGCTAGGACCACAGGCAAAGCCTGACCTTGACGCTCTCCCAGCTAACCTCATTCGCTGCTTGTTCCAAAAGTAGCTTCTTATCTGCAGCCTTGAACGCCTCGAGCGTGTTGGTGTTATGCAGAGTGCCGACGGCCGGGCAGCAGTGGGCTGGTGTGGGAGCACCCCTAGGTACGAGAGAAACACAGTGAAGTCGGCACAGCTGGCCCCGGAGAGCCACAGAGAAACCGCTGAGCACGGCACAGGGCAGAGCAAAGCAGGCCAAGGTCAGGTGGGCGGAGCCATTTCTTTGAAAAAGATAAATGTCATGAGGCCCCAGGCCCAAAAGGAAGCTGTCATCTCAGAGTATGTTGCTCCTCCACTACCACCCCACCAAATATTAAGTTCATCTCAATTTTTTCTTTCCCATTTTAACCTGAAATGGAAACACTGCTGAGCTTCTACTATGCCAGAAGTGTTCAAGGTTTGAATTCTCCTAACGGCTCCTCCCCCATTTAATGTTTGTATCACTCAGCCTCAGGATGCATGAGATGGGCACAGCTAGACTGAGTCCAGGGTCCTACTTGGGCCCCCATGCTTGAAGGTCAGCCAGGCCGCCTTTTCCGGGAAGCCATCTCACACCTTCTCTAAGACTGGGCACGTTCTAGAGCGTCTGCTGTCACAAGCAGCCGGCTGGAGGGCAGGGGCACGGCTCTCTTCTGACTGTCCCCTGAGCTAGCCCCATCTACCGGGCCCGCGCACGGAGCTGCCCGTGGAGAGCCCGGGAGTCCTGAGTGACACAGTCCAAGCTCCCTGTCTCCCTGCTGTGCCACACGTGTGCAGAGCCACTGCCTCGTGGGCCTCGGGGCAGCTAGTCAGGGGAGCTCGGGTTAGAGGAATCTGGCCTCATCTCTGAGATGATGGACGTGTGTCTCAGAGGCGACAGACGCGACGTGAAAATACTCAGCAGTGTCCCAGCCAGGCCATCATCCACACTACCGCAGAGAGAACACATTCGTGTCCAGTCCACTGACGACAGCTGTAGAGGGCTCTTCGTCTGGGGCCTGGGTGCAGCAGGTGAGGGAGGCACTAGCGAAAGCTCCCTGGGGGGTGGGGGGGTGGGGGGAGGAACTGACTTTCAGGGGTCAGAGTCCTCCCCTGGGAGCCCGAGTGTGAGAAACACAGGCCATCACTCCTCACCTCCAAACAAGGACCTTGCCTCCAGGGGACAGGAGGATGTAAAAGGCTGTTTGAAGCCAGAAAGGAATCACAGAGGGGCCAGATAAGCCAAGAGGGGAAGAGGGCAGTGAGCAGTTGGTAAACTAGGCCTTACACATTCAGACTTTGCTTAATGAAGGTGCTGCTGCACAGGAAGCAGAAATAGGAAGGAGGACGTGTGGCCTATTTAGATACACGAGGAAGAGGGTACCTTCTCACACGTCCAAATGTCCCAGGTGTGAATGCCAGGCCACACCCTTGCTCTGAGAGCGGCGGAGAAGGCATCACAGAACTCACACCAGGCAAGGACCTAGAGCACCAGCACTCAGCGAAGCACCCCTGAGGCTCACAGGGCACATTTGAAAGGAGAATTTTATGCTATCTAAATGAGACCTCAATAAGGCCGTTAAAAAAACTGGAATTAGTCTTCCCACAGACACCAAAGTGAACAGCGAGCAGCAGTGCGGGTATGCTCAGCCGGCAAAGAACGGCTCGAAGCAAGCCTGAAGCCGAGTGCTTGGGGGCAGTGTGGAGAAACCTGGCCTTCACGCTGCTCACTCACAGCCGTTACTTGGAAAGGAACAAAGCTGTTCTTTATCTAGATTTATGTGGGGCCAGAGCCTCCAGAAGAGACAGGCAGTGGAGGAAGCCAGAAAGGAATAAACCCCCCAGAAGGGAGGGAACAACACCCCTCCCCACAAAAAAGAAGGGCTAAAGCCCCTGCAAACACCTGGGGAACCCTGTGCTCCCTGTCTCCTGGGACTCTAGGGACCTGGGAAGTCAACCCAGTCTGGGGCCATGTGCAAATTCCCTGCCTTCCTTGCTGGCCTGAGTTCCTGTTTATAATATGCTCGCCCAGTGTCCATTGGCTTCTTCCCATCAATCCACCACACTCCATTCTACAGACACCTCCTTAGACTGCTCGTCACTGAATCCAGCAGTCGTGAGCAGCTAGTGCACACCAGCTCTAGCCAGGTGCTAGGGCGATGGCAGAGAATGCGCAGCTGGTGTCCACACAGACCGTACTGCACACGCGTCTCAAGTCCTCAGCTACTTCTGACGTTCTCTGAGGTCACAGACTTCCATTTCTCTAAGTCTGAGGCTTTGAAAAGAAAACTATTCCGTATGACTGGAAAGATAATGTTCCTCAAAGGAAAGAGGCCCAGGGAAAGAAACACTCTTTTTAAAGATTATTTTCACATTATGGAGAGGCCGTACACCAATGCTTCTCATCCCAATCAGAAACAGGAGCCCTGCGCAGCACTGTGGCTGCCCACTGCATCCCCGCCGCCGGCAAGCAAGACAGGTGAGGCGGCACCCTCCCCGCAGAACCTGAATGGAGAGGCATGTGCTGACCCAGGCAGACCCTTTAGGACAGCGGGTACTGTTCTCCTCCCAGTTCCACTCTGGCTCTCCTTCTCCTTCTATATGCTGTCGCCTGAAGGTGACAATTCAGTCTCAAGCAGCACGCAAAGGCAAGCCCTCCTCGGTGATGGGGCCACTGAGGGATAACGTCTGGGCCCCCCTGCTCTGAGCTATCGTAGGCAAATAAGCTTCCTTTGTATTGGGGCCATTACACACTGGGGCCCGCAGTACACCCTCTCCGAAGACAGCATCCTTCAGTGCCAGGAGCTGGTGCTGATCAAGTCTGGCTCGACGGGATAGTCACTGAATGCTCTGCAGAGAACAGGCTCCTGGGCGGCTTACTGCTGGCGGAGCTCAGTTAGGCTTCTAGGGGCTCAGAGCACAAGGACTTAGCTGGTGCTATGCAAAGCGGAGACCAGGACTGTGGCTCTTCCACTGTCCTTTCTGTATGCCCAGGGCCTGGCACATGCTATTATTAAGACACGAGGCAGTAATCACCAGGTTGTTGTTAAATAACCATCACCTCCCACATTGATTACCCATCTGGCATGCTATAATGCAAGTAATTGCCTTCTACCTTTCTCCAAGCTCCCCCAGAGCTCATGGTTCCTAAGTCTTTGGATTCCAAACACCTACACACCCCACATAATAGAGGTATTCAGTGTTCAGTGAGTAAATTCAAGATTTCCCCCACAAGCCCGTGCAGATGTACAGCATCAAAACAAAGAACATGAATGAAATGATGAAAATAATTTGGATAGAAAGAACTCATTTCTTCTGATTTGCTTTCATTAAATTTCCTAACTGGCTTAATCCCCTTGAGCTGCTATAACAAATTACCACAGCCGGCTTATAAACAACGGAAATTTGTTTCTCACAATCCCAGCATGTTTGTTTCTCACAACCACAGGTGCCTGCATGGCTGGCTTCTAGGAGGCCCTCTCGGGGTGCTGACTGTCACTTCTAGTGTGTGGAAGGGAGAGTTGGCTTCCCGGGCCTCTGCGACAAGGCACTAGCCCCTTCACCAGGGCCATGCCTTCAGGATCTAATCTCTTCCCACCTCTTAACACTATCACTTCACACTGCCTCCAACACAGGAACTGGGGGAGGACCAGACCATTCAGACCAGGGCATCCACCTTTCAAACTGGAAAGGACAGTAAAAGCTAAGAGCCCATTTTAGAGATGAGGAAACTGAACAACTAAAAGGACTTAAACCAGGAGCACACTCAGTCAGCTGTAGAGACCAGCTCTTCACACTTCAACCCTGGGCTGTTTTCATAACAGTAGGGCCAGGTCTCCCTGCCCACTGGCCTGGCACATGCAACAGCTAAAGAGAAGACAATGGCCACTAAGTCACAGCTGCAAGATCATAGATGTCCTTATCTCCTTTCACGAAAACTTCCAGACTGATAAAAGCTTAAGGTGCTTGCGTTTTGTAATAGGACCAAACCTAACTTCTGCAAACAGCTTTTGTCTAGAATTAGCTGTTGCAAAGAATAAAATCATTAAATTTGAAAACAAGAAGCTCTTCAAACCAGGTCAGAATCAAGACAGGCGCAAGGCTCGCCTGTGAGGCACATGGGACCCTGCAACACTTTAGGCAACGCTGCTGATGTATCGCTGCACTCTGGCCGAGCTGCGAGCGCTGACCGCGTGTGCACTGTCTGTACATTCCTTGTTATCGCGTGATTGCTCTGATATTGAAAGCTAGCCTTTGCCAAAACAGATGAGAGCTTACTAGGCTTTAATTAGTTTTGACAAGTAATCACAAGAATTTATTACAGAGCAAGAAAGTTCTGTAGGGAAACAGCAGCAACACGCAGCCTTTAAAGACAAAGATTAGCACCCTCTAGATTTCTTTTTTTTTTTTTAAAGATTTATTTATTTATGCATACAAGCACTGGGGTACAGGCCAGAGGTGGGGGGAGTGGTGAGAGGATTCACCACAGAGAGCAGGGAGCAGAACAGGCAGATCAACCGAAGTACACTGCTGAGGGGAGCAGCGGGCACAGCAGGAGAGGTCTGC
>JAGFMF010011663.1:5260815-5425994 GCA_019455555.1 Galemys pyrenaicus | reverse complement strand
CGCCATGTGGGTCCCCTCCCTGGCCGGCAGCAGGGATCGAACTCGTGCTGTAGTGGCTGCGGTTTGCTTCATAGTGCATTGCTTAACCCACTGCGCCACAAGGGAGGCCCACCCTCTAGATTTCTGTCCTGCAATTAACTTTTACAATTTGATTGAGAAAAAGGAATAAAATATACTGACTTTTGAGATACTGTATTTGAAAAAGCCCTCATCTTCGGCTACGGTCAATTTCGAAAGCACTCAAGCTGATTCACCCAAGCCTTGAATTCTTCATTTCTGAGTATCTTTCTGTCTTTAAATTTTTAAGAGTGACTGGCATACAGAACTGTGTTGATTTTAGGTATGCAACATGCTGACTTTATATTTGTATACACTGTGAAATAATCCCCACAGAAACTCCTGTTACCATCTATCACCACACCAAGTCAACTTCTACACCTCTTGAACCCCTTCATCCACTTCATCCACCATCCCACACCCCTCCCCTCTGTGACCACCACACTATTGTTCTTGCTGTCTGTGAACTTTGTTTTGTTTTTCAGATTCCAGATATAAGTGAGATCAAATAGTATTTGTCTTTTTCTCTTATTCAACTTAGCATTGTTTCCTTAGTGTCCACTCATATTATTATAAATGGCAAGATTATATCACTTTTATGGCTAACTAGTATTCCATTATATGTTATACACACACCCCCACAAATCTTTTTATCCATTCATCCATAGTTGTATTCCTTTGGCTTATTTCTATATCTTGGCAATTATAAACAATGCTGCAAGGAACACAGGGGTACATATATTTTTCAAATAAGTGTTTTGATTCTCTTCAATAAATAAAAACAAGAAAGATACTCAGAGTTGAAGAATTAAAGGCTTAGGTGAGGTCAACTGGCGTGCTCTCTCATAACTCGGAACTGCTGGATCACATGATAGTTTGGTATTTTTTTGAGGAACCTCTGTACTGCTTCCTATAGTGGCTACACCAATCCACATTCCCGCCAACAGCACATAAGAATTCCTTCTTCTTCACATCTGCATCAACACTTGTCTTGTCTTTTTGATAAGTTGCTCTGACAGGTGTGAGTTAAGAGGTCATTGTGGTTTAGATTTGAGTTTCTCTGGTGATTACTGATGTTGCGCATCTTTTCATGGGCCCGTTGGCTATCTGTATGTTTCTTTGGAGAAATGTCTGTTCAGATAGACCTCTGACCATGTTTTAATCGAATTGTTTGTATTTTTGTTGTTGAATTGTAGGAGCTCTTTATATATATTGGCTACTAATCCCTTAATAGATATATAATTTGTGCCTATATTCTCCCACTCAGTAAGTAGGTTGCCTTCTTGTTTTGTTGGTTTCCCTCACAGAGGGTTATTAGTTTGATGTAGTCCTGTGTTTACTAATGCTTTTGTTGTCCTTGCCTTTGGAGTCAGAGCCAAGAAGGTATTACTCAGACCAATGTAAGGGTACTACCACCTATGTTTTCTTCTAAGGTTATTACAATTTCAGGTCTTTAATTCAAGTCTTTCATCTATTTTGAGTTAATTTTTGCATATAAGATTGTGGTTCCAGTTTCATTCTTTTGCATATGGCTGTTCAATTTTCCTAACACTACTTATTAAAGAAGCTACCCTTTTCCCTTTCTTTACTTCTACCTCCTTTGTCAGATTAATTGGTGGATTTATTTCTGGGTTCTCAATTCTGTTCCATTGATCGGTGTGGCTGTCTTTATGCTAGTCCCATACTCTCCTGATTACTATAGCTTTACAATATGTTTGAAATCAGGACTGTGATACCTCTAGTATTGTTGTTCTTTCTCAAGCTTATTTTGGCTATTCAAGGTCTTTTGTTGTTTCATACAAATATTAGGATTACTCATCCTATTTCTGTGAAAGAAAGATGCCACTGGAGTTTTGATAGGGATTGCTTTGGATCTGTACATTGCTTTGGGTAGCATGGACACTTTAGCAATGTTAATTCTTCTACTCCCATGAACACAGACTACCTTTCCATTTCTTTGTATGATCTTCAATTTCTTTCAACAATGTCTTCTAGATTTTAGCATATAGGTCTTTCACTCCCTTCATTAAATTTACTCCTAAGTATTTAATTCTTTTTGATGTAATTAAAATGGGATGGTTTTCTCAATTTCTCTTTCTCATTGTTAGTTTACAGGAATTCAACAGATCTAGGTATATTGGTTTTGTACCTTGCAACTTTATTATCTTCATTTATTATTTCTGAGATCTTTTTGGTGGAATCTTTAGGGTTTTCTACTTAAAAAAATCATGTCATCTGCAAAGAGTAACAGTTTTACCTCTTCTATTCCAATTTGGGCTCCTATTATTTTGTTTTCCTACATAACTGCTCACTCTCAATTATCTTTAAGCCTCTCAATGGGATTTCTTTCTATCCTTTTGCAGCATGAGAGTGTAGAATTCTGCTAGACAAACTGAATGCTTAAGGGCCACAAAATGCTCTATCAAGAAATCCAATGACCATTACATTGAAATCTGACTTTTCTGCTTTCTTCTGACATTATTGACCATCTCTTCCTTTCCTGAAAACTCTGCCTTCTTTGGTTTCTGTAACACTTTTCTGATCCTTCATCCTCTCTGACAACTCCTGTCTCCACTGCTAGTTCGGTATATCCTTCTCTCCACTAGCTCTGTATGTTCCTGTCTCTGTTGCTGGTTCTATATGTTTTGTCTCCATTGCTAGATCAGTATCTTCTTGCCTTCCCCTCTGGACTCCGCTCTTTTACATGACAGTTTCCTTCGCTCACATAGCCTGTGATCTCCCTGACCTAGAGGACTCCCAGTACCACTCAGACTCACTCTTATTGACTCCAGAGCCTCCTACCATCTCTGTTGGGTACTGTCATCTCAAATTCAACATTAGCTCTAAACCAAACTCACCTCCTCTTAAAACTGTATTCTGCTCCTGTTTTCTCTTTCCTTTGAAGGCAATAAAGTGCCCCTATTACTCAGACTGAAACCTCAGAAATATTCTTCTCTTACTCTAGTTTCCTAAATTTAGCTACCTGTGAACATGGGCAGGCCACTTTACCTTTTGTCTCATGGTTTCCCCATCTGTCAAAGAGAGAAATCACACCTGGTATGTCTGGTATGTACGTGACAACGCCCACCTAATTAAGTCAATAACTGTGTCTCTTCTCTCCAGCAACTCCTCATGGGCCCTAGCCAGATTATGTCATATGCCCTACTTCTGCATATGGCAATGGCATGTGTGAACAGTCACAGAGATGGGAGAAATTTTAAAGACAGCTCACATCCACTCAGAGAGGTTTTGCCTGAGTTTTACACCAAGATTTTTATAGAAACTCTCTGAGGTCATATGTCATACCCCTTTTCATATTCCTGTAATGGCTTGCACAGTGTCTTGAACACAGAGTATGTACGTACACTGATGCCCGAGGATAAGCATCTGAAGAAGTCAAGAGGATCACAAAATATTAACGATCATCAAAATCAGGAAAGATGTTCTCTAAGGCTCAGTCACAATAGATGGCACTTGGCACCTGACAAGTGTCAAGCTGAAAAAATGAGAGCGCTATTCCAAGCATCCAGCATAAGTCTCTGTGCTACAGGAGGCAGAGAATTCTGAGGCGCTTCCCTGCTTACCGGGAGCCCCCTGGCTCTTCCTGTGGTCCACCTATGAGAGAGGTTTAGAATGCTCATCCCTGCAAAGGGCAAACAGTATGCTTCACTTCAGATTTTGAGCAAAAAATACTCACATGTCAAAAGCACTGAACTCCAATGTTAAGCGAGCTGGCAGCCCAGCAGAATCACCTGGACAGAAGCATTACAACATTTTCAATTAAAAGGCAGTAACAGCAGCAGTCATAATAGCAATGTTTATGAATAACTGTGTTCTCTTTAGTGAGTTCAAAGTGTCCCATCCAATTTCTGGTTATCCAACTAAATAGGGACTTAGCAGAAAATGATAGAGCTTTTGTAATTCAAAGCATTTGCCAAGAATGTAAAAAATATTCATGGAAAAAGATATTTCCAAGTCCCTTTTCCAGCAATGCTAAGTAATCAGCATACATTCTTTGGATTAATAACGTGGGTTTCACGACTCCCTCTCTTTTCCCTGCAACAGGAGAAAGGAAGTGCCAATGAAACTGGGTCAGGAAGTAAAATAGCAACCAGTGAAGAGCAATCATTATGAAAGACGAGGGTGTCTCTTTCTAAAGGAAAGCTGATCCTACGGTGGAGAGCAGAGAAGATGACAGAAGATGACAGAAGATGGAGTTTACTATTGCCTACCATTGTAGTAATAACCCTTAATGTCCTTGGGAGCTTCATCCAGTCGATACTCGTTCAGCTTCTTCTGGGTCAACTCATGCCAGAAGCCCACATCCAAGGCACTGTTAAAGGGGGCAAACTGTAGCTTGGAGAGCCCAGGAGCCCCCGCTGCCACCGCCATGATTTGTGGCCTAGTAAAACACAAAGCAGAACATAGCAGAAGAGCACAAGGCATGGTAAGAAAGGTCACTTGTAACGCTGCTTCATCAAAACAAAACAAAAACCAAAAATGAGGGGAGGTTTATTGGCTCTCTGAAAAAAAAAAAAACAAACTTTGAAATTATCTCCAGGAACCTGCTGGAACTGTCATGTTTCATCTCCGATGACCAACAGAACTTTCCAACTACAAAACCAAGGCCAGCCAGCTAGGGATACAAGACTGCCAGCGGCGGAGCACCGGGGGACAGCTGAGCGCGACCTCTCCAGCTGAGGACAAGGAGGGGGTGTTCACTCACCTAGCGGGAATCTCCACCTTCCTTCTGAAATCTCACTTTTTAAATCTTTTACATGCATGAAAATTTAGCATTTTATTGTATATATCTTAATATTTCATTCCTCCCCACCCCCACACCTACCAAATAAACACTGAAGCTCTCCAGACGCCCTGCACACACTCAGGGGCACACCCCCAGGTAGGCGAATGCAACATGGGAGGAACCTGCTTCCAAAAAGCACCTCCCACCCTGCCCACCTGCCCCGGGAGCAGACAGACTGACGTTCCTGTAGTGGCATATGTTTAAAGTAACGTGGATGGGGTAGATTTTTAAAAAGCAGTTCACATCCGCTCAGAGAGGTTCTGCCTGAGTTTTGTGCCAAGATAATGAAACAGCTTTCAGTTTTCCAAACTTGTTAAAATTAGAGATAAGAAGCCTTGGGCTGATGGTGACTAAATAGGGAAATACAGTTAGTATTACATAAAAATGCTAAAACTCAAGAAGGAGATGACGAGTGTGGGACAAATCAGGGAGAAGGCCTGAAGGAGGGGGGGTCTGAGTTATGGTGCAAAGTTGTAGAGGGGCAGAGGACACAAGGGGCAGAGCAGAGCATGGCTATGGCAGAGGCAGGAGGCAGGGGCCAGCTCTCCTAGCGGAGACTTCCACTGAGCGAGAGCAGCACGCACACAGTTTAACAGATGACATGTTAACAGATGACGTGGTAAACACGTACGGAGAGGCCCGAAGGGAGGCTGGAGGCCTTGGAGTCCTCAGTGGTAATTTTGGCCAGGGGATATGGTAGAATTCTGCAGTGGCAAACAGCCTGGAAGGAGGCAGATAGGGAAAAACATTTAAGAGCCTGAGGATTTGGGTCTCCCTGGTGACACATGGGGTTGAGCGCCGAACTGTGGGGCTTCCACAGCCACTGCAGCTTGAGTTTGATCCCTGGACAGGGAAGGAAGGTGACCCACATGGCACAGCAGACCTCTCCTGCCTCGCCCACTGCTCCCCTCAGCAGGGTATTTCAGCAGATCCGCCTGTTCTGTTCCCCACTCCATCTCTGGTGAATCCTCTCACCTCCCGAGACTCTGGCCTGTACCCCAGCTCTTATATGCATAAATAAATAACATCTTAAAAAAAAAGAGCCTGAGGATTTATGAATGAAGACTTAGGTTGGAGCAGAGGAACATAACTGAGACAAGACCCTCACAGGGGACATTTTCAGAGAAAAAGTGCCTGAATCTGCCACCCTGGTGTCCTCAAAGGGAAGACCTGAGGTGTCTGGCTAGAGAACTGAGGTCCACTGAAGGAAAGGTGCTGGCAGGGGCGATAATAATGATGGATGTATGCAGCTAGGGGCCAAGGTGAAGTGAAGCTGGCCGAAGGACAGGAGCTGCTGAGAAGGCAGACCCAGAGACTTAAGAGGCCTAAGTGGACCCCAGATCACGGCCTCAGCAAGTAAGAATGACAGTGGTGGGAGGTTACTCAGAAAAGAGAAGCCCGAGCCCAACCAAGTCCTAGAGAACATTCCACATTAGTGGTGAAGAAGAAACAGAAGCAGACACAGCAAAGCAGGAGCCGGTATGCAGAGGGTGCACCTCCACCCACCCAGAGCAAGAAACAAGACTTCAGAGCGGGATGGTGAATGGCGGCAGGCAGCACCAGAAGTCAAAAGAAAAAAGGTCAATTGCATTGGGCTTTAATTTTTAAAAGGATCTCAGGAGGTTTCCTAAAGTGTCATTTGACGGTCGGTTTGTAGAAAGAGAACACACAGGGTACGCATAGGGGGGCTGTGTCCACAGCAATTTCAGGGGGCACCTCCGTTTGCTGCTGCGGGATTCCTGATGGGCACACAACGGCTGCGTTTTAGATCTGCTTCTTATGTTTTCCAAGAGTCACACTTAAAAAGATGCTTTGGCAACAAAAATCTAGTTATGCATGAACGAAACATTTACAGTGGGGACTTGAACTGAAACAATACAAGAGGTGGTACAACAATTCAGTGGTTTTCGATGTAATCAGTAAGCCTCGCTGGTCACAAAGACGGGGGCATCCGTGGCCTAGACCGTGCTCCTTGCCTTTTACAGGCCTGCAGCCAGGCCCAGCCCCACCAAGGGCTCTCAGACGCCAGCTCCTCGAGGGTTTAGCATCAGATGAGCTGCCTGGGCCCTCCCGCAGGAGGGGAGGGTTGAGGCTGAGGGTGCCGGAGTCTCCTAGTTGGATGAGTGTCCGATGAGGGGGACAAGTCAGGCGCTTTCTTGCCGCCTTTGGGTAACCGACCTTTACTTTTGGAAGCCCCTCTAAGTCACAGGAGTTCTACTGCTTGTTTTTGAAAATCTTCATGCTCAGCCCCACTCCGTAGTCTCTAAGTTCCCACACAGCAAAAGGATTTATTTTCTACATCAATCTCCACTTACATGCCAATGGGCCCAGGACTGTACTTCTACTGTTAATCTCCAAACATAGATTCAAGTGTCTTTCAATACCACGACATGGATTTCTCAGGGGCATCTTAAATCCAACACACCTCAAACTCCCTGCACAATCACTCCCAAGGTTCTGCCCCCTTCCCTGTCTGTCCTGGTTTACTCTGTAGCACCGTGGAGCCAAGGGAGGGGCCTGAAGGTCACCTTCAATCTCTTTCACATCTAATAAACCACTCGCTGCTAGAAGCTCGACCTTAAACAGTTGCAGGAAGGAGAAGGTTGCAGTTACGGAGTACTGACCAGGACCAGGCTCTGCACCTGAATTTCATCCTTAAGAGGCAGCACTTCTCAGGAAGGAGCTGAGGTTTGGAGAGGGTGAACTTAGTGATTGGGAGTGACGATTCAAGTCCCAAGGTTGCTCCAGTGCTGCTGGTCCAGCACCACTTGCCTGCGCTCCATCCCACGGTCACATCTCAGCTCCTGCAGGAACAGGCTCCTGGCCATTGTCGTCAGCCTGTCTCCTAAGATGTCACCCGGCCACCAGGACTGAGCTGCAGGGGGCTCCCTTGTTTAAACAACCCACAGCCTTCCCCCACAGCAGAGTAAGCTGTCACCACCCCAGCTCGCTATTTTCCCCACCTGCTGCCTTGCCAAGACCCCTAGGAAACCTTTCTCCTCTCCAGGAAAACCCTCCCATCTCCTAAGACCCTTTACGAAGCTCACATTAACACCACAGCTGGGGAGCGGTGCTCCCCTCCCATGACGGCAGATGGAAATCAGAGCGTTCACCACCACGCACATGGTTGCTCTTTTGATCAGAACAAACAACAGCAGTAGTGACAGCAACTGCTCTCACTGAATGCTTTGTCTGTGGCAAGCACTACTCCAAACATTTTACGTACTACACGTGTCCCCCCTTACCCAAGGGGGGTCTAGCTCAAGACCCCCAGTAGATGCCTGAATCTATGGCTAGTACCCAACTGAACCCATACTGTGCCTTTTCCTACACATCAATACCTGTGATAAAGTTTAATCTATAAATTAGGCACAGTAAGAGACTGGCACTAACTAATAAGAACAATTATAACAACACACTGTGACTAAGATTATCTGTGACCTCTCACTCTCAAACTCTCTCATTGTATGTAATATTTTCAGATCACAGCCAGTGGGGATAACTGGAACTCTGGGAAATGAAGCCAGGGATAAAAGGGACTACTCTATTCTTGTCACAACGCCTACTTTACAGACACGGCTAGGATGAAGAAGAGCTTAGAACCCAGGCCTGTCGGCTTTGAAGCCCTAACTCTTCTCTCCATGCACAGAGCCTCTCAGAAGAAACCCCTCTAAGAACTCTGATAGCGCACATCAGCCCCACATGTGCCAAAAATAACTAGTCATTTGAAAATCACTTACATACTAACCTCCTCTCCAACAGAGTCAAAAGAAAAAGGCCACAGCCAGAGCAAGCTTCCAGTGTGGCAAGAAGTCAGCACAGCGGCTGACAGTGGCCCGGATGGGGCACAGCTGAGATCCTCTGTGTGATGGGCCAGCGGGCCCCCACATGCTTCAGTCACCCACCACCAGCCCGTGGAGGTCCACAGAACTTCAGCATCACTGTCGTGACCTGCTGAGGTCACCGATGTGGAATTTTTTTTTAAAAGACTTTATTTATTTATGCATATAAGCACTGGGGTACAGACCAGAGGTGTGTGCGGTGAGAGGATCCACCAGAGACAGAGTGGGGAGCAGAACAGGCAGGTGGACTGAAACATATTGCTGAGGGGAGCAGCGGGTGAGGCAGGAGAGGTCTGCTGCGCCATATGTGTCACCTCCCTGGCTGGCTGGAGGCAGGGATCGAACTTGTGTTGCGGTGGCAGTGGTTTGCTTCATAGTGCACTGCTTAGCCCACTGCGCCACCAGGGAGGACATGGAATTTTACCAGCACCAGAGACAAAACAGAAAGCTCTATTCCCCATGGTACTTCAGCAGCTGGGAAAGGGAATCAGGACCAACTCTTACAAGATAACAGGCAGGCATGCTAAGGAGATAATTTGCATGAGGAGCACATCTTTCAAACATTTTCTGACTTAGTTGGTCTTTGAGAGATTTCAAATAGAACCCAGGAGCCTGTTTCGCACGAAGACACAGTTGGTGACATCTGCTGACACTGGCCTGACAGGCTGAGACAACAGAGGTGTCAGAATACAGCAGCAGCGCCTGGTTAGGAAGTCGAGGGAAACACTTAAATTGGCCACTCAGGCAAAATGGCTCACTCTATGTCCTATCACCAACCTTCCTTAAGCTGGAGGGGAAAGCTGAGAAGGGAGGTTCAGAAGGAAACGCTGGAGTTAGTGGGAAGTGTTAGCAGAGTTATTTATGTGCAACTAACCTACATCTACACCTTGCCTGCTTCTGGAAAAGACCTGGGCAATGCAGATGAGGCTTCTGCCCTCTGTTTAGGTTAGAGAGCTAAAAGATTATATCTAGGCATCAATATAAGCATGACTCAGTTTTCTTTCAAACTATTTCTATCATATTCAGAATATGAAGGCCAGGAGTTGCACTAGATGGGACTGTGTCATTTCGAAGGAAAAATGGGAAGGCTTTGATGCAACGAACAAGAATCCTGACAGTAACCAAACATCCAGGCAAGATGGACTGAAATAGCAGGTGGGCGGCTAAGCAGCGGGAACCTTCTGGAGCTGTCTGCCACCCAAACGTGATGCAAATTTCAGACTCTTATGAAAACCAAGTCATGCTTAGCCACTCAATTAGGAGCTCATAAAACACTTCTGGATGAGTACTTTTCAAAAGTTTCTGTGGAAATGGCCCTAAACTTTGTGTGAGTGCTGTTTTTGAAAGTCACATCTCCACAGGAAATGTGTGAGAGCAGTTGCTTCCTAAGAAAGCCACGGCAGAGCGAGGAGACAGGGGTGCGAAGAGACTAATTTTCACGGGCTGACCTTTATGCCTTTTGAATTTTGTGTACGTAGAATCACAAAACAGAAATAAGTCAAACAATTAAAGCAAAAGCCCTGAGCTGTTGGCAAGAGGGTGGAGAGTAAGAGATATAGGACTACCAGCCCAAGAGTGTGGCTCCAAGAAATAACATCTGGGAGAGCCCTGAAGCTGGTCTTGTCATCTCTCTTCAGCACTCAGTTCAGTGCATAGAATATATTAGGAGCTTAGCAAATGTTGACATGAAAATAATAACTCTCTTCCTTCAAAAAGGGCCAGTGGATGGATGCGATGGTTAAGACAAATTTCAACAGAGCTTAAAATTTACTAATAGCATGAATAGTCCAAACAGAGTATAGATGGATGAAAGCGATAATGAATTTTCCATTAGTGGAAGTGTTCAAGCATAGTTCAGATGGTTATTTGCCAAATAATACTGCGCAGAGGATTGCTGGATCGGGCAATCAGACGAGGCAGAGGCTGGCAAGCTTTTTCTGAAAAGGGCCAGACGGTAAATATTCTCGGCACCGGAGGCCAAAACAGTTTCTGTCATATTTTCATCATCTTTTTTACAGCTCTTGGAACACGCAAAAGACCCTCTCACGGACTCCATGACAAAAGGTGTGGGCAGGACATGACCCAGAGGGTGCAGCGCTCACCCCATCCCTGCTGTTTCTTGATTCTCTGCCGTGCCTGTGTGGAGGTGCACTGGTTCTCAGGGACACTGATGCTTTGGGGGCAGGATCTCCTTAGAGGGCAGGGGAGGGCTGCCAAGGGGGAAGCAGCGGGCAAGCCCCGGTATCAAGGCGGGGCTGGCTGGTCTGTGATAAGCGCCTGCAACGCTGCAAACACACTTTTATGAGCATGCAAGCCAGGTGCACGCAGACAGCGCCCACACACGGCGGCGTCATTAGGCCAGGACAAAGCTCATTTTGTGTTTATTGGGGTGCTGACTTGTAAGCAGCTCTCCACATCCTAGGCAGGCATGTGGCCACGCAGCTGGCGGTTCCCTCCACCCCCCTCCTGACAAGCTCCCGGACATGGCCCCACACGCCTCTAGGCCACCCTGCCCCTGTCACCTTTGACTTGAGGTAGAAGAACCGGAGCTGCATGGTGCCCAGTACCCCGAATCAAGAGCTCCATCTGTCTGACATGTGACCCCACACACACCGCCTCCCTCTGCAAAATCAGATCAGAGGAACCTTCCCGGGAAACCTTCCCAGAGAGGCCCCCCCACCCTTCACTCCTGCACGTATGTATTTCCTGTCCTCTAAGACCCTAGTGCTAAAAAAAACACAATAGGTTGGAGACCCGGCCGTGTGTTCTTAATGATTTCCTGCCCCGGTCTCCCCAGCCCTCCGCCTCCTCCCGTGGCTGGGCAGGCGCATCTGTCCTGGCTCCTCTGTTCGGTGCTGCGCTGGGTCCTGCCTCTCTGCCTGCATCTGTCTGACTGTAACTCCACCAATTCAGTTTCTGGCTCATATTCCTCTTGACACACTCTAGTCCCTTGCAGAGCGGCTCTCAGATGTTACTAAGAAGAACTGTAGACACTTTTTATTGGTATCTCCCCCAAGAGGAACATGATAAAGAAATAGCTCAAGCTTCTAGGTCCGGGAGGATACACTCCAGGGGGCTTATTCCCAAGAGCTCTGGAGATGGGGCAGGAATCATCAAGAGCACCCGCTCAGGCCTCCGCCCTATTACTGGTTTTTCAGCACTAAGGCCTCAGAGGACAGGAAGGGCATATACACAAATCAACTTACACAAATTTTACTCAACCAATTCAAAAGTAGTGAAGTGAAATAAATGGAAAATAAATCTTTTCTCCCTGAAAGTGCCCTCTGGTTATATAAGTTAAAAGCCTGGTCTTAGAGGCTCAAAGTCTCCCTCCACAAAAAAAGAGTCAACTACAATGGACACAGGGCCCTCTGCAGTGGCAGACGCTGGAGATCTCGTCTTCGTGAAGACATCTGAACTAGCACAGCAGCGACAGCACAGACGCCAAGCGCTCTCTGCAGAACGCAGGGAGGAGGCTACAGCATCTGTGGTGCTCAGCCAAAAATAAATAACCTGGGCCTCATAGGGAGGAAACAGCAAGTAAACCAAACTGAAAATCTCCCCCACAAAATGACTGGGACTTCCAAAGTGTCAAGTCTTAAGAGTCAAGGGAGGACTCAAACCGTTCCAGATTGAAAGGGAAGTAAAGACAAGACGGGGGGCAATGTGTGATCCTGGGGTGACACTCTCCCTCCCACAAAGGCTGCCACTGACAAAATGTGCACGCTACCTCTGGGGAAAGTATATGGGAAGTCTTGGTCTGATTCTTGTAAGAGCTCTGGAAGCTTGAAGCTGTCCCAAGTGTGAAGATGGTTTTAGCGTCCGCAACACTCAGCCACGCTAAATTCACAGGCGAACCCATGGACACAACGGAAGTGGGAAGAGTGAGCACAGGGAGGCTAGGGCTTGGGAATAACCAGGCAGGGACATGTGGGAGGTTTCAGGGGAACTAGAAATTCTCGCTGTACTGTGAGCTGGGCAGTGGTTATAGGCATGTAACCTGTATGTATGTATGTAGTTTGAGTACGTCACTGTACATGTTACACCTGCAGACGAGAGACAATAAGCCCTATGTACAAGTTACATCAACCCCACAGAGAACCCTCCTATATTCCTTCAACAGTTAACAGATGACCTACTTAAATCAAGCTTTGGTAGAAAGAAATCCATTGCTTGAAATAAGCCTAAATGAAATAACATTTCCATACACGTTTCTGGCATTTTGTTAGTAAAGAGGCTGAAGATGGAAGCATTTGGCTTTGCTGCTTACAAAATTAATTGGCGCAGAAGCCTTTCCCGCAGTCTGGTTGGTGCAGGCCCCCAGCGGGTGGGCAAGGGGACCAGCCAGCACATATTAAGCCAGGGCAAGATTTCTGGAGGTAAAGAAGTAAAATTGGTAAAAAATAAACCACCATCACAGAGAGAAATAAACACGCAAACCTGTCTCTAGGGAAATAAGACCCTGGGAAGAAGGGCAGGAAAACAGAGGGGCCCACTTACTTAATAGCCCTTCACTGACGTGTCCCTGTGACGCTGGCATTCTGTTTGGGGGGTGCAGAGAATGACTGCTCAAAACTGAGTTGGGCTACACCCCACTGAGTCAGTTACACCAACCCAAGTCTGAGCGCGGGTTCTGGCTCCCCCTCTGACTGGCTGAGTAGCCTTGGGCAGGTCACTCCTCCCCCTGCACCCCAGTTCCTTTTTTGTAAAATAAGGACAATTATACCCAATGCAGGAGGCAGCTGAGAGGGCCCAGTTGGTGTGTGGGACACACCTGCCCCCGAGCCTGGCCATGGGCAACAGTCAATCAAGAACAGCAACTGTGGGCAGTTTTCTCATCATCCTGCCCTCTACCCACCCCCCCCCCGTTAGCCAACAGTGCCCCTCCAGCGGGACTGCCCTTCCCCAAGAGCACAGGAAAACCTGTTCTGCTTCCATCACCCCATTTAAGCTCCCCTCCCTGAGCGCAGAGCTGCTGCCAGCAGAGGTTTAATTACAATGAAACAGATGGTCCCCTGCCACAGGTTGGGGGGAGTCCAGAGGAACTAGTTCACAGGGGCTAGAAGCACTCTGCCCAATTTCTTGAGGCCATGCAGGGCCATTTACTTAGCAGAAGGGCCAGAATAACAGCAATTTGGCCCTGAAGTATCTTCTTGGGGCCAAAGTGGAGCAGAGAGCAGGCTGAACCCTCATTTTCACAGCCGCAGGACCACGAGCTCTGGCTGTCATGCCCACGTCCCGCTGACAGAGAACATGTCCTCAGCGCTGGTGGGGAGGAGGAGGCAGAGATGGCCGGGGTGGGGAGAAGCACATGGAGCCAAAGCATGTTTTGGGGATCATGACCCTTCTGCCATTTCATGAGTTTGGGGATAATCTGCAAGGGTGCCAGAGGGGGTTTAAAGTCTTCCCTTGCAAAAGGAGGGGGGAGAGTTCTAAACTTAGAAGAAAGATGGAGCTTCACCGGGAGCTGACAACTCAGGGCTCCTGTAGGGGAGCCAGCTGGGTGCAGAGGCCCGTTCCCTTTAAAAACTGCCTGTAAATCAAAATGTTCCTGAGCCAAATGGATGTCTCCACAAGATACCAAGTCACCCGAGGTGGCATCTTCTGGTGGCTGTGCTGTCAAGTGACTTCTGTGGTCACAGCTGATCATGCAAGTAGCTGGGCCAATTTCACTTAGCACTATACCTGCACGTTTTAGAACCTAGTACCCTCTGTACCCAGTAATGCCCTCTGGTCATTGTCACAAAATACAACTGAAAACACTTCCAAGTGTCCCTGCGTGGCTGGCAGAGGGGAGGGGTTGGCAGCGCCACCATAAGCCAGTACCACCCAGTGAGGAAGGCAGCAGTGGGGAGTGGGGATACTCGGGCTAAAAGTGGAAGACGTCTCAGTTCCAGGTCTCTGATTCCAGAAACATTCATGGTCTCTGAACAAGAGTGTTCTTGTCTACCCGCACGCCCACCATCTAGTTCTTTGTTTCTTCCCTTTCAAATCTCGGCTCAACCATCACTAGTTAGGAAAGACTTCCCTGACTTGCTCGCCGTAGGTCAATTCTCTCATATCAGACCCCCAAAGGGCACCACAAACCTCCCCCGCATTGCACCTCTGTAGTCCTTCGACATATATTCGTGGACATCAGTCTTCCTACTAGAAGAAAAGCTCTCTGAGAAAGGACTGGTTCATTTTCCATTTTCCTCCATTCATAGCTGTTTTCCCAGCATGCAATTTAGTCCTAGCACCACAGAGATACCTAATAAGCACTTGCTGATCAGCACGGTGAATCTGAAAAACACAAACAGTACCATAGGACTGGACAAAAGGTACATGTGGTGGGGTTTTGCCAGAAAAGTAGGCAAAAGCCAAACCATGAAAGGTGTTCATAAAAGGCAACAGATTCATATTCAGTAAAGATCTGCACTGTGGAGCGAGCAGTCCCGCAGTGAGGGCAGCCTGCACAGGAATTGAAGCCAGGAGGTCTGCACTGAGGCAACGAGTGGGGGTGGGAGTGCAGAAGAGAACGGGCCAGGAGACAAGGACCTGTGGAGTACTGATGACTGCCCTGGGCTGGGCTGGAGAAGAAAGATGTGAGGAGAAGAGAAAGTCCCAGACGACTCCCAGGGTTCCGTTCTGACTGGCGACGTGGAAGAAGAGGAGAGCCGAGATTAAGGAACTGCAGGTTTGGAGGGAGGGAAGGTAATGAGTTTAGTTTTGGACTTGCTGAATTTGAGAGTTGGTATTAGGGCGTGATCTGGGCTCCAGACATAGCCACATAAATGGGAGTTGAGACTGTGGGTGAGAAGAGCAGAGTAGAAGGCAGAGCCTATGAGAAAACTAGCATCCAAGGGACAAAGAAGGTGTTAAAAACAAAATACGCCCCAAACGGAGCCATTTGTCCTACACCCCATGTCACCAAGCCAAGACTTAACTAGTTTTAGTTCTCCCAGAGATGGAATCTTAAACCCCATCAGGAATGCCTTGGTTGGCATGAGTGAGGTCTTCTGCTTAAACAGAGCCCTGCCATCGCCCCAAAGGTAAGCACGTTCTGGTCTGTTCCTCTGCTTACGGGAGCCTCTCATGTTGCACAGCTCCTGGGAGCTCCGTTCTCCCTGCAAGATGGGCTGCTGGCTGAGTTGAACTGACTTTTGCTTAAACTTAAAATTGTTACTATACTCCACTTATCTTTTGGCAAAAGGAAAGAGTCCACAGTAGAAACTGAGGGGGAAACAGTACGTTATGGCAGTAAGTTTTTGTAAGTAAAGGACTATTAGCAATGTCAGAGGCACTGTAGACCTGAAAGATAAGGAGAGCCTTCAGGAGTTCTGGTAAGTGGTCTAGGTCTGATGACTTTGGGGAGAGCAGCTTTGGAGGGGGGCGGAGCGGAAGCAGATTTTAGCAAATGATGACTTCCGGAAGTAGAAATGTGGTTGGAAAGAGGAGGCGCAATGGCAGAGGTTAGTGGGAGGGTGCTTTGTTTTTTTCAAAATGGGGATAAATGCAGATATTTAAATGAGAAGAGTGCTAGCCAGGAAAGAAACAGTAAGTGGAATCAAGTCCTGAAGAAAGGAAGCAAGATGGGCTCTCCAGCACCCTTGTAAAAGGAATCAGCCTTCAACAACCAGCTCCATCACAGGATTAGGATAAAAGGCAAAGTGCTAAGGTCAGCTGGTGATTAGTTTGCAAGTGACAGAAGACGAAGGTGAGGGAGCCTAAAAGTATGGCTGCAACCCAGAGACGTCATAGCTTGGGTTAAGAGACTGAGTGGAGGGATGAAAGAGTGAAAGACAAAGAAGTGGTGGCAGGAGGCACCCAAGCAGCCTTGGGGAGCAGGAGAGCCGGTGCCTATATAGAGCAGAGTGTCGGTGAGTCAGGGTGGGTGGACAGTTTATGGCAAGAAAAGACAGCTCTGCTCTGTAGGGCCAGAGTTCTTGAAAAAAGAGGACACCTTCCCACACCACCCTCTAAGAGACACTCAAGGAGGAACAAGTTCAGAGCAGGGTCATCCAAATGAAACAGGAGTGAGGAAATCACGAAGGTGATGGTCCCGGGGCAGGACTGAGCTGGGCCCAGTGAACACGCTGTCACTGTCTCTACCTGGTAACAAAGCAGCACCAACTCACTCTTCCTTGAATGCACAATTGGGCTCTACTTACAAGGGAGAAGGGGGAGAACTGGGAAATAGAGGAGGAAGGCGTTCCTGAGCTTCACTTCTTGGTTAAACTGTCCAGGCCATCTGGAATTCCAAATAAACCTCAGCAGTAAGGATAACCAGTCAGGGACCACTAAAGAACTACTGCCACACAGAGGATTCATCCCCTTGTCTCCAACCCCACCCCTTTTCTAGATTCCTGCCCCTCCTCCCTGCCCCACCTCACTGCAGGGTCATCCAGTCAGTCACCAGTCCAGCAAATCCCACATCTTCCCTATCGCCAACATACCCATCGTTCTCCCTCCCCACAGCCAGGCCTCTCTCCTTGGGCGCCAGTGCCCTGACTGGTCTCCCTGCTGCGCTGCCTCGTGTAGTGTCAGTTACACCACAGTGCCGCCTGGGTAATTTAAAAGATGAGGGCATGCCACAACCCTGCATGAAACTGGTCAGTGCCCTACACTTCAAAATAAAGTCCAAACTCTTAACACGGTAATGCTAACTCTACAGCTTATGTTTACTGGCTGCTACCACTAAGGGGGTAACGCGTACCCTCTCATTCCATTCTCATTGCCACCTGGGAGAAAGGGTCATGTTTCCTCTTACTATAGGTGAGGAAATTGCAGCTCAGAAAGGAAATGACTTGCCCAAGGTCACAAACTTAGTTCAGTGGCAAGGCCCATGTTGGCACACAGGTCTCTCAGACTCCAAAAACCTGTGCTGTTAATGTGCTATTGTCACATGGCCCTTTACAGTCTGCCTCTTGGCTCACTTTCACCTTTTACCGTACAACTTTATGTGCCTGGGGCACTGCTTTCAGGTTGTGCGTTCTCACCTACAGCCCTTTACTCATGCCACTCTCTGCAATATCACCCATCTGCTAGCCCTCTGCACCTCCTTCTGTTCATCACTTAGGACTTGGAAAGAGTGACAGCTCCTCACAGTGGCTGATGGCTCAGTCAGACTTTCAAGCATGCTAGGTCCTCCTTTAGCAAATGGAGGAAAGCTCCATACCACCTTGTCTAGCTTTGACTTAAAGTCAATTCCTTGAGGATGGGGAGAGGTAGCTTACAAAATTGTACTTCCAGCTTGCAAAACAGTATTAATCACAAAGCAGAAGCTCAATAAATACTCATGCTTGTTTTCTACTTAGAAAAGCTAACTGGAAAGAGAATAGGGAACTTGTGGTTGAATGAGAGTCTGTACTCAGCCCTGTCCAGGATTTCAAATCATACCACAAGGGGCCAGGAGGAGTTGGTCAAGAAAATGGAGGAAAAGAGATGTTCGCGGGAGCAGGAACAAAGGCCTATGAGTGAGAGACAACCTGTAAGCAGCTTAACAAGTGAAGCAGAGAGTTGGGGGCTGTAGGAAACATTCAGCAAGATGAGCCTCCCAAGTCCAGCCTTCTCTTCATTCAGCTGTTGGCTCAAACATCACATTCTGAGAAGACTAGTGAGCCTTTAAAATACCTCTTTCTGCTGCCTCCCCTCAACCCCAATTTCCCCAATAAAACCTCTTTATTCCATTACCTTATTTTTTTAGTAATATCTGTCCACCAGGATCTGAAACACTTAACCACCTATTAAAGTACTGTTTACCGACCATCACCTCAAGACAAGATTCTTAGTCACTGTGGCGATTTCTATGGGTAACTAAATGTGCTTAGCTCGGAAAAGAAAAAGTCAGAAGACAACAAGCTAGCAGCTTTCACAGATATGTGGGCAATTAAGTGGATGGGGGATCCCCTGGGCCTGAAGGAGCTGAATTCCTGGGTAACCCGAGTCAGACCTGCGAAGAGCAAACAGGAATAATCAGAAGTAGTGAACTTTCTGTCATTTGAGAAGTGTAACCAGTGAGCAGGGGTGTCGGAGAGGAAATCCAAATACCCAGTGCAAAGGGGGACCTGGGACACAGAGGTCTTAAACTGGCAGCCACAGATACGCCTGCTTTCAGCTGCAGAGGTTAACATTTCTGAAGATGCGCTGGCAGTGCTTTTGTTGTTAGTGGCCAGTGCTCAGGGAGCAAGCGCGTCTGTGCGCGCAGTGTGGGTTTCATCTCTCCAGTGTCACTCTCCTCCTGACAGAGACCTCTTCACACGCGTGCCTTCCTGACAGACGGAGTGCTAAAGCTTGCAAGCCCTGGGGTGACCCAAGGAGCTGAGAACCTTCGTATAGAAAAGCCCCTAGAACGGACTTGAGTTAAGCTCCTAATTCCACCACTGACGTATTACGACTCGCGTTGCACAAGCTCAGGAGGCAATGCCAGGATGCGAACCCGGCCGTCCGAACTCCCGCGTGCAACCCCGGAGGTCCTGAGCAGTCCCTGCCAGAGGCCAGCAGGGCCCGACCTGGGAAACAGCACTTTCCTGTCAGAAGACCCCGGGCTGGACCAGGCTGAGGGGACGTGGCTGGGCGAGGAGCGCGAGAGCTCGAGGCAGGGACTCCGCAGAGGCAGGCCCTCGCGGGGACGGGCGGACGAGCAGCCAGAGACCCACCGTTGCCCTAGCCCTCATCGCCTAGCGCGCCCCTTCCCGCCGACGTGGCAGAACCCACCCCGCCGGACCCCACCTCTCCCTCAGCAGCGCGGCTCACTTACCGCCGCTCAATTTCCGGCAACTACAGCGGCGTACGCGGCGCGCGCCCCGATGACGCAATTGTTCCCGCCCCCCGGGAGAGCTGTGCGCATGCGCGCTAGTAGACGCGGGCCAGCCGGGAAGAGCCCCTAGCACCGGGCAGAGTGGGAGGGACTTGGGTGATGAGGCGGGCGGGGCACCGGAGGTGGGCGACGCCCCCTGAGTAGAGCGCTCGGCGGAGACAGACGCCTAGGAGCAGGCAAGCGTCTATGGTATGCCCGGCAGGCTTTCCAGAAAGTGCTCCACGTTCTCTCCTGATCTAGAGGATGACAGGAATTGTCATTTCTATTTTCAGAAGGGGCAGCATCCAGCATGTCACAGGGACCATTAGGGAAGCGGATGGAGTGACAGACGAGTTTTTAGTAGGTAAAAGCCAAAGAAAACCGACAGTGACTGACACTAAACCAGGTATCATCCTCACAGCTCCCCCGCAGTTAACGGGCAGTTATTCATGATAAGTTATTTATTGAACGATTGCACAGTTGCGTGCTGAAGACACAATAGTGAGTATAAATGCACTCCATCTATACGGCCATTCACAAAGTGGTCCCAATTGAATTGACTGGATTCACAATGAGTAACACCTGTGATTTATGATTATCCGCCATGGCTTCTGGGGTCCACATCACTATTTGTCACGAAAGTCCTGCAAGGTTGATGTTCTATCATTCCCACTTCACATGGGAAAGACCAGAGGCTGAGAAATATTAAATGGTTCACCGAAGAGCTTTTGGGCCAAAATTCTAATCAAAGTCTGTTGGATTCTGCCAAATGAGAAAGCAATGCAGAATTAGTAAGGAGATACTTTCTTTGGAAAGGTTATAGGAAGGGGTGGGGGACAAGTGGGGAGACTCTGGCAATAGGGTCACGATTCTAATCAAAAGATCTACAAATGTCTCGAAAGTTAAGCAAAGAAGGGTTTTTCTCTTGTAGGGAAGAGTGAATGGCCTAGAAAGAACCAGATGTGGGCAAATTAGGGAAAAAAAGTGATTTGATCGTAGCAGATCAGAAAAAAAATCATCCTGAGGCCAGCATACTATCAGGAGGGGCTGTTGAGGGCTCCACCTGGGGCAGGACTCTGGGGAAATGACAGAACCTGAACTAACTCTAGTTAGGAGCATTCAGTTCCATTGATCAGTGGAGACAACTGGTTTGGCTTATCATTTACAAGGCAAAGCAGCAGAATTCAGAAAGATGGTTTCTGGCCTTGCCCCAGGTAAGTAAGGGCGGCATCTGCGAGCCTGTCCGAGTCGTATGGGAATGGATGTTTCTTTGCAGTAAACGGTTTTCAGAGCACAGCAGAGGGGATTTCCTAACCGTCATATTTTTCGGGAGCATGGAGCTGGTTGTCAGCTCTGCCCACTGTACCTGGCTCCTCTCCTGACACTGCCCTGCAGGCTGCATGCTTGGGTCACACTGAACTAGTTTCTGGTGCCTCTGCTCTAGCCCTGCAATTCCCCTGCACTTCCTTTGCTTTCTCTGTGTAACTCTTTCTGTCTTCAAAATCCAGCTGAGAGGTGATCACGGCAGCTGGGACTGGCCACAGACTCCTTGGGGTGATCCTTAGTGGGGAGCTGTCTGGTCTGGGCAGCAGCCGCTGGAGCCCCGCTCCTACCCAGGAACCTGCACAGACTGTCAGGGATTTCGAGTTCGCTGCCTGCCATGTACTAATAAGTGTCCGGAGCCATAAGCACAGCTCTTCCACTGCACACCTTAATTTTGCCTAAGGAGAGAAGAACTTTCTCCAAAATTGCTACACTGTTAATAAACAAACGGAAAGACTATTCAATGAGAATTACCAGATATTTTATGCAGGAAATACATGATGTAGTAGCAGAAATGGAGGATTGCAAGTATTTTGTTCCTTGAGCTTAAAAAAATCAGATGTAATATGAAACTGATCTGGATACTGCAAAACTCAGTTAGAAATTGCATTCCTGCATGTATTGAAACATATTCATCAGCCATGACCTTGGAGAAACCACATTTGGTAAAGGCAGCCTGGAGTGATGGGAGACTTTTCAATCACATGGAGATTCTTAGATGTTTTAATTCAGGCCTTCCAGGCAACCCAAGAACTTGTAGCTTGGATGTTTGAATTTCTTGCACAAACTCCTGCACTCCCAACTTGCTGCACTTTTTTTTGGATCAAGTCGTAAAGCAGAGCATATACACTGTAGGGTCCAGAAACAAACATACCTCAGAATTAATGCTTCGTGAAGTTCATCAGATGCAAAGGGAAGAAAGAATGAGCCATCTACTTGAAACTTCAGTCTATTCACTTTTAGGAAGTGCTTTCATCATTAGCTTTCAGGAGTCAGAAAGCATTTGTTAAACCCAGCTTTGATTATAAACCCATGCCACTGAAGATTTGCACTTGGAATATGAAACCACGTGTACACAGAATCCAATCAAGCCTAATTCAAGGTAATGTTCCCATTAGCAGATCTGCAGCGCTGGGATGTCATTACTATTGCAGAAACACTGACATCACTCTTCTGAGCAGAAATTAAAACTATAAATGTAAACCTTTTAATTATAACCATACCTGAAAGAACCTCATTGGGATGCTCACACAGCATGTATTATATGACCCATATAACGTTTGTTATTAAGCTCAGACTATCTATAATGTTCTGTCATAGTGCCCTCTCCAGGGCCTAGGATATTTGAGTAATCATCAGATATTTAAAATAAAAACATTGTCTTAAAAATATACTGTTAATGAAGTTTCCCTGATACTTTTCTCATTTTGAAATTATTCTTAAGGACAGTACTAGATACTTCAGTGCTATACCAGATTAGCCTCCAGATAAACAGTGAGTATTCTGAGGGGGGATTAGTGGTCCAGAGTTTTAAGCTACATTACTAGCTGTGGGCAACCTTCTCCAGGTAGTTTTCTTGCTCTCAAGAATGCTGATTGTCACCCCACAGGATACAGCAATAAGAACAGAATCGAGAATTAGATATGACTTTGTCTCCCAAAACAGAGTTCTATCTTCCATACATATTCTGCACATTATACACCAATAAAACATACTCCCAACCACCTATACCTACTTCAGAACTGGACAACTTATCAAAATTATTGCTTATTTTGAGTATTGCTTTATTGAGTATGTGTATGTGTGTTCATAATGCTTGTTTCTTTCTTTATAAAAAGAGGTTTATAATTTAGTGTGAGCCTTTAAGATTCTGTCCCAAAGAGTGATTTTATTGTTAGCAAACAAAAAATAAATCATCATTACTTCTAGAGAAAAAAAAAAAGAATGCTGATTGTGTCAAATTTTGTCTGGGACAGCTGGCAACAGATGAAGATAAGCTGGTTGACAGGTCTCAAGCAACATACATGCCTGTTTTCTATTTATTGTGTCCTTAGTTTCAACAGATATTTGAAACTATAGTTTTGTAAACAAATCAATGTAAGGTCTGAAGTAGTAATATAATAAATTTAGTTTTTATACAATTTAAAAAAACTTAGTTCCCAAATTTAGTTGACACACAGGTAAATCTCAGACAAAATGTTGGTGGGAAAAAGGAGTACCTATTATATGACTCCACTAAAGTTACCGGGTTAACAAAATGAATCTGTAATACTATGCCAGGCCAGTGTTTGCCTGGGCATGGGAGGGGTATAGTTTGCAAAGTAGCGTGTGGAACTTTCTGGGATGGTAGAAATTCCACTCTACCGTGATTGAATGGGGATGACATGGGTGTATTCATTTGCAAAGTTCATCAAACTCTACATTTAAAAGAGGTGCATTTGGGTATGTATCTGTTGCATGTAATAAAATGATTTTAAAAACTGCAGTGGGGCTGTCACCTGCCCACCCTCTTCTGGGCTTAAATCCAGCTACAAGGTTGGGCTGAACCTAGTTCTTCCAAGCTTGTTTCCCTGCTAGACTGAGACCCTCCTGATGAGCACTGTACGTGTCTGTGAAGTTCACAGTGCTTCCTGCGTCTCTGGGAGCTGCATGTATGCGTGCCAGCGGCCCCTTCCCTTCAGCGGCGACTGCAGCAGGGGGGACACAGGGCAACTCTCTGTATTATTTTTATTGAAGTAACATTGGTTTATAACATTATGTAAATTTCGGGTGCACAGCATTAGACATCACGGCTGTTTCTACTACACAGGATGATTCTCTACCCAGACTCTGGCCTCCTGAACTGATGCTCACAGTGAGAACAGGACTGATGCGCACAAGTCGATGGCAGTATTCTGGAGGGAATGTCCTCGAAGTCTGGCTGTTAAATTCCCCATGATTGACTTGGCACAAGTCCTTCCGTGGTGCTCGACGGCAGGTCATCTGAAGCATTCCTGGATTCCACAAATACCCCAGTAGCCACTCACTGGTTTCCATTCTTCCAACCCTGAAGTAGTTCTGTTGTGTTGAAACCATTGTTCTCCACATTCTTTTAATACCTGACCCAAGGACCAGGTCATGAAGTGTTCAAAACAGTATTTGTTAAACAAATAGACAAGGTCTGAGCATCCAAAACGGAGAGCTGCTGAGGTCACAAATACAGCCTCCTGGTGAGCAAGGAGTTCGGGAGAGGCTCAGAGCACAAGACCTGCCCCTGCGCCCCGGCGTGGAACAGACCAAGATTATGGTGCATCAAGAAAGATGCAAGAGCAGGAGCTTCCTCGAGACCACATTATGTGGCTCAGGTCAATCAATCCACCTCCATTACTTGTCATGTGGAGCTCAGCAGAGGGGCCCACACACCCTCGCAAAGAGAGTCCCTTTGTGCCACACCACCCAGGTTTCAGAAACCCAAGAACCTGTGGAAGAGAGAGGGCGGCAGGTTGAATCTTCACAACCTTGCTCTTTATCGAACACAGAGGTGGTCACAGCCGGGACATTCCCAGTATTGTTTCTACCTGGAGTTAGACTTTGGACCTACCTCCTGGAAGGTCACCTTTCAAAGCAAGACAACTGATTTTCTACAAGCCAAGTAGCTAAAAGACTAATTCATCAAATGTCCAATCTATATATAGTCTCATGGGTTTTCTGGACATTTTGCTAATGTTACCAACTTCTCGGGTCTACGGCAAGTCCTATGGCCCAGAAAGACTTCACAGGCTTTCAGTGGTTTGTGTGGTGACCTAGTTGACTGGTTTTCACCTGTTTAAAGAATCATTTGAGGGAATTTTCCTTTTGTCAAAAGATAAGGATGGTTTATTCTTTGACTCTATTTGACTTATGAGTAGCTAACAAAGACTATGTTTGTGAATGTACATTTTTCTTGAATAAGTTAATGCTATGCCACTAGGTCTGCTTTCCCCCACTTTCTGCTTCTTTTCTATCACCCCTCTCCCTCTGTCTCCCCCAGACATTTCTCCCCATCTGCCCCTTCGTCTCTTCCCTTTTCTGTCCTTATGCTCCTCCATCTTCCTCTCCTGTCTGATCTCTTCCCTTAATTCATCCTTCTTGACCCTGTCTTCCCCCTCCTACTTCCCCTAGTCTCCTCTTATTTACACCCCTTATTCTTCCCTCTCTCACCCTCAATCTCTCCATCTCTATTCCCCGTCTCTGCAGCCCAGTCTCTCCCTACTATAGCAGGGGGCCGGGGTCAAAGCATATGGACCCTTCCTGAAAATGGTGCCATGAAGCAAAATGGAAATCAGCTACTTTAACTTTACAACAGATGTAGAAAACCATGCTGATAAAGTTCCATCCATGTGTTGGTGTTAACCTCGTAAACACCTGAAGGAGCCAGTATCTGGTGAATCTAACAAGTTGGTCATTCGAGGGATTGGCTTTAAGTTTGTTCCCTTAAGCTCATTGAGAAAGCATGTTTGTGAGTCTAAAACTTCTGCTCCTAAACTAAGGTCTTGAAGGAAGTCTTCTCTGGAAGATATTTAATATTTTGGGCAGAAAACCTGCTTTCAACTGAATTCTGTGCTTCCACAGGCTGCTAATTCTTTCCCAAGTGGGCAGGGGCTGGGCTATCTTTGCTCCCTAATCCATTGCCTTTCCAAGTTCAAAAATTAATTCAATGATTCAGGGGGAAGTGGGAAGACCAGGTTGACAGCACGGGAAGGAAGTGCATTCCAGAATCAAATCTGGGAGCAGCTCCTTAGCCACTCAGCTAAAGCCTTGCTATTCGTAAAAACAGACATCTCTCTGTCATGAGGTTGTGGTGAAGGATCAACTGGATAGTTGTTGCAAGGTGCAAAGCCTGACACATGATATATGCTCATTGTTTTTTAAAACCACACGTGAGTTCCTACTAGGCACCAGCCACTGAGTAGGCGATGTAAACCCTGTGCACAGTAATGCAGGGGCCTTGTTCATAATGCTCTGGCAGTTTACGGTCTCAGTCTCAAATGCAGATTTCTTGTGACCCAAAGTCAGAATTTAGAACCATTTCTCCAAATTGAAGAGCTGATGCCGCAACTCTTCATCAACACCAAGGGTGGGCACGTAGCCCCCGCTGTGTAGGGTGGTCTTTGTACGTTTGCTTTGCTCCTGAGGAGTCCCAGGGAGCAAAGCGATCACGGGTTTTCTAAAAAAAGAACTGTCTCTAACTTGGAACAGACCAGCAGCAGCTTCTAAAACCAGGATCAAAATTTCCTTAGTTCCTCTCCAGCTTTAAGCAAGCACATTTGGGGATGCAAAACAGAGCAAGAATGAAGTCTGTTATAAAAAAGTAAGTCCTTTTCTAAAAATATTTACACATGTAACAAGGAAGCAAGGAAAAACCCTAATCAGAGTTGGTCATAGTTCACAGTACACTTCAGTATATCCTCTCAGTCCAAGAAACTCAGAAAGGTAGAAATAAATAAAATGTGACAGTACAGTTTCAAATATCATCATTTAGAGAAGTAAAAAGATCATTTAACAGATCATGCAAATGAGAACAGAGACACAAAAGTAAGGGCTGATACAGGCACTCCCATTTGCACAGATATCAGCGAGGCATCAGATCTTAAAAATACTAATCGCAACCAGATCATAACATAAACACCGAGTAAACTTGTGCTCCCACACCTCTGGCGAGGGTTACTTAAGAGGTGTGACTATGAAAGAACGTGGGGACTTTAGACGAACACAGAACTCGTTAATGAAAATGAACACTGATGAAGACGAACACTGTCGCTTCACTGGCGTAGCCAGAGACACCTCCATGTCAACTGTTCCTGCTCTCAGTGGGTTCTCTTGAGAACTGCACCATGCTCGGGAACAGTGTGTGTGTGTGTGTGTGTGTGTGTGCTTCACAGGACACGGGCTAGGAAGAGCTGGGCCCCAGAGGGTTCCATCCCAGCTGTCACAGAACCAGTCATGTGACCTCAGGCGCCTTGCATCTATCTCCTGCTGCGACTCTCCTCCTGAGAAACACCACCCTCCAGCTGTGGGGCTTTCTTGAGATAAACCTGGCTCCGCCCTCAAGAAATAGGCTTTCTTCTCTTCGTTTCTTTTGTTTGTTCACTTGTAATGTGCAACTATTAACAAATATTCCCGTTTTCCTTCTTGTGAGGGCAACAGCCCGTTTTTCTAACCATCAAAAGGAACGGGGCTGAAATGACGGACATGTAAGCTGCAAATTTTTCCCATCTACTCTAAGACATGCGTGAGTGAGAACTAAGGCAGAAGTCTCAGGCTGGTTCAGACGCTAGCACTGAAGAAAGCTGTGAGAGACTCAAGAGAGATGTGCTGAGAAGCAGCGGTCTCAGAACGGCTGCCCAGTCTCTCCAGGCGGCCCCGGGAGGGGCAGCATGTGTCTGCACGAGCAAGGCCCCTCACAGTCGATCTCCAGGGAACACCACCCATGTGTCCCTTCAGTTGCCAATTAATTTGAGCATGAACGCTTGAATGACAACGAGTCTGAAGCTTCCATTTTTCCTGAGAATCAGGGGAGCTCACCCACATCCAGTTCTCCTGGAGTTAGCCTGCCCTCTGCTCAGACACTGCTCACCACTGCCCCCTGCCATCCCACCAAGGGTGCCGAGGACTTAGCAAACTACCCAGCCCCTAGCACTACTGGACTCCACAAAGCCCAGGCGCCTGGTCTTCTTCCTCCATTTCCCTCATCACCATTGTAAGTGTCACTTGGTTACACATCCTCATAGCTTCCTTTAGGAAGCAATGTGCAGGATTTTCTTGAATGTCTTCCTGAAGTTCTCGTTGCACAAAGGGTAGATGAGGGGGTTCAGTGTGGAGTTGAGGTAGCCCAGCCAGATGGTGAACATGTGCACGTGCTCGTTGCAACAGCTCTTGCAGAAGGCGATGACCATGAAGAAGATGAAGTAAGGAATCCAGCAGAGGATGAAGGCTGCCATGATAAAACCCAACTGTTTGGCGGCCTTCCGCTCTCGGTTCAGGTGCAAGCCGGACACATACTGTCGTGAATGTGAGCGCAGTCTCTTCCAGGTGAACTTGATGTAATCTAGGCCTGTGCCAGACCCTTTTCTCGACTTGCCTTTCCCCGGGGCTGGCTTTGTGAGGGTGTCTGAGTCTGTCCTGGAGAAGGACTGGCTGTCAGCCAGGGTCTGGTCCTCCGACAAATCACTGGCCCCTTGCGTGCTCAGGCCCTGCTCATCCGACTCGCGCTCCCCCTGACTGTGGTGGATGGCGGCGTATTCCCTGCCACGGCCCTCCGCCTCTGTCTGCATCTGCGCCGTGTTAAGTGGGAAGCGGTGGAGTCTGTTCGCGTCTCCATCCTCATCTTGGCTGAAGCTGTCAGGCGACTTTATCTCCTCGGGGTCTCGGCTCGCTGGCTTTAAGGCAGGGCCATCGCCGCTGACATTGTTGGCCTTTCTCTTCAGAAGTTCCCAAGGAGACCCTTTCCCTGGTTTCTTGGCACCCACCTTGCAACCCCCTGACCTCATTTTGACTTCAGAGAAGAAAGGGAGGGACCCGTTGACGAGCTCCCGGTGCTGGTAGTGCAGCTGCACGGCCTTGTAGATCCTGAAGTAGAACCAGAGCATCAGCAAGGTGGGCAGGTAGAAGTTGATGATGGCGGTCATGATCTTGAACCAGGTGACATCGTAGAAGTCTGTCTCGCACTTGTCCTCCCTGTGCCCTGAGCTCTGCGGCATGAAGTAAGGCCAGCCCAGAATGGGAATGATCCACAGGAAGGAGAGGAACCAGGCACCCAGGATGGTGACCGAGGCTTGGGTCTTGGTGCGATACTTCAGGTATCTGAGGGGCTGCTGGACTGAGCGGTATCGGTCAATGCACAGGATGAAGACGCTGAAAATGGATGCCGTGCTGGCCACGTAGTCCATGGAAAGCCAGAAGAGACAGAGCGGCCGGCCGAGGGACCACTTGGACATGAGGAGGTAGAGGATGTTCATGGGCATGACCACGGCCCCCACGATCAGGTCCGCCACCGACAGGCTGACGATGTACAGGTTCCCCACGGTGTGCAGCTTCCGCTCGCTGCGCACGGCGTACAGCACCAGCAGGTTGAGCCCCACAGTGACCAGGGAGATGGTGCTCAGGACCACCACCAGGGGCATCAGCTGCGGGCTGGCCATGGTGGTCTTGTTTCCCTCACACATCTTGCCTTCGGGGACGCAGGAGGAGTTGGGAAGGTTCATTGGCGCAAGGCGGCCTCCAGCTAGGGCTCACTCCCTGTGAGGAAAGACACCAGGATTAAGTGCCAAGCCACTGGAGCCACTCAGCACCAGCGCGTTGATCGCTGGGGGCGGCAGACACTGCACTCCTGCCGGCCCGCCCCCCTCCCCTAGTCCTGCCTGCCTGCCTTCGTGCAGTGAATGCCTGGCCTGCTTCTGGGTGTCGGAAACTGGGCAGTGGACGCAAAAACCCTCTGCCCTCATGCTAGTGAGGGGGCTGAGCGGGAGCAAGGAGACGGCAGTGTGAATCCCAGGTGGCACACGCTCTCGGGGGCTGCGGCATGCTGGGTCCAGGCATGGGGCGTGGGGCGCGAGTTCCTGTGCCAGCGGCTGGTCTGGGAGCGTTTGTGAGACGCCCGCATGGCCAAGGAAATAGGTGGCAGAGGTGGGGTTCTAGACAATTCCTCCTCTCTCATAAGTGAGCACGACAAGGAAGGGGGTTGCTTCCTGCTTGCGCGCTCCTTCCTGAACGGCAGTGATGGCTGGGGCTGTGGAGTCATCGGGAGGCCCTCAGAGAAACCACTGAGACCCAGCCGGCAGCAGGCCCTCACTTTAGCTGGCTCTCACTGGGCCGCTAAACCAGCCGGAATCGTCTTCGTCCAAATTGGTGATTACGGGAAAGAATTAAATGTCTGTTCCTGAGAGTTTTTACTTGCTGCTAAAAGCACCAGCTGTATGGGGGAGGTCAGGAAAACGCCCAGAGCATGAGTTAATCTAGCACATCTCCTGAGATGAGTGGTGTCCAATGAAAAGGGGGTCATGTTTTTTGAGCAATCCTTTGTATTACTTTACTTCTGTACTTGAAAAAACTTTTTTTTAATTATATAAGCTATATAAAGTGATATATAACAAAGTCTTTGCTGTTTTCAGAACATACTGAACACAGACTGCCTCCTGCTACTGGCGACCTTCAAAGGGGGTGGGAGGCAGGCAGGTACTAAGACTTCTGGAAGGCAGGTTCAATTTTTATACTTAGTAAAAAGTGATTTAAAGAAAACAAGAAGCCCTGGGAGTGTCACTCTTTCTCCATAACTTAATGAAATAAATTCTGACAAAACCAGATAAATTCTGAGGAGGCTAAATGCATATAATTTTTTAAGATAAAAAAGCAGTTGATCTCTGTGGAAGGGACCCTCTGAGCTGGAAGGCACCATTTGGGGGACTGATTTTGCCCCAGCTCTGCCACCAGTTTTCCAATGGGCCAAAGTGAGGGCAAGCAGAGAGGCTCCTCGTCCCCTCTGCAAACTGCAGTCCCGGTGTTTCTGGTGTTCTCCTCCAGCCCGGGGCACCACAGTTCCACAACCCTCAGTAGCAGCAAAGAGCCTTCTCTGAAACTCGTCCTGCCCACAGCACTGTCTGCTCGGGGGCCTTTCTCAGGCACCCTCCTATCACCCAATCATCACCTCTGAGGACAACCCCCAAAAGTACAGTGTCAGGTCGTGCTCCTTCTTCCTGCATCTGACACCTACTACCCAACACCCTACAGCTTCACCTCATCCCCAACAGAGTTGAAACCCCTGGATTTGTTCAGTCATCTCGGGGAGGAGGGAAGACAGCTGGGCAAGTCCCATTCGAGGGTCATTTAGCTTCTGGCAATCAGGTTGGGAAGCAACAGGAAGCGGGAAGCAGCTCCCGAAAACACCCCCCTGGCCTGGTGTTCTCAGGTAGCCTTGGCCTCCCTTTTCTCCACAAGTGTCTCATTTCTCTTGCTCACTGCCTGGAGGAACTTGCTCTTTTGCTCACTCGCACACAGGAGGAAGGACATCTTGCCCCACATTGTGCATAGACTACGTATCACTTGACAATTATATTGGACAGAAAAAAGAAAAGTTGTTTGACTGAATTGGGATAGCAGACCTAAAAGCCAGTGTCACGTATTAGGCATCTGGGGAGAAAGTGACTGACACCTGCAAGTTGTTTTGAAATGAGCCAAAAAGAAGTCAGCTTGGCTGGCTGGCTGGAACGGACCAGTGCACCGACACATGAGGAGGCGGAGAAAGAAAATGTCGGCTGAAACCTAGGAACTGGCGCGCTTCTAGCTGTTCTACTTTGTTGATGATCTTTATAAGAAAATATTGGAGAAAACGATGCAGTCTAAGTTTCTCTCCTCCACCTAACTGTCCCCATAAGCACAATTCTTTATCAGCTCTCCTCGTAGCTTAGACGCGTCATTTTGCATAAAGATGAAGAAGGCAAAGATCGCTAAACATTTCTTTAGAGGCAGAGGGCTGTGAAGTTTCTAGTTCAGAGCAGATCCAGTCAACATGTATTTACTGTGAAAGGCCTCCTTTCCAGCTCAGTGGTGTGTTTCAGGGATAAGAAGCCCCACTTCTGCCCTCTGAAGTCACAGGAAGAGGAGGATTCCGGGAGAGGTGGCTGCCCCCACTCCATGCTGCGTAGGGGCCCATGCTGAGCCCTCACCCACACTGCATAGGGACCAATTTAGTGGTCGAACCCCCCTTGCACCTGGGACCACCATGGGGAGAGGGCGGTGGCACCTCTAGGTGCCTGGGTGTGACACGACTCAGACTCCTATGAGGCCTTTTTCCCTCGGGGATCTGCCTTTTGAAATGCAGTGGCGAAAGGGTTTCCCTTGAGAAGTGCCAAAGGCCCCTCAGGCACCTGGCAGTGCGGGAGGCTTCTGCAGACACTGGTCCTGGGTTCCCCTCACCCCACGCAGGAGGCCGTGCCCCCCTCAGGCTGGCCAGACCCCACCAGGTTCTGACCTGCCCGCTCTGGGTTCGAGACTCAGCTGTCAGCGGTGGTGCTAGAGACCTTGCTCTGGGGAGAGAACGGAAGCGGCAGGCGGCACCTGGAGCAGCAGGTGGGCAGGCCGTGCAGCAGCACAGCTCATGTCCCTGGGGCGCCCGAGGAAGGAGTGTCCTCTGGATGCAGGAGCTGCTGCCGCCTGGGCTCTGCCCTCCAGGGTCTGCCCTCCTGGGCCCAGTGGCGCAGAACACACAGGTGGGTCTCCAGTGTCCTCACCTGCAAAGCAGGGGAACTATTTCTACCTCCCTTCCTGGGCTGAGGGGAGAGTCCAGGGGCAGGAAAGCTCTGCAAGGTGATGACTTGGTGACAAGCACAAAGGGGCCCTTCTCCTCCGAGCGGCTGGTGTGTACGATCGAGCCATCTTTTTTGAATTAAGGCGGTGGCTCCATTCCAAAACCATTAGCTGCAGTCGGGCCTCTTCCTAGAGTGATTACAAACAGTCTGATCTAATCAGGTCCGTGCACCAGCAAATAAGCCAAGGCAGCCACGGCCCCGCCACACGCCAGGAAAGCTACGCCAGCGCCTGTGACAGCACGGGGCCTGGGCTGGGCGGGCGCGTCTCATCTGTCGCTTATTAAATGCCTCAAGCCCACAGAGAGGCCTCCTGGCGATCCCCAAGGTTGAGCTGCAGAAATAGCCAGTTCTGGCTCAGAGGGGTGAAGCAACTTACTCAAAGCCACACAGCTAGGACGTGGCTGCTAAAGCCAAGATCCAAACCTGATTTATCCAATCAGGGCGTCTTACGCTCCTTCCTTTGCCACTTGGGGTTTGAGAAGCCTCTGCTGTGATTAGCTGTCCTGTGCGTTTTTGGATATTCCACAGCATCCCTGGCGGTGCCCCCCTTCGCTTTCAGGCACGGCAATCAAAACTATCTCCAGCTGTTGCCAGATATCTCCTGGAGGGCAAAAGTTTCCTTAGTTAAAAGCACTGGTCTAGGGGTCTCCCTGGTGGCGCAGTGGGTTGAGTGCCATGCTGTGAAGCATCTGCAGCCTCTGCAGCACGAGTTCGATTCCTGGCCAAGGAGGGGACCCACGTGGCACAGCAGACCTCTCCTGCCTGGCCCACTGCTTCCCTCAGCAGTGTGTTTTGGTTGATCTGCCTGTTCTGCCCCCCACTCTGTCTCTGGTGAATCTGCTCACCCACCACACCTCTGGCCTGTACCCCAGTTCGTGTATGCAGAAAAAAACAAACACTTTAAAAATATAAAAAAGCATTGGTCTAAGTGAGGAATACCCACCCTGAGCTATCCCACTCCCCTCCTGCCAGGGAGCTCAGCCTTCTGTGCAAGGTAAGGAAGAACGCAGGGACTGTTTTCTTCCATTTCTTGATGATACAAGATCCCACAGCTGGTGACGAGGAATCACCCTTCACCTCCCCTGTTTTCACCGTGGCAGAAACTGCTAACGTCTCCCAATGCTGTGCTAATGTCTTCCAGTGTTGACTTCCCTCTACTGCAGAACGGACTTCTGCTTCTTAGATACATGCATGGCCGCCTGGGCTGGGGTTGCGTTCCCGAGCTCCTTGGGTGGGGCCTTGTGACTCCATTCCAGTGAAGTGGAAATGGAGACGGAGTATCCAGAAAGCATCCCCGAAGGGAAGGCGTGCTCTGTTCTCGGCCCCTGGATTCTCCCGGGGCTGGAATGTGGGTAGGATGAGCGTTGCTTCCTAGGCCACCTTGGGAACACGAGGAAGAGCCACAAAAACCTCAAAATGGGAGAAACAGCCATTTGGAAGGAGCTGAGGTCCCTGATGACCACAAAGCCCTCACACCAGCCAGAAAAACCAACTCAGCGGTTCTCTGTCCTGCACAGCCAGACAGATTCCTGCCGACTCCCTGGGCCAAGGTCAACGCTGGTAATTATCATGAGAAAAAGAGCAACAGATAAGCCGCATCACACACACCCACACACAATCAAACTGAACCTAAAACTCTAGAACACAACCGGGATGGTACAATGACTGAGCTAAGACCACAGCAGGTGGCGGCGCAGGGGAGGGAGGAGGAGACTCTCCTGAGGCAGCTGTGGGTGCCACGGGGCGGGCGGCAGGTGGGGGCCTGTATGAGCTGGCCTTCGAGGATGAGAAGAAGTTCACTGAAGAAGGGAAGACATTAAGGCCGAGGGAAGGGAAGAATGAAAGGACAAAGCTGCAGTCAAGGAACCTGGAGGGCAAAGATGGGACAGACAGACAGAGGCTTCTCTGGAAGGCCTGGACTGGGCCTTGCCTGCACTGCTCCCCTGCCCAGGCGTCTTTCTGACTTGGAGTTTTTAACTGCTCCTCTCGCGTGTCCAGCGTCTGACTCCCTTGTTCGGCTCTCCTGTGGCACGGTCATTCTTTCTTTGGCTGAACCGCCCCACTGAGTGGGGCGCCCCCCCCCCCCCCAGAGCGTGGGTCGCACCTGATCCTTCTGTCTCCAAAGGGTAACGACACCAGTGGCCGACGAGGGGACACCCTGGTAACGGCAGGTTACCTCGCACTGCCAGTCTCCCATGCCGGCCCCAGGCTGGCACGTGACAAAATCAGCCTCGAGGTTTACTGGGTGAGCCCCGGAGAAATGGGGCCCACACGGGGGCCAGCAGAAGGCACCAGAGAAGCAACTGGGCAGCACGTCGGCATCTTCGTCATGGGATGTTTAAACCGACACAGACTGGAGACAAGACTTGCTTTGCTGTGCATAGTGATGCCTTTCCGCTAACTTTTCTACTTTTCCTTGGCAACTGTTAGAAATGTCATTCCTGGTCACCCAAAATGTGAAGAAAGACTTGTGTGAGAGCACAAAGCAGCTCAATCAAGCATGATTTATGATAAGAAATAATCTAATATTTGGGAACTAAACATTTAATGGGCAGCTACAGAACAACCACGTGGTCACCGATAATCACATTTACGAAACTCCAATAATGATATGGGAAAATGTTCCTTGACAAAATTAAATTTACAGACATTGCACAGGATGACGTCAACTCAATTACCTAACGGGCTGACCACACGGGGGATTCTCTTTACAGTCTATTAACAGTGGGTTCCTCTGCGTACTGGTCGATGTTTACTATTTTGGTATTTCCATAGATTTCATTAATGAGAATGTTTTATAGTTTTACAAGAGGGAAAATAATGACTAACTGCACTCATTTTAAAAGACAAAGCCAAGAAGATTTATTCCACTAAGAAAATGTAGAAAATATTTTCCACATTCTTACCACAGCTTTTGTTTTCTTTAGTACAGTTTTAGCATCTGAGATTCCTTCTGGTACATTCTAAACTGCCTCACCCACCACTCCCCATTCCAAAGCCCTCTACCTTCCCCCTTGTTTACCTTGGATGGCTGTTCTGGTCAAATAAATATGAACACTCATTTCTTTGCTCGAATACAGAGGCAGCCAGCACGACAGCGCATCTCCACCCCCTCCAGTATCGCCTCTTCTCATGAGTCTGGTCTGGGCCTCATTTCCATAAACCATCCAAGGTTATCAGTGCTCTATCTGCAGGGCAGAGAGTAGACTGCAAATTACAAAATCTTGTTAGGAGTCCAGTGCTGCAGGAACATGGTGACTTAGAATCCAGGGCAGTGCTTGTGAGGAGTCAGTCTCCAACTAATTGCAAGAGGTAGATGCCTTTGTGGGCAGGAGGTAGCTCCAAAGACTTTTCCAAGGTCAGGGGGAGGTATACATTCAAATGTCTACAAGGTCAGGGAGGAAAAGGCAACAGTGTGTGGAGCAAGAGGAAGTGGTGAGGACTGGGACAACTTTGGGAATATATTCTCTCTCTGCAGAGGACAGCTGGCACTCAGATGCCACCAAATGCTGCAGGGCCAGATCTGCTTTTCTAAAAAACAAATCACAAAAACTGGACTTGTATGTGAAACAGATATATTTTCAAATGTTATCAATCATTCAGGGGTTTCATTTGTTTCCATGAACATTGGATGTAGGTCAAACAAAAACAAATTTGGTGGACATGACCTGTAATAGGAGTGTCCAGTTAGTTCACAGGGGTCCCGACTGCCTAACATGAGATGATGACCCTGGAGTAGATGCTTTTGGGGTTATCTACCCATCTCACGATAAGCCTTCTCTGAAAGCCATCCACATAGAGGTGGACCATGGCAGATAGCTAAACCATGGAACCTACCCCTGGGCACATATGATTGGATTAGAGGCTGTCATCTGACCCTAACTGGGCCAATCAGTTCAAGTTTCTCTTCTGGAAAACTAGAATTGAAGCTGTGCAATTGAAGCACAGTATACTGGTCTCCTGAACTGCAGTGATAGGAAAGTGGAGGTTGAGGCTGCCACTGGGGGCGCTGTTGTTCATCTCCAGCTTGAATGGGGGCTAGAGGGAGGGCGTTCTTACAGAAGACAGAAAAATGCAAAGATTCACGTGCTGCAGCAATTGCTTTCTCTGTGCACCACGATGAATTTAGACCTTTCTCTTATACCCAACAGTACAAATTGACAATTTGTTTATATGAATTACCAGTCCTAAATCTAAATACTAAGCTTCATTAAATTCTGAGAAGAAATTATAGGAGAAAAGTTTTGTGATCTTGAGTTAGGCAAAGATTTCTTAGACCCAACACAATCAATCAAGGAAAAAAATTGCTTCAAAAGGCACAATGAAGGAAGGGAAAAGCTACAGAATTGGAGAAAATGCTTGTATGTCATATATTTGAACGAGATATAATACATCCAGAACACAGAAATCTTCAAACTCATAACCCTAATTTCAAAATGTATAAAGGATTAGAAAAGACATGTCAACAAAGGAGATACAGGAATGGCTCGAAAGTTCATGAAAAGATGGGCGACTTTATTAATCACCAGTGAACTGAGAATCAAATCCATTTACACCCACTAGGGTGACTGCAGTATTAAAACACAGACAAGAACAAGTGTTAAAGAGGATACGGAGACCTCGAGTTCTCACATACTGCTGGTAGGAATGTAACATGGTGCATCAATGGAAAAGTCTGGCGATTAAACAAGGTTTCCATCCAAAAACAAGGATACGCCGACGCCTGCCCAAGAAAATGGAAACACATGCGCATCCCCCAATTGTGTATCTGGATTACCAGCATCATGCACACTGGCCCCAAAGTGCAAACGACTGAAATGTACAGCCGGAGCCCAATCAGTAACTGGGGTATGGTATACTCGTGCCATGGAAGTTTGTTTATCAATAAAACGGAACTAAGTCCTGACGTGTGCGCTAACACCGGTCACCTGCAAGCACATCAGCACTCAGTGAGGGAGCCAGACAGCAAAGTCAACGCAGTGAGCGAGTCCATTCATAAGAAAAGTCTGCAACAGGAAAGGCCACAGAGTCACAAGGAGAGCGGTGGTTGCCTGGTGTTTGTGGGAGGAATGACAACGTTTACAGTTGGGTTCTGATGACCAATGCACAACTCTGTAAATTTGCTGGCGATAACTGCATTGCATGAGTCACTTAAAATGGGTGAGTTTCACGTCATGTAAATGATTCCTCAGTAAAGGTATTTTAAAAACAAAATTCAGTGGCCCAAGGAAGACTGCCTGTGTTTTCAGATTTCTGTTTTGAACAATTATTTAGGTATGCTAGAACTGCTTGCCAATGCACCTACCAGGCACTGCTATTTTGAAAAGAAAATAAAGAAATGTCCTCATGAACTACTAAAATTGGGTCACAAATTTAACCGAGTTTCCCAGGAGCCAAACAAAGAGGGAAACAGGTTCAGTTACAAGATCCTACTGTCATTTAAGTGAAGCAGACCCACGGCTTGGCAGAAGCAGCTTCAGCCGGTCCAAGTTTTAAATGTATCTCAGAGTTTCCTGTGAAGGAGGCACAGTGAGATCCTCACATACCTTCTGACTTGACCATCAGAAGCGGAAGCGTGGATGTAACTTGGCTACGCCACGCCTCTCCTCTTGTGCCTCTCTTATCCTTTCTCGTCCTTTAAATATTACTTGAGATTCGGAAGGTTCGTCTGCTCTCCGCAACCCCCACCGCTGCTGTGACTAGCTGGTATTTTTCAAATGTGGCACAGGAAAAGGAAGCTGAAGAATAACTATCACTAACTGGCAAACAAAAAGAATATAAAAGTTCAGCTCCATTATGTTTCATTCTCTGGCCTTGAGAAACAATGAAGAAAAAGAAAAGCAGTATTTCTGACTCTCTACGTGCCACCCCTGGGCTGGGACGTTTCCAGCATGTTGCCTCGCTGAATCCTCACAGGATGCTGACCTCACGATAAATAAATTATTCTCGACCCCATTTTAAAGGCATGAAAGCAGAGGCTTCTGGAGTTTATAGGGTTTGGTGTTCTGGACTAAGATCCAAGGCTGGTTGAAGAGCAAATTTCATTTATTTATTTTTAATTATTCAAGATGTTTATTAACAGGGGCTTGCAGTTTGTTGGCTTTTTTAAAAATAAAATTGCAAACTTTGATTACAAATTTTAAAATGAGTTTTTTTTTAAAGATTCATTTTATTTATTTATGCACACAAGAGCTGGGGGCATGTGTGAGGATTCACCAGAGACAGAGTGGGGGCAGAATAGGTGAATCCACTGAAATCCACTGCTGAGGGGAGCAGCAGGGAGACAGGAGGTGTCTGCTGCACCATGTGGGTCCCCTTCCTGGCTGGGGATCGAACTCACGCTGCAGTGGCTGCTGATAGCTTCATAGTGCTGAGACTCAACCCCTTGCGCCACCAGGGAGGCCCTAAAATGAGGTTCTTAAAGATTTCAACTTAGCCAGCTATGAAACAATTTTTAAAAACCTTCAAAGGTGTACTGAGAAAAAGCACATTTTTAAAAAAGATTTTATTTATTTATGCATGTAAGAGCTGGGGTACAGGCCAGAGTCCAGGGAGGTGAGCGGATTCACCAGAGACAGAGCTGGGAACAGAACAGGCAGACTGACTGAAACACTGCTGAGGAGAGCAGTGGGTGAGGCAGGAGAGGCAGTTTGCTACGCCATATGGGTCCCCTCCCTGGCCAGCGGCAGAGATCCAACTCGTGCTGCAGTGGCTACGATTTGCTTCATAGTGCGTTGCTTAACCCACTGCGCCACCAGGGAGGCCCAAAAAAGCATATTTTTTAAAAGAATAAAATAAACGTGTGTCATTATCTAAGAGAGAGATATCTCTTCTAGCTACGGGGTCCACAAGCCAAAAGCAAGCCGGTGAAGTTTCATTTAAAGACCCAAGTAAGCCTCCCTGGTGGCACAGGGGTTAAGTCTCAGCACTATCAAGCTATTGCCAGCCACTGCAGCACGAGTTCAATCCCCTCCAGGGAGCTGACCCACAGGGTGCAGCAGACCTCTCCTATCTCGCCTGCTGCTCCCCTCAGCAGTGTATTTCAGTCGATCCATCTGTTCTGCTCCCCACTCTGTCTCTGCTGAATCCTCTCATCCCTGCACCTCTGGCCTAGACCCCAATTCTTGTATGTATAAGTAAACAAAAATAAGTCTTTTTAAAAAAAGACCGAAGTGACACCCACCTTTGAATAAGTTTCATTTGAATGAGCTTCCTTACCCCTACCCCGCCGCCCTCCCTCACCCTCCTTCTCACCAGGGCAAGAAGGAGGCTATCTACACTTTGAGCACAGATTTCGCAGTCACAAATGTGAGCACCCACGAACATCAGACAGCACGCAGGAAACACACGCCTGTCCTCTTGGGACTCAGTGGAGAATCTTTCTTCTTGTTCCAGATCTCCAGAGATTAAGCACTAAGACTGTTATCCAAAGATAACTTTCAAAGAACAAAGTTATCCACGCAATTCTCTTTTTGAGAAAAAAAATATCGTTTATGATATTGAAGCAACTGAAAGAGCTGGCAGAAGGGAAAGGAGGGGTAGATGGGATGTTTACAAGTCTCCTTCAGTCAGGTGTCCTGCTACCTACTGGGCTGCGCTGGGGATAGAAATGTGTCTGTGGTGCCACCTGTTAGTCAAGTCCTTCTGCTGGTTCTGGAGCCAGGCTTGTCTGTACACAGAGGGTATTTTAGGGGGGCAAGTGCGAATCAGTCTGGCAGCTGGTTCCATTCCAATATCCATTCATTCATTTATTCACTCAGGTGTCCCTCCCTCCCTCCCTCCTTCCCTCCCTCCCTCCCTCCCTCTGTTCACTCACTCTGCCTTCCTTCCATCTATTCACCATCATTCATCCAAAAAATCTTTATTGAGGGGTGAGATTCAGATATGGAATAAGTAAGGGACAGACACACCCCCTACCCTCATGAAGTTTGCAGTGAATATCAGAGAGTCTCAGTTCTGGCTGCAGATACTGTAAAACATACTGACACTTTTGCTTCTAGGTTGATGGAATAGAAGTATTTTTCCCTATTCTTCTGCTAAATTCAATTTAAAACTGCAGACACTCCATTTAAAACAAATGTAAGATGACTCTGAAAGGTGGTGAGGCAGAGGCAGACCAGCTGGGGGGCCAGAACCCAAAGAATGACACCACGACAAGTGTCTGGGTCAGCCACTCAGAAACACCAACGGGCACAGACAAAAGCCCGCTGTGTCTGACCAAAAGACCAGGAAAGGAACATTCGATACCAGCATAGTCATTTCCATACTAGCAAAACTGAAAACTGTTAGACAATAACTACCCCACTGCAGCCAACCACCACATAAAACACTAGAGCCTTTTCCCACCCTATTAGCAAAGGCCAAGTGGGGAGCTAAGACTGTTAGCCCCGTCAGGCTATAAGGGGACCCAACTCCCAGCTAGGGTGATGCCCTCGCGGTCACTAGCAGGGTGCTAGGACTTTGCTCCCCATCGGGAGGATGGACCCCTACAGCAGAAGGGAGCAGTCATAAGAAAGCACACCTACTTCTCCGTGCCTGGGAGCTACGCCTGGAGGCCTGGAGGCCTGGTGGGGAGTCAAACGCCTCCGCCTTCCGGTCCTGCTTCGCAGCAGTGAAGCCCCCTATCGCCTTCTGTGTCACAGAAGCTGAGCAGGAAACCCAGATTGCTACTCCCACTAGGAGGACACCCAGCCCAGCCTTTGCGCCTCCTGCTGGAGCAGCGTCATGTGAAGCCAGATAACAGAAGTGTGACCAGAGTGTCACCGCATGCACTGGAAGTGTGCACACTCAATTATCACACCGAAGCATGAGAACATTTCATAGGAATTTTTCAAAAGTAAGCAACAATTACCAATGCCACGATAGGGTAATGCAACAAATATTTGAAATTATCATCAGAGGCTTCATTGTGTGAGCTGTACATGCTTGAAACAAATGAAAAATAGAAAGTCTTAGCTAAGAAATGGAAAATGAAAGGAAGTGAATGGAAAATTAGAACTCAAAAACTTATAACTGAACTAAAATACCAATGATGAGAACTAAAATACTCGACAGCATGACAGAGAGAATGAAAGAAAGAATCAGTGAACTGGAAGACATAACAATTGCAGTGATGCAATCTCAACATCAGAGAGAAAATAGACTGAAAAGCAGCGATCTCCCAGAGACTCGAGGCACTGTAACAAAAGAGCTATAGTCAGAGCCCTGGAAGGTGACAGGAAAGAACACGGGATGAAGTAATGATGGCTGAAGACGTCATCAAGTTTGCAAGAGACACCAACTTATAGAATCAAGAAGCTGGGTGAAACTTACACTGGATAAACCTTCCAAAACACCCATACCAAGATATACCATAATAGGTTTTTGAGAAACAAAGACAAAGAAAAATATTTTGAAAGCAGACAGAGAAAAACACCTTACCAGAATGAGAAGGACCATAGATTTCTCCTCAGAAACCATTGGGCTGAAAGAAAGGATATGATATTTTTCAGATGCTAAAAGAAAAAACCGCCAGTCCAGGCCCTGTACTCAGTAAAAATATTCTTAAGGAATGAAGGAAATAAATATAGTCTCAGGATTTGTATGCTAAAAACTGCAAAATGCTGACAAAAGAACGAAAAGACTTAAATAAATGAAGAGATAGATGGTGTTTTAATATGTTAGAAGACTCGGCATAGAAAATACGTCAGTTCTCCTCAAATCACCATACAGATTTCACGCAAGTCCCATCCAAATCTCAGCAAGGCATCTAGCGGGTGTGGACAAAACTATTCTAAAATCAAACTAAGAGTAATCAATACTGGTAGAGAGGCAGACACATATCGATGGACCAGAACAGAATCAAGAACTAGACCCACACAAATATATCCAAGAGAATTTTGACAAAGGTACAAAATCAATTTAATTGAGAGGGTCTTTCCAACAAATGGTACTCACGGAGCAATTGGTCATTCACTGACAAAAAACTAACCTCTATTGAAACCTCATATCTCATAAAAAATATTAACTCATTGGGCCTCCCTGGTGGCGCAGTGGGTTAAGCAACGCACTATGAAGCAAATCGCAGCCACTGCAGCATGAGTTCGATCCCTGCTGCCGGTCAGGGAAGGGACCCACATGGTGAGGCAGATCTCTCCTGCCTCGCCTGTGCTCCCCTCAGCAGCGTGTTTCAGTCAGTCTGCCTGTTCTGCTCCCCACTCTGTCTGGTGGTTCCTCTCACCTCCTGAGACTCTAGCTTGTACCCCAGCTCTTGTATGCATAAATAAATAAATCTTTTAAAAAATACTAACTCATAAATACTAACTCATAGACTTATTAAAAGCAAAACCATAAATATTTAGAAAACACACTAGAGAAAATGTAGGCCCAAGATCCAGGGCTAGACAAGAGTTCTAGAACTTGACATCAACAGTGTGACTCATAAATTGATAAACTGGAGCTTATCAAAATTTAAAACTTTGCTTCTGTGAAAGATGCATCCACTGAGTTTTGATTTCAGTTACTAGATTTTTGAGTGCTAAAGATGAAGAAAAGATAAGGAGAAAATACATGTAAGCCACATATCCAACAAAGGACTAGTACTCAGAGTACATAAAGCCATTTATAAACTCAATAGTAAAACCCAAATAATCCAGTTAGAAAATGGGCACAAGGCCCACAGAGACATTTCACATTACACATGGCACACAGCCCGAGAAAAGAGGCTCAAATCACTGGCCATCAGGGAAGGGCAAGTTAAAGCCACACTGAGATAAGTGCTACACACTGCACAGCATATAAGATAAAAGCAGTGGTAATGCCGAACACCACGGAGATGCAGGGACACAGGATCGCTCATGCGGTCCTGGTGGGAGCACAACGTGGTGTAGACACTCTGGAGAAGATCATGGTTTCTTAAAATGCTGAACGTGAAACTCCCATATGTCTCGGTAATGGCACTCCTGGGCATTTATCCCACAGAAATGAGACCTTATTTTCCTGAGAAAACCTGTATGTGTTTGTTTATAGTTGTTTAGTCATAATAGCTGAGAACTGGAAACAACCAGGTGTCCTCGGTTGGGTGAATAACTAGCAGCCACCGCCCTGCGCACCACAGAACCTCCGCAGCAACGCCAGCAACAGGCTATGGGTATGCACAGGCGTCTGGCTGCGTCTCCGCCGACGCCGACGATGCCCAGCCCAAGGTTACTCAGTGCGTGACTCCACCGACAGACCACCCTGGAAATGACAGAGCTCAGGGAGAGGCGAGCAGAGCGGCAGTCGCCAGGACCAGGGTGGGAGGAGTGAGGAGAGCGGCTGTGACTGCACAGGCATCTGGAGGGCCGCTGTGATCGTGAGTGCTGTGGGTTTTGAAGGTATTCATATCCTTGTGACGCTGTGTCCTAGTTTTTCAAGATGCCACCACTGGGGGAAATTAAGTAAAGAGCACATGGATTCACTCTGAATTACTGCTCATAACCATATATGCCTGAGGAGTTACATTAAAAAAAAAAAAAAAAGACCCACACTGGTACCTGGGCCCCACTGCTAGTCATTCTAGACGATAGGCCCCAGGTGATTCAGGGGCCAGGGTTCAAAACCATTGCTGTTTCCCTCAGCCAGTGCTTCTTAAACTTCAACGTCCAGATACATTTTCTGGGGATCTTTTTCAAATGGCTGAGTAGGACTGAGATGGGGCCTGAGCCTCTGGGTTTCTAACGGCCTCCGGGGTTATGCCCCACTGAGGTTCCTCTCTCGGAGCAGCGAGGCTCCCAGGCTGGGTTCATAACAACAACCAGGGCAACTTTGAACAATTTAGCCACTGGCTCTGGCTTTGGAGGTTCTGATTCAGCAGGTCTGAGCTGAGGCCTAGGACATGACGCGCGCTATAGCTACCATGGTGACTCTGAGGCCCTGGCAGGTCTGGGGTCCTGTGGTAAACTACCTCTAGCTGCCAGACTCCTCTGCGAGCAAGCCTGGCCCCAGGCGGTGATGAATCCCAAATGCTTGTCTTAGCCCATCACCTTCTCTGTCCAAGGCCTGCAGTCAGGCTTCCTCACCTGCCACTGGCTGTCCCTGCGGGAGAGCAGCTGCCCAGTCGCTTCCGTCTGCCCTGGGGTCTGTGCCTGTCACTGGCCGTCTAGGTGCAAGCCGCCTACCCCTGACCGCCGCTCTGGAGCCTCCTCCAGGCTCAGGGTCTCTGTCCAGCCCCTGCTGGGTCAGCCTGCTTCCCATCTTACTCCCCGAGCCCCTGCTCACGTCGACATGCAAGTGATGTTCTGGATCCTATTTCTCTCCTTGTCACTCTCATGCCTTTATTTGAATCTTCACTGGATACTATGCAACCTGTCCACCAACCTCTTCTTTCTTTATTAAAATGGACATGCTGTTGAAAGTTTGCATTTATTTTGGTACCACATATAAAAAACCATTCATCTGGTTTGTTTTTTTTTTTTTTGGCATTTATAGAAGTTTCCAAAAAAGTAAATTCTACCCAGAATTTCTGAGGAAGGTGCTGCTTGTTTATAAAAAGAAAGATGAGCAAGTATAAGAGGGATGGTAAAGACCCTGACAGCAAGCTGAGGCTCTCCTGGAGGTGAGCAGCAGGGCTGAGCAGGCACGAATATTGGTGTAGTCCAGGTACCACATAAATGTGGTGAGCACTGCTTCAAATCTCATCAGACAATCGCTATGCTCCTGAATGTCTTTAAGGAAAGGTTCAAATTTCTTAGCTGCTGGGGTGACATTTCCTTCATGATTTGATCCATTAGACTCCAGTGAAAATGAAATCATCAACCCCATAAACTCCAGTTTCTTTTAGCCTTTGGGGCTCTTCCCTCCTCCTGGTAGAGGATATACCTTAAGTGATGTAACTATTGTCTATATCTGGGCCTCCCACAGAGCCTGCTTGGAACAAAATGAGAAGGATAAGAATGGAGAAAAAGGGAATGGACAGGTTGATAAGGAAGTCGGGGAGAAAAAAGGAAGGAAGGAAGGAGGGTATTCATCCTACAAAACCCACCCTAAAAGTTCCTTCTTCTTTGAAGCTTTCCTTTATCCTTTAGTCACATCTAAGCACTTCTTCTTCTGGGTTCCCACAGTATTGTTTCTGTATCTCTATTGATGCATTTAACATTCCTTTTTTACTGACTTAAAGAAAGAATGAATGAATTCATTCAGGTGTCTTTCACTTAGACACTGATTTGCACAAAGGCAGGAGCACTATGATATTCGCCTATAATTCCAGGACCTAGTGCAGGAGCTCTCCCCCTTTCTGCACATTGGACTCATGGGAAGAGCATTACCAAAACGTGAATCCTCCCCCAACCCAGGCTATGATCCTGAAATAACTGTTGTGAAGTGAGCTCTGGGTCCTAGGATTCTTGAAATCTCTCCAGAGGCAGTCAAAATAATGGACCACCATCCTAACTCAGAGATGGGTGGTGGAAGGAGCTCAGTAAATGATGAATGAGTGGCTGAATCCTGCATTTAACACGTCATAGTTCTGACCTGAAATGACCATTTCCAGTGTTTCATTTTATGCTAATTCATTAATATATTCAGGAACTATTAATTAAGCCATAATGTGGAATCAGGTGTTAAGCAAGGCCAAATTGCTGCTGACGGAACATGAGTGAACATCCCCTTGCTCCACTGTGTGTTAGGGAAGCTGGGGCTGCATCCTGCTTCGTTCTAGAACTTTCTGTCCTGCTGGGTAAATGGCCCACTCCCCACAGGGATCACCTCCATAGTGGCTGACAGCAAACCATACCTCTGTCTGCTTCCTCCAGCAAATGTGAGGACAGACAGACCTATGCACTGCCAGAGAGAAAGTCCATGGAGGGTGTGTGTGAGTCAAGAGGAAGTGGTCCCCCCGCAGACCCTCTAGAACCTGCAGCAGCGAAAGTGAGTCAGTGTCAGAGCAAAGTCCTATGCGCCTCAAGTAAGCTCCACTCTGGGTGTGTATTTACACAAAGAACATCAAAGGCCTTAGGATGTGACTGAGATCTTGATTACCCCACAGGTAAAGGGAATTTCCTCCCAGTTGCTGCCACCTCACACTCAGGCTGCGGTAAACCCGCAGAATGCCGAGGAACAGATAATGGCCCCTGGGCACCGCTGCTCCACTCAGCGCCTCTCTGCTATCTCCGCAGCTTCCCCATGGGCATCCTGATCCAGGTCCTGCCCCTTCAACTCATTCTACTCAGAGGGACCAGAGGGCCTTCCTAAAACCACAAATCCCATCACCTCTTTCCCCTACTGGGAGCTCCTTAACGGCTTCCTATGGCTGTCAGCATATAAGCAGGCACAGGATGAACCCCTACGTAGAATACGAGTGGAACCCAAATAAGCCTGGGCCATCCTGTGTCCAGTCTAGCCAGGTATTACACTCAGAAGAAATCCAGATCCAGCGCTGTAAGAAAAAAAGATAAGAAATAACTTAAACCTTTGCTGAAGACTCTTCTGAAGTGGCAAAACCAAAAACATTCTGAAGAACCTCTTCTCCTACCTCCCATAGTGGGAGCTACGGGAGCGGCTCCCTCAAATCTCCCTTCCTGACCTCAAAAACTTTGGCTGCAGGGGCACCCAGCTTAGTCCTTCTTTCTTCCTCTTACCCACCTGCCAATCTTCCAGACCTGTTGAAGAGCCCGGAGCATCTCGCTACAAACCACTCAGCTTTCCAGTGCCTTCCTTCATTGCTTGAATCGATACAACAAAGACCCAAGAGACAAGCGTTCTAAAGCACGGAACCCGAGGGGGTGCCAGGCAGTGAGTTACATGCCAGCACCCTGGGTCCCCTCGCACCACGTGGCCCAGACTCACTGGGCAGGCTCACCTTGTGACTTCCACTTGCCCCAGCGAGCCCAGCTCCTTCACCTTTGCAAACGCTGCTCTCTCTGCCGGCGGTGCCTCGTCCCTTCCTCTCGCCGACAAGACATTCAATTAATTCTTCACATCCAGCACTGATGTCACCCCCTTCAAGGCTTTTCTCAATTCCACCAGACAGGGTTAATTTGTTTCCTTCTCCAGGGTTTTTCTGAACTTTGTACAGATCGCTATTATACCTCCTGTCAGGCTGGGCTGCAATTGCTTAATTACCAATCAGACTCTTTCATGAGATGGTAGGTGCCAAATTTAAATCTGAGTCATTTCTGTGTCCTCAGTTCCAAGAACCAGGAAGGCGCTCAATGGAAGTGAATGAATGCTCCAGAAATAAGCTCCAGCTCAGAGAGCTGCAGGAAGGCATTCCCTGTGCTTTCCTTCCTGCTCAGCAGGCTGGCAGGCGGGGACACCAGGGAGTGCATTCTGTGCTGGCGCTTCAGCATCTGTGCCCACACTCACCTGGTTACCTGGTTACCGGTTACCCACACACCCGCCCTCCCCTGCCCAGACCGCCAAAGGATGGCGTGCCCCTCCTGTGACTCCAGTCAGCCTGGTTTTGTCAAAAATAAAGGGAGTTGAGTGCAGCCTGGCAGTTACACGAGAAAATGAAGTAAAGGTTTCCAGACCTGGCAGGAAGAAGTAGAACTCTAATTCAGACGCTCTATGTAGACAACCCAAAGCAATCTACAAGAAAACCCTGAGCGCTCATAAATGAGTTTAGGGGGCCCATGTCCTTTGTTTGGCATCAGAGGGACCCCACCCCCTGTTGCCTGGGCCCACCTTCCCAGCACACCCAACAGTCAAGGCTCTGAGCAACAGAAGATGGAGCGTCCTGCCAACACTGCCCACTGTCCCCTGCTGCCCTGAGCTGGACAGTGCCTGGCCCGGCCAGCTTCTCGCCGTCTCTCCTCACCTCCAGGCTCTAGAAATAGGGGCTGTGTTAGTTGAGGGTAAGAGCTGGACATGCACCATCTTATTTAGCCACCCCCCAAGTAATAATTATTATCGTCACCCATCTTTTTGAGGGGAGACAGCCCCCTTCCTTTGCCCACACTCACAAAATTTCACAGCCCAGCTAGGCTGCTGACCGCCAACATCCAAAACCCGCACCGAAAAGTGGGAAGATCTGAGAGGCCCGTTCCAATGCCCTCTCCCAGGCTAGATTGTCTCCTGCCTCCCTGACCCAACCCAAACTCCACGCTATGACATCATCAGTCCCCTCTGGCGTTCAGAGATGGCTGTATTGTGGTCATTTACGTAGAACTCCCCGTACTTCCCTCCCTGACCCACTACAGAAGAGGAGCCGAGTCCTGGTCAGCTCTTAATTAAGCCATAATATGGTGCTGTGTGGCCGCATGTGTTAGCACTGTTCACACACAGTAGGCACTTTGCTTAAGCAGACTTTCCATCAACCTTCAAAACCTTCTGCCAGGTTCTTTATAAAATTTAGTTTTAGTAAGATCCCCACTGACTCAGTTTCATGAGAACAGCCCCGCTACCTGCCCCATCTGCTCATCATCCCCATCTGAGGGGTCCCTACCCCCTAAACTCCCCAAGGCCCCTGGTGCCATCTGACCTCGACCTGCCCTCAGCAAGAACCCTTCTTCTCCCTGAGGCTTCCTCTCAGTGGTTTTCCATCCACGGCCCCACCTTGCTCCTTGACTATGCATTCCCACTTGCTGCACTGTATTCCGAGCTGAGCTCCCTCCCGCCACACCCCTTCACTGACCACGAAGGTCCTGGGTAAGGTACCCGACCATCTCCAGCAATGTCCTTGGCTAGTTTTTGCTTTAACAGCACACACAGCCAGGGCTTGGCAAAGCTGGAAGGAGGTGCCGGAGGAGCCCTGCGCCAGGGAGAAGGCATGTCTGCTCCCTCTGCAGTCTCGGGAGAGATGCCTCGCTCACAGGCAGGGTGTGAGGCTGATCTGGCTGGAATATACTGTGGGCGGACGGAAGGCCGCCCTTCCTCACTGGCAGCTCCCCCTGTCGCTGGCGCCCCCAGACACTCACACGCAGCAAGGCCCAGGGAGCCGCCCTGGCGAGAGAAGCCCACCCCAGCACCAGACCTGTGCCCGGCTGCTGACTGAGCATGGCGCCCGCAGTAGGTGCTCAGGAAACATCTGCTGGCTGTATCTCCTGTGGGACTTTAAACACGTCTCTCTGCTTCCCTGGGCCTCTTCTATCAATCAAGGGGGTCGCACGAGATCAGGCGTGCTCAGATTTCCCCTCCCCACTTGTCTTGGTGATGCAACTACTGAATCATGTAAAAATTTATATCAACAGATGAAAGCAGACTGTGCTGCGTGGAAAGCAGGAGAGGGGAACCCAGAAATTCATCTATGTGGCTCTCCCTTTCTCTCTTGGAGAGATCCTCAGGGCAGTTTCATAAACTCAAGCTAGATGAGCTCTGAAAGGCCCATTGCTCAAAACCCCAGATTTCTCTTTAAGGAACATCTGTGTTTTTAAGAGAGTGACTCTGAAAAGGCAAAACCCTTCCTGACACATTTGAACAACGTGCTTGAGCATCTAATGTGCTTGAAGGGTGGGGTGCGGGGCACCTGCCTTGGAGGGGGACGGCTGTCTGAGGTGGAGCCTGAAGCCACACTGCACAGGCCCCAGCCTGGCTGCTGGCCCTTCCGGTCAGCCTGCTGTCTTTTTCCTAAATAGAAGCATCTACTTCAGCCCTATTCTCTTTCCCCACCTCCCATTTTCCAGAAAACCCTGCCACGGGTTATAAGAAATTGAAATAGTGCCATGAACTGAGAGGAAGTTGAACAAATGGATGAGTGACTGGAAAACAGCCTTAGCTTTCGGTATTTTGTTAAAATTTCACACAACACCGGGACCTGTAATCACAAGGGAACTACTGAGTTTATGAAAACAATCATGGAGACCAGGAAATGGAAAATAATCATAGTTTTTTCCAGTAGTCACCAGGAACCTTCCCGACCCAGAGAAGTCACAGCTGTGCATCTACTGCGTCTTCTGGGTGCATCTCCTGGCCCAGCCCTGACGGCACCTCACCCAGGTCCCCTGCCCCTGCCTCCTGCATTGCTGTTCTCCTCTGGTTCTGAGTCTGGGGTCGGGTGTTGGGGAACAGTGGCAGCTGAGCTGGCACCTATGAGCACCTGGGACAGTCAGCACAACGCACAGCACCTGGAGGAAAGGACTGCCGGGCAATTCCCCGGATCCAGAGCTGATAAAGCAGGTCGCACGCAGCCCCGTGGACAACAGCCAAGGTGGAGCACCACGTGCCCGCGGCGGGCCAGCGGTCTGCCCCACAGGAAGCGCGTGCAGCCCGGAGGAGGGCGGGCGTCCGTCGTGCTTCATCACGGAGGCGCCTTGAAGACGCGGTGTGAAGCGAAACGTGCGGCCCCAAAGGACAAACACGTGCGGTTCGGCTCACACTGCGGAGTGGACGCTCAGAGGCAGAAGTGGGCAGGGCGGCAGGGCTGGGAGGGAAGAAGAGGTGGGGAAGACGGGACCTCTGGGGTGCTGGTGGGGAGGGGCACAGCCCTGTGAAGGTACTTTCTCCTGAACTGCACCCCTAAACATGATGAAAGTGGCAAATCTGGAGAAGTGTCTTAGACCACAGTTAAGAGTCAACCCACCAGCCAAGCCAATACCTTCCACACTGAGGTGGCCTAATATGGAAGGACACCTCCCCAGGGGGGCTTTAGAGGGATCTTCCTGGAACTCGGGGCGGCTGGATGGGAGAGTCTACTGGATGCCAGTGCACTGACCGAACTGTCCCTATTAAATTAGGTTTCCTCAGAAACTCACATCCCGGCGCAGGTGCTTCAGGGAGCAGCGACTTCAGTCACTCTGACTTGATTTCTTCTCCTGGCTCCTCAGGGATTTGGGACTGTCAGACGTCTCCCTCACGCTCCTGGGGAGAGCAGGGCTGTGAATGAAACCTGTCACAAATGACTCTGACTGGTGACCCTCTGGAAGGTTCTCCTCACTCCCCCCCCCTCCCCGCTTGTTCTTCAGGTTCACACAGCCTGGGAAGGGCAGCAGAGGGCAAGCTGGGTGTACAGAAGCAGCCCCTAACCAGCGGGGTGAACAGCATTATTCCCCTGGCATAGTGTGACAGAAAGCAATTTACTGTCTCTGTCGCATGTCCAGGGCACATTTTCACCTCCCAGCGTGCTTGGGAAGCGGTGACAACTCCACGCCTCGGCTTGCTGGCTGCTTCCTGGGGTGCCTGGAGACTCCACGGTTGTTGGGGGAGCCACAAGCGCAGACAGGCTCAGCCCCAGCACCACAGGTCCCAGCAAGCAGCCTGCAGCCTCGCGAGCGTTCTTGATCCCAGAGCATCAGGAGACGCCTGCCATCCCGCAGAACCCCTCTCCCCAGATCAACAGCAGGCCGGGCAGAGGCGAAGACAGCACTCAGGGCTCCCCCACCCGCGCCCGCTCTTCACAGGTCAACAACCAGCACTGAGAGCCTTTACTTGGCACCGGCAGGGCTACTAATGGATTACATGCAGTGTTCTGCTAATTGCCAGCACAATGCTAGGAACTCAATCCTATTGTAATTTCTTTTCCAGAAGAGGAAACTGAGGCTCAAGAGAGGTTAAGTAACCTGCCAAAGGTCACACAACTAACAAGAGGTAGAGCCTAGATTTTTATTTTTCTAAATTCAACACCTCCTCCCTTCCTTCTTAAAATGCATAATTTTACTAAAATAAAATATAAACACAGAAAACCAAACAAACCTAGTGTATAAATTACATTATTATTTTTAATATTTTTAAATGCTTGTGTAAAAGAACTGGGTGTAGGCCAGAAACAGAGTGGGGAGCAGAACAGGCAGGTCGACTAAAAGCACTGCTGAGGGGAGCAGCGGGGAGACCGGAGAGGTCTGCTGCGCCGTGTGGGTCCGCTCCTGGCTGGGGATGGAATGCATGATGCCGCAGTGTGATAGCTTGATAGTGCTGAGACTTAACCTGTCTGCCACCAGAGAGGCCCTAAGAGTTTTAATTGTGGTAAAACACACATCACAGAGGATTGACCATCGTGACCAGGTTAAGTCACACAGCCACCTCCAGAAATCTTTCCATCCTACAGAACCAAAACTCTACATCCTTTAAACCACCCTGATTTCCTCGTCCTACCAGCGCCTGGCGAACACCATCCCACTTTTTGTCCCAAGGGATGTGTCCACTCTGGGAACCTCACCCAAGTTTTGGCCTCCGGGGCTGGCCTATTCCACAGTGTACTATGTCCACAAGGCTCACTGTGTTGTCCTGATGGACAGGCCACATCTGGTGGACCCACTCATCTGCTGACAGATACTTGTTTCCATCTCTGGCTACTGTGATTGTGCTGCTATGAACTTGGGTGGACTGCAGTCCCTTTGAGACCCTGCTTTCAAGTCTCAGAAGCAGAATTGTGAGACCAGATGGTAATTCTATATTTAATTTTTTGAGGCATAGCCAAATGTTTTTCACAGCGGCTGCACCTTTTACACTCCCATCCTCTGTTGCCTTGTAAGGGCCTTCTCCACTTCTCCCCACCCTAGGGTGGTCAGATCCCTCAACTACCCACACTGGAAACTGAAAGGTAAGGTTTCCTGAAGTAGCCTTAAATGAGAATCTACATAAAAGTCCACAACAAAGGATCAAATGAACGGCAGACCCTACTACCACTTCCACAGAGTCTTTATGCTGAGGTTGTGATGAGATGAAAAGTTGCCTCTCTATGTGCTTAAGCTAAGGGAGAAAAGGAGCCTACAAAACAGATTATGGTGAGCGAATGCTGTACTTCTTTAAAAAGATAGCTATCTATTTGTAGGAGCTGTTAACCTTTACTGACTAAGCTTTGGTAAGGTTAACTGCTTACCTGGGTTAACCAGTCTCCTGTTACCAACATCTGGGTTAACCAGTGACCCAACATCTCTGTGTGTTACACTGTGTGTTCCCGGCCATCAAGTGGTACAGTGACCAAGGGTCAGCTTTGTTTCCAGATGTGTTTATTCCGGTTGTGGTTACGATGGGTGAAGAAATATGGAGAAAGAAGCTGAAAAATGAGTACAGAAAGAGTTTTGTTTCTATGAGAACAAAGTTGGATGTTTGGGAAAGAGCCACTAATCGCATCAAATGAGACAGCTGTAAAGTCTGGGACACCACCTCTTTGAGGGGACTGGCCTCTCTGACTTATTGTTTTGGGGCATCAGCTCCTGTGTTCTTTATTGTCCTGGATGGTCACAGCTCTCTATGTTCACAGTCCAGTTTATCAACTACAACACACTTATCAGCTATGTAAAGAAACTATTTTATTCTGTTGCAAACGCTCAGGTCAGCATATCATGATATAGACAGAGCTCATCCCTGTCATGGCAGATATGTAGCACACGTCCTGTTCGCCTCATCTAAACCCAAGGCAGACATCACTAATCAATCACCACATACTGTCCTGCTGAGTCCATGCTATGACCTTAGAAACTCTAAGTAGTCACAATAAATCCACCAAGATGACATTTCACATTACGTGCTGCTTCCCTAAGTTAAAGAACACTTTTGAAAAATCAGAAAGGTAAGCCTAAACAAAGTGGTGAGAGTCCTAAGCCCTGGCCCCAGGCGCGAACACACTCGCTTAGCAAGTGCTCCGTGTTCACTGAATGAACCAAAGAGTGACAGACGCATGTCCTCCTTCCCTTCCGAAACCATTCAGCCTTTCTCCCTCACACCATCATTCTTCATTTCCCTCTATGCCTATGCCCTGAATTTTCTCCCAGTCTGCAAGGGAGTAAGGTGCCCAGTGCCCAGAAAACCCGCAGACGCCCACTGGTTTCTCCTGGATGTAATGCCCAGTCTGGGGACCTGTACGTTCTGACTGCCTCAGAGGGGTTGTGAGACTTTTTTTTTTTTGCTCCACTACTGAACAGCTTGTGGGAAGCATCAGTGACTCTCTCTTCTTCCAAGAATCAAAAACTAAACAAAAAAGAGCTCTCTTCCCGTCTTGTCTGTAGAATTCAGGAAACAGGCCTGACCAGCGCCCAAACTTTCTCCGTGCTCTCTTCCTGTCCACGCTGTTTCTTCACCCAGCTCTTCATTCCACAGACTCAGTGCCGACCTGCCGAGGCCCTGCTCGGCCCACAGGCCCGCTCCAATGCCACCACCACAGAGAGGCCTTTCTGACCCCAACACCCTTGCAGACCTCCGCCAACTCAACTTGACGCCCTTTGGAGACCACTTCCATTTTCCTTAGCACGTTCTGCCTCATGTTTTGGTCCAAAGAATCATAGCCTACGGTGAATCATGTGTTGAGGACTTTTGAGTGTGCTGGCCACCATATACAGCACTTCCACGAGCTGTCTTACCCAACATGCAGATCTTCGCCCATGCCCATTTTACAGACTTGGAAACGGAGGCTCAGGGATGCTGAGGGCTCACTGTCACACAGAGCCAAGTATCCACTCATTCCATCAATCATTGTTTACGAAGGGCCTAAAGTGCACTATATACATTGAAACACCGGGCAATAATAGTGAGTCAAAGTCCCATGCACAGGAGCTGTTGTTTAGTCACTTACAGTGACCGCTATGTCAGGCGAGGCTGCACACCCTGGGGGACTGTGGGTCGGTGATGGCTGGGTACCTGTGCCATTTTATAAAGCAGTCTGGGTGACGTGGTGACATTCTGAGCTGAGACCTAAGGCAGTGAAGGGACGCATCATGCACAGGTCTGGGGGACGGTGCGTCACGGGGTGGTGCTGGGGCAGACGCACCTGACGCATCTGATGGACAGCAAGGCAGTTGGTGGGAGTGCGGCGGAGAGGGTGCGGGAGAGGTCACAGAGGTCAGCTCACCAGGGCCTGTGAAGGGGCTTTGCTTTGACTCTGAGCAGGATGGGGAGTGGCTTGAGGCCGACTCTTGGGCCCCTAGTTCTTAATTACTATGCAGTACCATGAGCGAGACGTGAGCGAACGTCAGAAGGTACTTGGGGACTTTTTCTCATCAGAGCCACAGGACGACATCAGAGAGCCTGAAACAACCCAAGTGCAGCCAAGGCAGGAGCAAACAAGGCAACTCATTACCAGGGGAGTGGAGGCGACCACCAGCTGGGTGATCAGGGATCCCTGAGGCCCCTGCAGTGCTGGGCTACGTGCGGTTCTGTGAGGGTCACTGATGGTCCTCGTTCGTTCGCTGGACTTGGCAGAGTCACTTTTCCAGGCCTGCCCTGGGGAGGCCTCAGTCCCACCACGAAACGTATCCTTTGCTCACAAGAGGCCACAAAAATGTGGCCACTTCTGCAATGACTCACCAGAAAGAAATGAAAACCGTCCAGGCTGAAAAAGAATCCATTTGCAGTGACATTTGCCTCCAGAACGTAGATACGTGGAGAGCTTCTTCTTTTTCTTCCTCAGCTGAAACACGGCACAGACGTCTCAGACGCGCATCCTCACGCCTCCCAGCAGAACACAAGCTGGCTCAGAAGTCCCTGCCGCATCTCTCCCAGGACAGACACCAGCCTGGGGCCATGGCACCCCCACCACTGGAGAGGCTTCTGCCCTGTGGCCCCACCAGCGCCCCCACCAACCACCTGTCCCTCAGCCTTGGATCACAAGAGCCACCGAGGAGCTTATTAACATGCAGAGTCCATAAACCCAGGCGCAGGTCTGAGACAAGGCCTTTTAATGAGGCCTGGGATTCCGACAGTGGCGCCGCGAGAAGCGCTGCCCTGAACGACAGGGCCAGTCTGTCTGGTGAGGCTTCTGCGGCCACCCACCGCCTTCCTTCGACCACGCAGGCCCTCTGCCCCCGCAAGGCCGGAGCTCTCCTGAGCAGAGCGTGACTAGGGAGGGACCCAGTGCTCGCAATGTCCACCCAGCCCTTGGCGTTTAGCACGTTGGCTCCCACTGCCAACACCGCCCAGGGCTTGCTTTCTGGGTCAGGTCAGGGAGGCCCGAGTGCTGGGCCTGCAGCTGTCCTGGGTGCGGCCATAACCGGATTAGGTACCAGACCGCGCCCGAGGCTCTGAGCGAGAGGGGGTAGAGGGCAACTGCTTTGATGAAACACTGGTGCTGTCTCCACGCGGCCCAGTCACATGCTGAACCCCCAGGAAGCTACCCCCACAGCCGCTGGAGACAAAAGCGCTCAGTGTCTGTTGTTTTCTAGAACTTCACTGGGAGCGGACTCACCAGGTTCAAGCCTTTCCTCATGATTTATGAAGTGGGTGGGAGGCCTGAGAGTTGCTTTTGGCACCAAAGTTGCTAATTAAAATCTTCCCGGGGCGTGTGCTGCTGCATTCAGATCTCTGCTCCGAGGCCACCTTCCTCATTCCTCCTTCTAACGAAACCTCCTCCCCAAGCCCTCTGGTGGGCTATTTTTAACTTCTTAGCCTGCTTTATTTTTCTTCATAGTACCCTGTGCTACCAAACTATGGGATATTTATTTGCTTGCTTCTTTATCCTCTGGCTCGACCCCTCCAGCAGGTGAGCGCTTTGAGGACTGCTGTCTGTCTTGCTCACGGCTGTTTTGATGCCGGGCACCTAACAGGCACCCAGTCAGTATCTGCCGAGCGCTTGACACAGCAAACACGCCACAGAAATTCACTGTAATGACGATGATGTCAGTTGGTAACATAAATAAATCTGGCCACGGGTGGAGGGCAGAAGGAGATGGGAGTGAGGGCAGGTGCCGAGGGGAAGTCCAGGTCTAGAGGTCAAGTTCAGTATCCGCAGGTGTGAAAATGGCCAACCCACAGGCGGCCCCCAGGCAGACAGCCAGCAGCTGGGTGTGCTGCTGTCACGGCGGGCCGACCACCGACAGGGCTTCTAGGTCGGGACAGCACACCTCTGACGGCAGAAGACGGTGAGCCCAGGACTAGGAGGGCTGAGCTGCCCGCGCAGAATGCGGGAGACTGGCAGAGTTAATACAAATGTTCAGCACTCGCATGCACGGGGAGAGCTAAGTGCTCCCCCGTTTACCTAATTTCCTCCTCACGGAGACCTTATCAGGTGATGTTTTTAGGATCCCATTCCACAGAGGCCCAGGGAGGTTAAGAAACTTGCCCCAAGACACACAGCTGGTGACTGGTGGCACCTAGTTCCAGAGAACAGTGTCCAACCCAGGTCAAGGGAACAGGGCAGGCAGGGCCTGCCGGTGGGGTACAGAGGCGCTGAGGGAGGAAGGCAGCAAGAGCCCAGAACGGGGTGAACCCAGCGGGTTCTGCACAGTGTGTTCTAGCTGGGGTAGGTTGTCCTCTGCAGGCAGATCCATCCCTGGAGACAGGCCAGAGGCAGCCTGGCGGGTGGCAATGCATACATTTCCATAGCCTCTGACTTACCTACCGAGGAGAGGCACTGATGAGAGCCCCTGTCACCCGCCAAAGTGCCTCCAAATTGCCTTCTTCATTAACTGTACAAATTTGCAACTTAATTAGGCTTAATGGAATGCAATTACCAGGCCTCAAGTTTCTATCCCTGATTCCAAGCAAGGATGCCACAGAGAAAGGGCAGAAGCCCAGAACATGGTGCTGGTGAGAGCCTGGCAGGACTGCCTACAGGAAATCTGGGAAAGGAAGTGGAGGCTTGAGGTTGCAGGGACAGCAGCAGCGAACAAGCCTGGAGGTGGGGAGGACCCCAGTTTTGGAGTCAGGTGTGGGTGGGAAGTCCACACTGCTGACCAGTGGGGCGACCTGCAGCTACCTGCACCCCCCACCAGCCTCAGCGTTCTCCTGTGGAACTGGGGGTGGCAGAAACACTGAGCAGCGGCTGGCGACAGGAGGTGGAGGGCGCGCGGCTCGGCACGGTGCCCATGCAGTGCATTCCGTTGCTTTATCCACACCCTCCATTTGGGCCCTCCAGGCCCAGGAGGTGCTGCAGAGCTGATCCCCACCTGATAGTTCAGCGAGCCCGTGAGTCCTCTTACATCACTCCCCTCCATGCTCTAGCTGCACACCTGGGTGTCTCCATGGCTTGCACATGCTGTACTACTGCTTGGAACTCCTGGCTCCCCTCCCTCTCTGCCTGGATAATACCAGCTCGTGCTCCCAATCTCAGCTCAAGTCTCACCTCTTCTGGGACGCCTTCCTTAGCGCAGACTACACTCGAACACCATCCACATGTGGGGGTATGCGCTAGCGCCCTCCTCTCCCCTGAGAGAGAGGAAGTTCCATGAGCACAGGGTGTGACGCTTCCAGTGTGTTCTCGGCTGTATCTCCGGCTCCCATCTCAGGGCTTATCCCGCAGCACATCCCCAGCTCACGTTTGTGCAGTGGGCAGGCCAGTCCTCCCTGAGCCTCGGTGGGTGCAGCGCCAAAGGGGAGTCTTAGTCCCACCCTCAGGGTGCTATGAAAGAATTACTAAGTGATGTCTGGTGATCAGTGGGTACGCCAAGACCCCCCTTTCCTTCTGATGACGGGAGGTCAGAGGCAGAGGGTGCTGGCTCTAGGAGCAGCACGGCCGGGGTGGAGGGTAGGGGGAGGCCCGGGGTTGACCCGCAAAGCTAGAAGGAACCTTGGAAACTATCTCATTACCTGGTTCCCAAACAAGGCCTCCTTTCACTCTTTCCTGCCGTGACAAATTTCACCTGCCGCAGACTACAGGTGTTAAGGAAGGACGCAGGCAGCCTGTCCTAGCAAGCGATGCCCGCCCGGTGCGAGGGCAGCCACCGTGTGGCGATCCATGCTGGGAGGCAACTCCTGGCAGAACAGGGGCCAGCTGGGCCGGGCCAGGCCAGGCTGGCAAGTAAAGGATCTAACTTCCAGAGAGTCAAGAGCAGCCTCTGGAGATGGCCCTGGCCCCACGAGGAGCTGCTGTGGGCCACACCAAGGGGCGAGTCCTCTGCTTTCCCTTCCCCGCTCACAAGAGCAGAGAAGAGCGCTCGCTCGCTCGCAGCCAGTGTGCTGGCTCAGGGTGCAGGAGAGCCCAGGGACACTAAACCCTGCCCCTCACAGCCTCCTGCCCTCTGAGCGCCCTTTGTCAGGCTCTAACGAGCCTCCGCAGGGGTTCCCTGCCCCATGCCCCTCCTTCTGGAACTGCCTTGTCCTGGCCACTTCCTCCTGGCCCCTCCCCAGAAGCCGCCCTCTGCCCCTCTGCCCCTCCCACACCTCCCTGCCTTTCCTTAACCGACATGCACACCTCCGGGGTGCACCTGCTGTCCCCTGCCCGCTCCAAGCCCACCTCCCTCTCAACACCTGGCAGTTCTAGCAAGCAGCAGGTTGTCCCTTGACCTCCCAGGTAGCTCAAGTCCCTCTCCAGGGGTCACCAGAGCTGTCAGTAGGGCTCCCCTCTGCCAGCACCTCTCCATGGGGGGCCTTGGTTTATCTGCATTTCCTCCTCCCTCAGCATGGAGGGCAACAGAGAAGTCTGCGCAGGGCTCTGGACACCTCCTCCAGCTATACCCCGACAGGGGCCCCGGCCCCCACTGCACTTTAAGGCCAGTCCCACCTTTCTGAGAGGCGCTCACCAAAGGGGTTTAATCCCCCCTCCAAGGAAAAGAACCTCCACCCTAGACCCCGGGCATTCCTGTGGAAGGGACATGTCTCTCTCTCACAAGCCCCAAGCACAGCAAAGACCAAGTCTCTCGGACTGGAGAGCCACCGACCTGCTCTTTCGGCAGCTGAGCCCCAGAGCCGGCACCGCGTGCTTAAGGGCTGGGGAGGTGGAAAGCTTGGGGGAAACACCCATTCTCTCGTGAGCCAGGAAGTGGTAATGTGGACGGTAAATTTCTCCCTTTATTGCCATCATCTTTCAAGTGCCTCCCGATGTACAAGGGACAGCCACGGGCCACAGAAGTGACCAGCACGGGGCCCTGCTCTTGAGGCGCGCATGCTGCTAGCAGGGAGGGAGGTGTAGGCACAGACCACAGAGATCGTAGAGGCCCAAAGAAGGAGCGGCCTTCTGGTGAGGCTTCCAGGAGCCTGGGGCCGCGGCGCCCGAGCCTGGCACACAGGCTGGCCCAGCACCCTCAATGGGATCGCCATTGGTCACACAGGTGGAACGGGCCCCCCGAGCACCACCTCGTGCCCCCTCCATCCTCGCCGCCGAGGCACCAGTGCTGTGTCGGGAAGAAGAGCCAGACAGGGGTGGCTTTGATGAACAATTCGGGCTTTCAAAATCAACTCTGGGGACCTCCCTGGTGGCGCAGTGGGTTAAGCAACGCACTATGAGGCAGACCACAGCCACTGCAGCACGAGTTCGATCCCTGCTGCCAGCCAGGGAGAGGACCCACATGGTGTGGCAGACCTCTCCTGCCTTGCCCACTGCTCCCTTCAGCAGTGTGCTTCCGTTGATCTGCCTGTTCTGCTCCCCACTCTGTCTGTGGTGAATCCCCTCACCCCCCCACACATCTGGCCTGTACCCCAGTGCTTGTGTGCATAGATAAATCTTTAGAAAGAAAAAAAAAAAAACAAAATCAACTCTGGAGACCTGTGTCGTGCCCACAGGCAAGCACATACTACAGTGCTCCCGAGACACCTGCAAAAGGCATGGCCACAGGGAAATCCAGCGATGACCATGGGAAGCCATCCTTCCCAGAAACGATGATGGGGCAGGGTTCTACTTCTTCGCTTGTTTTTGACCGAATCTACTGCGCGGCCACGATGAACGTGCACGCTGGCACTGAGCTCGCTTCAAATTAACGTGCTCTCCCAGACGGCGCTCTGTCCAGAACCGAGTGCCCAGTAATGTGCTAGACCGCCTGAGGACCTCTTCCCGGGGGCACTTTTAGGGGAAGGTTCTCTGCCCCTCTGTGTGGGGCCAGGCATTGGGGTTAGAAAGATGGGGAACAGCCAGACTCAGGACACTCCGGGTCTAGGAGGGAGCCCAACACAAAGCAGCAGCTGGAAAAGGCAGGAAACCCAGGGGGTCAAGGAACACTTAAAGGCCCTCCTAACCTCGTGCCTTTCACTTGGCGTGGGGCCAGCGAGGCTTGGAGATGCTGCACTTCTAACACACCCCGGTGATGCTGCAGCTGCTGGCCCCGGCCCGCGCCGAGCAGAGAATGCCAGCTTGAGATTGGGGAGGTAATTCCCGCTGACAGCGCCACGCAGTCGCAGGGGCAGCCTCCAAGCCCTCCCTGGTGCTCTGGAGGACTCCGAGAGGTGACCCAAGGCTCACACGGGCCGTGTTGCTGCTGGGTAGCACCTACTGCGTGCCAGGGGAGTAAACACACATGGGCTGGTCCTGATGAGAGAGCAGTGAGCAGGGGGTGGGGGAAAATCAAAGACACAAATGGCAACGTGCACCTGCGGCCAGAGTTTGGCACATCCTTGGAAGGCACGAGAGAGACTGGAAAGGTGGGAGGGGAGGGAAGAGCCGTCCCGGAAAGGAGAACGGCCTGGCTGGCCAACGGGGTCAGTGTAGCTGGGCAGAGGGAGGGAGGGAACGAGGCCGGGGAGCCAGCCCACACAGCTTCATGCCGCTTTGCCTCCACTCTGAGTACGAGGGGCCCCTGCAGGCACTTAAAGGGGAGGAGGGCTAGGACTAGACTTAGATCTGGAAACACTGCTCTGGCTGCTGGGAAAGGGACTGGAGGTGCCAGGGTGCAGTCCCTTTCCCGGAGCGTGGGGCTGGTGCGGCTGTAAAGCACAGCAGCCGCCCCGGTCACATTGGACTCCAAACTGCGGCTGGTCACTCTGCACAGCGACGCCAGAAACAGGGACACACAGTCCGCTAAGAGCAGAGAACGAACAGAACACACAGGAAGGGACCGGGAGAGGTGGTCCCAGGGGAGGGTCCCAGGGCGAGCCTCTCCTGTGTTTCAGACCCTGGTTCCAGCCTCATTAAACACCCCTCAAGTCCCACCGCAATTTCCCTGGGCTGATTCTGTGTCCTTATGAGGAGTGCCCTGGTTGCGATGGCTTCTGTTCCACACAACCCTGAACTTCCTGGAAAATTCTAGGGCTGGCAGCACACTCAACCGAGGCTTTCCAAAGTGCCAGAGCAAGCAGGAAGCAGCAAAGGCAAGCAGCAGAACCCAGGGTTTGTCTCCAGATGCTTCTGGCTTGGTACGATGCCACTGTCAAGTCAGTTGGTCCTGGTGACACTTGGGCGAGGAGCTGGCGAGGCCACCCCAGGTCACACTGGGGCGGAGGGGACACCTTCCCCAAGGCAGCAGTGGGAACAGGGAAGTGTGGGGGTTGTCAAGAAACCCCAAGGAAAGGACGGTCCTGGCTGGAGCACAAACTGCCTCTGAACGCCAGCCAGCCCTGTTCAAAGTGGTTTATGGTTTCCCTTCACGTAGGCCTGGCCTTGATTTACAAGAACACTGGATGACTGAGTCTTTACAAGAAAACAGCCTGTGCAATTCTGAGGACGCGTTCGCAGAGTGTTTTGCTCTTTTTGGTTACAGCAAGAGGAGGGTTCGGGGTAGATAAGATTCCTCTGAAAAAGAAAATGCCTTGAAAGAATGTCACACCGACCTTGCAAAGGCGCCAAAGGCTGCGTGTCATCGATCGGGAAACCCACTTCTTTGTCCCTGAAAGGGGGCGATTCTTCTCTCGACAGGGCGTCTGCAGGGTTCAGTGTGAGCCTCTGGAGCCCCACAGTACGGCATGCGTGTGAACGTCAGGAAGCCCGGAAGCCTTTTCTTTTGGCCCCCCACAAAAACTGCCGTTTTGGTAGTTATGCATGCGCTTGAAGATGTATTTGCAGAAAACACCGAGTTCGGAATGTCAAGGCTACCGCTGCTCAGGAGGTGGCAGGAATGAAGCGCTGACTGAGGAAGTTAGCCGTGATGGGCAGCTGGGTGCGTGCAGGAGGCCAACGCTGCGACACCGGCAGAACACGGAGAGGAGGGTGGGCGAGCACCCTCAGGACCCGTTCCTGGCTTTGCAGGGCAGGTCTGGTGTTCCTGGGCCCCAGCATCCATCAGGTACCAAGAAGGCTCCCGGCTCCCCAGAGGTCTGCGCGTCTGTCGCTCCCGCCTCTGCCTGGCTCTTCACAGTTCCCGCTCCCTCAGCGGTCACTGTCCACCAGGAGGTATGGGTAGGCGCTTGAAGGTAATTGTCAGATTATTGTTCCAAATGAACGCTTCACCTCTGTCTCAGCAATGCCACAAACTGTCACCTATCACGGCCTGGTGCGTCCCTTGAGAACTGCCAAACTACTCTCCCCTAAGGCCAGGGGCCACAGAGCAGGGCTGAGACCAAGCGAGAGCACTATTCTCTCTTTTATTACTTTAATCTGGGGTTACAGTTTCTCCTTTTATTTATATATATTTGACATCGACTGTGGTCCCCATTTCCCACCACCATCTCACCAGTGCACCCTCACCTCAGTCCCTTGTGCTCTTTCTGCCCTCATCCTGTCCCCTCCCCCACACGCAGTGTCTCTGATTTGTCCTTGTCTTTTTGTTTTTGTTGTGTTTTTTTTTATCATTATTATTCTTTTCCTTGATCCTTATTTGGTTCCCTTATATTCCTCCTAGGAGTGAAACCATCCGGTATTTTTCTTTTGCCTTATGACTTATTTTGCTGAGCATAATAATCCCTTCTAGCTCCATCCATGTTTCTACAAATGACTCGTTCATCATTTCTGATTGCTGAATAGTATTCCATCATGTCTATGTACCACATCTTCCCGATCCACTCATCTGTTTTTGGGCATTTAGGTTGTTCCCAGGTCTTCCCTATTGTAAAGAGTGCTGCAATAAACATAGGGGTGCAGGTATTCTTCTGAATCAGTGTTTTGGTGTTCTTTGGGTATATTCCTAGGAGTGAGATTCCTAGATCATATGGTAGCTCCATTTTCAGTAGTTTGAGGAACCTCCACAGCTTTCCACAGTGGTTGGACCAGCTTGCATTCCCACCAGCAGTGTGAGAGAGTTCCTTTTTCTCCACATCCCCGCCAACATTTGTTGTTGCTACTTTGTTTGATATGTGCCATTCTCACTGGGGTGAGGTGGTATCTCAGTGGTTTTGATTTGCATTTCTCTGACTACAAGAGATGTTGAGCATTTTTCGTATGCCTGTTACGGTTACATCTTTATTCCTCTACACGTGTCCGCGTTCCATTCAACTCCACTAAACTCCCTACTGCCCGCTCCCATGCCCCGCTCTTTCCGCCACTTTTCTTCCATTTTCTGGCAACTAGCACATTTTTCACTAAGTCCAAGATTTGTAGCTATTAAAAAAGATGAAACAGGGGCCTCCCCGGTGGCGCAGTGGGTTGGGCAACGCACTATGAAGCCAACGCAGCCACTGCAGCACGAGTTCGATCCCTGCTGCCGGCCGGGGAGGGGGCCCACATGGCGCAGCAGACCTCTCCTGCTGTGCCCGCTGCTCCCCTCAGCAGTGTGTTTCAGTCGATCTGCTGTTCTGCTCCCCCCACACCTTTGACCTGTACCCCGGTGCTTGTATGCATAAATAAATCTTTAAAAAAAAAAAAAAGGATGAAACCGTGCCTTCAAGGACAAAATAGATGGACCGCAAGGTGATGATGCCAGTGAAATAATTCAGAAAGTGAAGGACAGATGACAGATGGTTTCACTCACCATGGAAGATGAACAACCAAGAGCACACACTGGCAGAAGCACCCCCTGAGAGCCTCTGATGTGCTCCTTCACTGGTTTCTCCTTGAGGCAGCTACTACTCTCCTCCCAGTTTTACAGAGAAGGAAACTGAACCCCAGGAGGACCTAAAGGCTGGCTGAAGGTGGGGGTGACAAAGCCATGCCCCTGACCGTGGCTGGGCTGCGACGTGGGCTTGTGGGCACTGCTGGGTCTTGGTGCGTCTGCGTGTAAAGAGCTCTGGGCCTGTGTGACCTTGGACAAACCACTCCATCTAGCTGAGACCCGTCTATCCTCATTACGACGGGGACAAGACTACCCGGTTCAACCAGAAGAATTCTGAGGAGGTCAGAAGAGCTCAATGATGAGAAAATGCTTAGTTCTTGGCAAATGCATTTATAAAGGGACAAGACAGATGACTAAGTCTGATGCTAATCCTGCTTTCAGAAAACACTGAGGATGTTGAAGAAGAAAGGCAAGCCAGACACGCATGCTCTTCTGCAGACCTCTGCAAACATTCTGCAAAGGGAGGTACAGCTGAGAGGGCTGCGGGAAAGGCCCTTTGTGAGCTGGGAAATGAGGGCCCTCCTGCCTCTGGTCTTTACCCTCAACCCTAAAATAAGGGCATCTCAGAGGAGGTCCTTTCCCATTCTAATGTTTTATGACTTTGACCTCATTTCTGGGCTAAACTATTTGTCAAACAGCAAACAGCTTACATTAGGGATTCTTCTTGCTGGAGGAAGCAAAGAACAGCAAAGCATCTGACAGTTATTAAAGGCGTCTACACATGCAAAATCAAGGGCTCGTCAGAACCCAAACAATGTCTGAAGTGATACTTTGCCCCTGAAACCCCAGCGTTCTCATTGGGGATTCTGAGCCTGAACATGCCTTTTCACTTAGTCCTCCTAAGTGGAGGGCTTCCCTTTCCCTTCCCTCGCCAGTTTCCAACCTCTGTCTAGCAGAACACATTTTCATGTCTAAGCTCCCTGGAACTTGCAACTAGTTTAGAGGAAAAAAAAACAGTCTTGAAGTCTGACAGACCTGACGTTGACTCCTCACTCTGCAATGTAGTAACGGCGAGGCTGAATTTCTGCTTCCTTTATTGGAATGGAGATAATGATAGCAATCTCACAGGGCTGCTGTGAGGATTAAGTGAGATTAAACAAGGAAAACATTGGGCAAATAGTGGGCATTCAATAAATGCCAGCTGTTCATACTGAAATTAGGGACCGTACATTAAGGATTATCGAAGAAACAAATTAACTCCGAAATCTCAAGAGGTAGAACAACATGGAGGGTAATTTCTCTGTTAAATGGTCAGACCAGGTCAGCAGGGGATTCGGCTTCCTGGAGCCACTCAGGGGACCATTACAAAGAGACTTCATCCACCGAAACACTGTTCACTAACAGGAGAAGACAGTGCCAAAGGTTCGCCAGCCAATTAAGTGTTTTGGACTTCACATTTTTTAACCAGTCGTCAGTGTTAGCTGCTGGGGTTGGGCCCGTACGGATTTTAGGGGAGCTGTACGCTCAAGCAATATGCAGCCCAATTTTGCCGCCCTTGAGTCTTCCGTAGTGCTTAGTTAGCGCTGTGCCACGCCTATTAGAAAGATTAAGACCTGGGCCTCCCTGGTGGCGCAGTGGGTTGGGCAACGCACTATGAAGCAAACCGTAGCCACTGCAGCACGAGTTCGATCCCTGCCGCTGGCCAGGGAGGGGACCCACATGGCTTGGCAGACCTCTCCTGCTGTGCCCGCTGCTCCCCTCAGCAGTGTACTTGTTGATCTGCCTGTTCTGCTCCCTGCTCTCTGTGGTGGATCCTCTCACCGCCCACACCTCTGGCCTGTACCCCAGTGCTTGTATGCATAAATAAATAAATCTTTAAAAAAAAAAAAAAAAGAAAGATTAAGACCTAAGTTAAAAAGAAAGTTTCTCGGATGCACTCATTTTCTAGCCAAAATGGTTTGCTCTCTCTTTTTTACCCTTTAATCAGATGTTTGTTACTCTCATCCGACAGGTTTGGCAGTTTATCATCAAAATAAGTATGTCAGAGTTTCGTAGACAATGCTCACCTTGAGGAAGTCTGACTCAAAGTTTGACTGAAGGCAAAGTTCCAGGTCATGTCCAGGGCATGAGTTCACATATGGAAGAGGAAGAAAGAGAACTGCCAAGGGCAAGGCAACAAGATGTGTGTGTCTCTAACGAGCCCTTCCCCGGACCCTGCGGTCCCCCGGCGCTGGCTGAGTGGCTGACAGCTATGGCAGTTGACACAGGGAGGCAGTACGGCTTGTCCAAACAAGTCAAGGGTAGACGGAAGTTCCTTCCGTAAACCCAGCATCCTGCAAAGTTCTCCTTGCTCAATATGCATAGAAACAATTGTGGGTTGTGACATGTCAACACCATCTACCCAAAAGAATTCCTGAGAGCAGCTGACAATGGCCCCCCCTTACCCTGGGTGGAGAAAGGGGGGCTCCAGAAGGCTCCTTTCCCACTGCTGTCACCACACTTCCCTCTAGGCTCAAGATGTGTTCTGGTCCTGGCCTTGCCACCGCTTCACCGGGTGGCCGTGGACAACACACTGCTCTTCTCTGGGACCCCATGGCTCACCAGTCAGGTCACCCGAAAGCGTCGGGTGCGGCCCAGAGAAGGGCTGGGAACGAGCAGATGCTCAAGCGCGAGCAGAGCAGCAGGCAGGGCGGGGGTCCTGAGACCCACCCGCTATGCCCGTGCAGGTGCAGGCACGGGGTGGCGGAGACATGGATTTGGGGATTGTGGAGAACTGGTATGTGCCGCAACCTACGGGCCAGCCAAGTCTGCTGAGCAAGATGTGAGCCCGCGTTGGCAAATTCCTCAAGAGAAATACAAAACCTGATGTGAAATTTGAGGTCAATCAAATCATCTCTGCCTGGCTTAAGCTCATGTCCCACCCATTTGCAGCTCTTAGTGGATGTTGATAAGACTTGATGAGACTGTAAGAGTGAATCTCCTATTTGATCTGATAACCTGATTATTTTTCATATTATCAGGCTTTTAAAGAACATCATAACTTGCTTCAATAGAAAAGCCTTACTGTGGAACATAGAAAAAATAAACAGGAAAATTAAAATATTCTTATCCTTAATCCCATCTTTCAAAGTTAGCAATTTGATGTCTATTTTAGCATGTTTCTTTCTAGTCTTTATGTATAAATTACAGAGGAAACATTAGACATGCAAGTGTGTATATGTTTATCCATGTTACTTATGTAAGATGATATATATAACTAACGTGTTAACACATTTTCTTCTCAAATTAAGAACACACTATTTTGACTGCTTGGCTCTGACCTCTACTTTTCACATAATCTGACATTCTAAGTTTTTTCCCCGTCTTTATATATTCTTCAAAAACATGATTTTTAATAGCTGCATAAAAATTCCATGATACAGATTTATCAAAATTTATTTAGCCTTTGACTTGTTAGACATTTGAGAATGTTTCTAATTTTTAAAATATATAAGTACAATTGCAATGCACATCTTTATACATAAATTTTTGTGCACATCTGATTATTTCTTCAGGATAAATTCCTATAATGAGAACTACAGGGCAAAAGGCATGAATGTTTTTAAGGCTGTAGGTCTACAGAAGTAACTGCTGTTCGTGAAAGTCCACAACTTTGCGCTCTTAGCAGTGAATATTGTCATTTAAAAATACCGAATACTGATTTGATAAGGTTCAATAAATGTTACTTCCATTATCTTAATTTTAATTTATTTATTAGTGAAATTGGGTATTTTTTTTTTCTCAAAATGTTTTCGGGCCACTTGGATCTTTTTTCTGACATGACTTAAGCAGTAACACCCCCTTCACGACACAGGAAGGCTTCGCATCACATATTTTTCTAGTGGGAAAAACCATAGACGAGATCTCGATGTCCAGCAGTAGGGAGAAGTCAGAGCCACAGGCACAGGTCGGGCATCACTCCAAGCTGAGGGCACAGAGCCTTTCACACTGCGGAAAACCCCTGGGACAACCCTCAGATATAGAAGGAAATGTGTTTTTAAGCCTACCGCCACACAAAAACACCATTCCAAGGAGGTGAGCGCTGGGAATTCTGAAGAGACTTTTCTCCCCTTTTGTTTTTCAAAATAGGCTGTAATTCTGTTCTATAAATTTGGTCATTAAAATAAAAGTACTTTAAAGACGTATTTTCAGTAGCCTTTCCAAACGGACCACCCCGTTTTCTTGGTGCTGTATCCTTTTGAAAACATCTGTGTCTGTGCCACAAGAGATTATACTTTTTGGTTTACTTAATTTTCTAACTCTTAGCCAGCAGAGAAAAAGATCATTTTCTCATCAGTGGCAAGCAGGGGGGCAGTAATGATCTTGTGGTCAGGTTATTCCGGGTCTTGAGCAGTGTCCCCCCACCCCACCCTACTTTGAAATCTGGGAAAAGGGAAGGCCTGCAACTGCACAATATGAGAGAGTGGGGGTAGAGGTCTGGAGAGAGGGAGCAGGTAGCTCCTGTTAGAACAAGCAGGAACCTTCCAGCCATGTGGGGTCATTTGACCCAGATGGGCCCATTTTACAGATGACAAAATTGAGGTTTAGAGAGGGAGAATGTCACTCCCTAGGCCAAGCAGGCTCAGCCTCTCATTGCCTGTGCAAACCTTAGATAATGGTCTTATTATCATCACCGCTGCTCCCCATTAGCAGACCTGACACCTCTCAAAGCATGTTCTCTTCTATCTATGGCACTTAATCTTCACAAAAGCCTAGAGAGGGTGGTGTGCTGGGAGCGAACCCCCAGTGCAGCTGAGGGAAAACTGAGGTTCAGTGAGGGGAAGGAACTGATCTATGGAGCATGTTTTGGGGCTGTTTTGCTCTTTATTTGGATATATGATGATATGCTTCTACACAGGACGACAGAAAGGTAATAGTCAAGAGAGCAGAGCGAAAAGCCATGCCCCAGGCCCAGTCATTAGACCTTCCTAGTGCCAGCCTCTGGGCACAGCCTCATGTGTGTCCATGTGCATTCTTCAGTCTTTTTTCTCTCATCTCCCCTCTCTACTTTCTTTCCTCCCTCCCTCCCTTTGAAACAAATGTGCTTAAAAAGCACCCTTCATCAGCCCCATGGCCGGCTCACTCCTTTTCACAGTTGCACCATGGGCCACAGGCACACGCAGGCCGCTCGCTTCAGCAGAGCCTGCAGGTGGGCATCACGGTTGTCCCCAGCTTTGCATGCTCCTCTGTCATCACTCCACACGTGCAGGTCTGTGAGGGACGGCTGCACCAGTGGGACTGCCAGGTCAGAGGACCTGCACATTCAGCCTTTGGTAAGATCAGAGACTGTTTAGAGGGTGCTCCTGGAGCAAGCTCTGGCAATTTCTGGAGGAGTGTGTCTCGGTACATCCTTGGTAACAGGATGTCTGGTCTACCTTGAATCTTTGCTCTTTGCATAGGTTAACATGGTTTCTTTGTGGTTTAGTTTCTACCCCTTGTAGTGAGGGAAGCTGAACATCACTTTACAGTTCAAACTCCTTCCTCATCTGCTCGTGCGCTGTGCACATCTTTATTGACTGGTCGGACTCATGAGAAAACTAGTTTGAGCCTAGGGAATATGTTTTTAGGTGTTTTTTCCAGATGACGTGTTTGTCTTTTGACTTTGCTTATAATACTGAGGATGCTTCAAATTTTAGGTATTAGTATTTACCGAATATTTTTGGAATATTTCTGATTATACATACTACACAGAACTGTCTTTTCTACGCTGAGACTAGTTTTTAAATCTTTTGTCCTCTTCAAGTAGTTGTGTTTTATCTTTTCCTTTTCATTTCTAATCCATCTGGAATTAATTCTTGTAAAAGGAGCGAGAGACAATTCAACTTAATGTTTTCCAGTTGATTCTTCAATTGTTCCAACACCACTGATTGACTTGTCTCTTCTTCGGTGATTTGCAATGTCATCTTTAATACATAATGATTTCCAAGTGTATCTGGGTCTATTTCTGGACTCTTCTGTTCCACCTGTCTGTCTGCTTATCTGTTCTGGAGTCAGGCACTTTCATACATGCTCACATTGACCCAAAGCCAGCTCTGTGCCAGTGAGGTGAGACGCCTCACCTACAGTCTGTGCTGCTTCATCCCCCGTAACTGGCAGTGTCAGTCTTAACGCTAGGGCTGGGGGTAGTCAGGGAGCCCCAGGGGCTGACCCTCCCAGGCAGGGAGATGAGCAGGCATAAAACACAGCCTGAGCCTCTGAGCGGGGACTCCAGCTTTCTCAAGTTTGCCCTTGAGTGAGTTAGCTCACTTCCTGGAGCCTCCCTCAGCTTTCCCATCTGCAAAAGCAGTAATAATAATGATAATGCCTGTGCCACATTTATTCGGCTCATTAACTAAGGTGCTGAGTAAAAGCTGCAGGTCCAGCCAAGCAACTTTTGACAGAGGCTCATAAATCTAAAGCTCTGGCTGCTGGGGGGTGCCCAAGGGCACGGGAATTCCCAGGGGCAGTTTCCTTGGAAGAGAATAGGGCAGGTCATGGCGGGGCTAAGCTGACCCTAGCTTCACAGCATGTGACTGGGCTGAGAGCTGCGCCCATCATGCTGGGGAGGAGCCAAGAACACAGGAGGGGCTAGGCCGGCCCCAGTGGGCAGGAAAAGCAGGGAAGGTAGGGAGGCGGAGGGAGGCTGAGGTTCCCACCCAACACCAAATGGCCCCTGCCGCCCTTCCCTGGAGGCGTTCCTATTTGGAACTTCCATCTGTCCTCACCCAGTGCTACTAGGGGAACTAAGCCCAGCCCTGAAGTGACCATAAAGAGGACTCTGAGCACTGACATTCCAGAACTGGAACAATAACCACCCTACCCAACCCCCTCACCGGCGTGGTCCCCAGGTCTCTAAAACACCACCCCACCATTCTCCCGTGCCTGATCACCGCCTGCAGTGTCCAGCTTCCCCAAGAGGGAAGGATGAGCATTATCCCCTCTCCCTGATGAACAAATGAAGACTCAGATCTGCACCTGAGCAGCTCGGAGAGGACAGAAAGTGGCCAAATAAGGGCACAGGTGTCTATTCTGAAGGCAGACTGCAAAGACTGTCCGTTTAGTCTTATGTGTTCAATAAACATCCTCCAAGCACGGACTTTGCACTTGGTGCTGGAGTAGGTGTGGTGTACAGAGGTGGAGACGGCAGAGTTCTGACTCAAAAGGACCAAATAAACAAACAACTATTCAGTGATGTCAGGGTAATGAACTTATAAAGCACGGTGGGAGGTCAGGGCTAGAGCGACTAGCTATCAGAATGGGCTGAGGGCTTCTCAGAGGAGGCTGCTAATGAGACCACACTTGAAGGATGCCCCACCCTGCCTGGGAGGACCCCAGGACCTGCATTTGCATCTGAACCTGCGTTCCTAGCACCAGCCCCCAGGCACTTGAATTTTTCCATGACCCCTCAGGTTTCTGTCTTATCTGAGGATGTGCACTTGGAGCCTGCCGTCCAACGGACAGCTACTGGCAGTTTTTTGTTTTTCTTTCGTTAAGACTCATTGTTCAGTTTATGAAAAATTCTAAATGCAGTGGAAGAACAAAGCCAGAAGCCCCAGGGATAAACCCCATGCCCATTTAGCCCATCACAATTAGTCTGATTCTCTGTCTTGTGCTTGGAAAACATTATCTGAGCCTGTTAGGGGAGTGCTTCCTCTGCTCCCAGTGATAATGCCTGACATGGCGAGAAGGGCTGGGAGTGCTGGGAACTGCTAGGGACACAAGGGTGGGGGGAGCAGGCGATGCTTCGAAAGGGAACACAGCATTCAGTGGTGAAGAGCACGGAGCTGGACCGCCTGTCCAGATTCTGACTGCTGCTTCTGAGCTGTGTGATTCTTTTCACAAATTACTTAACCTCTCTGTGTCTGTTTCTTCATCTTTAACATAACAGTAACATCTATCCCATAGGTTGTGTAGGGATTAGCTGAGTTCACATACGTAAAGCATGCGAAACAGGCTTGTCAGATAAAGTAAATTATATGTAACCATGTTTTCCTTATATCAACATTCAAGTAGGAGGCAGAGCCCAGGACTGGCAATTGCTAAGACTTATCACACTGCTTGCACTACTTACAGTTGAGTAAAATCATCCACAAAGGAGTGATTGGATGAAGATGTGGCATATATAAATGATGGAATACTACTCAGGCATAAAAAAGGAATCCATTTATGACAACATGGATGGCTCTCAAAGGTAAATGAAATGTCAGAGGGAGAAAGAAATAGTGGCTGATTTCACTCATTGTGGACTATAGAGGGAAAAAATGACTAAATGAAACTAAACAGAAACTCAAATTCAGCAAATAGACTGGAGGGGGTGGGGGGTTGGGAAAAATTGGTAAGGGGGTGCAATTATGGTGATGAATGGAAACCAGACTTGAAGATGACCATGATGTAGTGTACACACAGGCCAAGTTATGACATTCTATACTTGAAACATAAAATGTTGTAAACCATCTTATTACAATAATTTTTTTTTAAATAGACTTAATCCAGCAGAAGGCCTCTTAGTTTAGCAACTCAATTCATTCAGCAAGTCCCAAGCATTTTTTTTCCCAACGCACCAGGCGCTGGAGGTACAGGACTAAATGGGATGGCCCCTGCCCTCAACAGGCCCCAGCCTGAGAAACAGAGCACAGTCCCACCATGCGCCTCCCTGAACAGCAGAGAACGGTCAGTCGGCGTGCTTTAAGACAATGCGGCTCTCTTTCCCACTGCCTGGCACATCACAAGCACACTTGAAACGTCTAGCCTAGATCACAGAAGAGGGCAGGAGAAGAAAGAGGTCCTGGGAATGACGTTAGGGAGTGTTCCTTGGCAGTGGGAGGTACCCCCAAGCACATACTTGTTCCTGCTCCACGTGGGTCCCTACATGAAGCAGTACCAATTCTGCAGCTGTTCACCTAGAGCGGGCTCCCCAGACGTCACACCCTGACACTTCGGGGGAGGACAATTCTTTGTCTGTGCACTGAGGATGCTGGGCGGTGTCCCTGGCCTCTACCCCCTAGATGCCAGTGGCACCTGAAATGCCTCCAGACATTGCCAAACGTCCCCTGGCCTGGGAATCCTGCTTTAGAACTGAACCCTGGTGGAGAGACCTACCCTCTCCCTAGCCCCTCCCCATCCCCAGTGAAGTACATTCACCTGATTTGTAGAAGGAAGAGGCCAAGGGATCTTTGCCCCAAAGTCAGCACAGGCTGGGCTGAGGCCGGCCTCAGGAAGCTCAAACTTGCCGTCCTCCCAGGCCACCCCTGGACAGAGGCCGGATGAGCCTGGACTGCGCTACCAAGTATCACATCCGTAGGTCTCAGAGGTGATCGAGAATCAGAGGGGACGCGGGAGGCAACACATTTGCCTTTTCCCTCAGATTCCCTCTGTGGTTATTAGAAAGTCTCTGATTTAATCACAATAAAAAGACAAATGACACAATTAAAAGAGGAGCCAGGACATTTCTCCAAAGAAGCTCTGTAACAGGCCAACGCACACATGAAAGATGCTCACCATCCACGGCCATCAGGGAGATGCAAATCAAAGTCACAAGGAGCTGCCACTCGGCACCCCCAGCAAGAGGAATATAAAAACAACAGATGATGACGAGCGTCAGAAAGACATGGGGAAACTAGAACCATCAGCCCTGCGGATGAGATATACAAAGATGCAAGCTCTTTGGAAACAGGCTCTTCCTCAAGAAGGGGCGCCTGCAGTCATCACGTGACAGAGACTCACCCCACTCCTAAGTAGACACGTGCCGGAAGGACACACCGACTACACAGGCTCTAGCCAAACAAGGGAATATTACTCAGCCATGAAAACAAATGAAATACTGACACTGTGCAACACATGGGTGCTGGAAACCTGTTGAGTGACAGGTGCCTGCCAGTCCCAGAGACCCACTGAGATGAAATAAGAAGAAGAGGCAAATTCATGGGGTCAGAAAGCAGATTGGTGGTGGCTGCCTGGGGGAAGAATTGGGTGGGGGTGGGTAACTAATGAGTAGGGGCTTCCTTTCTGGAGTGACAAAAACATTCTAAAATAAGACTGCGGTGATGGCTGCTTTTCTCTGAATGGATTAAAAACCACTGTACTGTGCAGTTTAACTGGGAGAACTGTAAGGCGTGTGAGTTCTATCTTAATAAAGTTGCTCCTGAGGCCTCAGCGGAGGCCTCAGCAGGAAAGGACAATCGGTGAGTTTAGAAGGGAAGTCTGGATTCCACGAGCACCCCGGCTGGGCTCTGGAAAAGGACATTAAAAGGAACTGTGGCCTGTGACAGGCCCCCGCCAGGCTCTCCACGTGTGCTCTTGCTTCCTGCTGCCAACCACGCTGAGGAGTACGTGTCAGCAATCCCCGCTACAGCTGGGAAAACTGAGGCTTGGAAATGTCAAGTGACAAGCTCACGTGGCTGTCTTCATTCAGGTTCCCCAGAGACAGGGATGCACATGCAAGAGATAATTAAGGAAGTCCTCTGAGGAGGAAGCAGAAAGGGCGTGGCCAGAGAAGGCACACACATCCGTGCACCCGCGCACACACGCGCGTCCGTGCACGCGCGCCGGCAGCACCGCCAACCCTGCAGGGATGCGGCGCCTGAGTCAAGGCCAGGGCGGCTCAGTGGCGGCAAGGACACGGGCTTTGCTTCTCCTGCCCCTGCTGTCTTTGGTCTGGGGGATGGAAGTGGGAGGTGCGAATTCTTGGGCATTTCTGGATCTCTGTACTTGAGGCAAAACGGTTCACAGCCCAGGAGCAGCCTCGGCGAAGGCTGGCAGGCTCCTGTCTTTGGAGGTGAGAGCACAGTGAGGGGGAGGGTCACACGAAAACCATAAAGGGACCCAAGGAGATATGGGAGGGGTATTCCCCACCCCCCTCCCCGGTGCTGTTCCAGGCATCTACCCAGGAAATAAGGGCACGCAGGTCTGAGCTGGCCTGACCACAGCTTAGCTTCTTCACCCTTTCTAGAGGGAAGCGCCCCAGGCTGGACTGAGGAGGGAGGATGGAGGCCTTGGGGGTGGGCCCTGGGGCTGAGGATGACAAACCGGAGTTGGGAGACAAGGAGGACAGTGTCCAACAGCCAGAGGCAGGAGACAGATAAGAAGTCAGACCCAAGGGAGACAGAGGAGGAATAAGAAGTGATGGGGAGGAAGGCTGGGTGCTGAGGGACACAGCCTGGTTCAGGGGGTCAGGGCTGGCCCTCTGGGCTGGATCCAAATGCCATCCAACCACTGTCCTCTGCTGGTTTGGGAGCGGCCAGCCCCAGATAAAGAATGAGTGGGAGGACTGCAGGGTGTGGGTGAGTTTCAAAGAAACTACCCGAAGGGAACTTTCTCAGGTAACTCTTCAGAGGGAGAGGGGACTGCTGCCGGGACGGGGGACTCCTGTCTCCATCTGAGCTGACCAAGAAGCGGCTGTGCTCCTAAGGACACAGCGGCCAGTAATCCCAGGTGACTGTGGCCTGCTCCTCTCGGGCCCCAGCACGCAGGGTCTGCTTTGGGAGCAACACGCGGGTCCAGCAGAGGGCGTCGTCACAGGCACTCCTGCGCCCTGCACGTAGGAACACTGGCAGTGCATCTGGCGGCACTGTCAGCACGGTGGGTGGAGGGGAGGGGCTGGGAGGGCCTGCAGAGGAATCAGAGGTCCACTGCTCCAGCTGCTCATCACCAAGTAGGGAGACAGGCACGGAGGAAATCCCCGCGCTCATCAGCCATATGACCACGGACCAGCTGGGAGCAAACACTCAAGTGCCATCATTTCTTTTCTCCGCCCTCCATGGCTCCAGGCTCAGCCTGTCTAGTCCCTGAATCAGCCTGAGGCTTTGGGCACCTCAGGTTCACCAGTGGGGGCACCTGGCACCGGAAGCTGTGGTCAAAGACCATAATTCGCTGTAGGAGGGTGGGAATTGGGCTGCCGGTACCGCGCTACACCCTGTCCCAGCACACCCCCCAGGAGAGTTCTCAGCAGAGGTGAGGGCCACTTCCTTCCTACAGGGCGCCTGGAAGCGGAGGGAGCTTTGAGTTATCACAGTCATTTGGAGGACATGGCTGCCTCTTCGTGGCAGTGGGCAGTGAATCTCCTCCTAAGGGGGCATCATCCTTTGTTCTACCACCTGTCAAATGTCCCGTGGACTATCTGTGAGTATGATCTAAATCCAGAACCCTTGATTCCATTTGCATGTGAAAACACCAACTCGTGCACAGTGTTCATCTGCTCTGAATGTTCCAGGATTGCTCTGAGCCTGTAAGTGAAGGGACACTATTCTTCTCGGTGCCTGACCTCGGGTGCAGCCCTGTGTGGGGCGTGGCCTGCTTCTTGAGCACACCTGTGCCATCTGCACGTGTGGCCATGTGCTCATTTACCTGGCTCCACCTGAGCCTGCAGGGCTGACCGCTTCGCGCCTTGGGCACGGTGGTACGCCCAAGCTCTATGTCATGAGCTACGTTATTTTTTCACTCTACACAAGTTCCCTTTTCCAGCTTCCTTGTGACATCATTTGTGCAGTTGTTACTACTTTTAGTGCCTACTGGCAGGAGACATGATCTACGTGTGAGGTGTGACTTAGGATGGTAGAGAGACCTCCCACGCCGCTGAGAAAGAGGCACTGAGTCTGGGGTTTCGGTCACTGCCCAGCGTGTCTGGCAGGCACCCACTCCGTTTCACTTGGGGAGCCGGAGCTTGGAAGCCAGTGTCTTCAATCAGAGCCGGCTCTGCTGCTCCCGGAGCAGGTGACCTGGGGACCTGTATATGCCTGCCGACCTTCAGCTTCTCATCTGCAGAATGGGGGAAACACCCATCGGAAAGGATGCTAATGAGGGTTAAGCGAGGTCAACTGTAGAAGGCACAAATGAATTGCTCAGGAATAACAAACGCTGCTGTTGTTATTATTTTGCCAAGTAATCCTCCCCAGCAGACCTGAGACGTGACCAGCCTTAGTGCCCTCAACCCCACCCGCCATTTCCAGTGTGGCTCAGCAATCTGGGCTCTCCAGACACCAAGGGAGAGAAACTCTGATCCACATGAACCATGAAGCTAGAGACCCTGGCCGGGCCTTGCTGGACGCAGGCCTGAATCAGTTCATTCTCCTCTGAGTGCTGTCTGTCTGAGTGGTGGGGGAGTGTGTCAGCACCCACTCTCCATGCTGGCTTCAGGCTCCCCGCCCCCACTCTTCCGGCCTCTGGGCCCTGGCGTGCCTGTGCTACAGCGCTAGGCCACTGCCTCCCAGGCGCCAGCTCTGGCCTCTGAGCCTGAAGAACCAGCCAGGCCCTACACTGGGCCACCGCCAGCTCCTTTCCAGGCTCGGGCTCTCAAGGCCCTTCCCTTGCTCTCAGCAAGCCACGACTTCACCGCACAGGATACGTGAGCTCGGGCGGCACCAGGAGCCGGCTCTTCTCCTCACTGGCCCTTTGTGCTGTCTCGCCCCTGCGTGGCAGGAAGCCTTCTTCCTGGGCCTCGCCACTCGGGGACCCCAGAAGGGCCTGAGCCTGGGCATCAGAGGAAACTGGTTCTTTCCCCCGGCGAAGGGAACAGCAGAATTGGAGCTGAGATGTCTTGCCCAGCCTCAGCCCTGAGCTCTCCCTTCACTCTTCCTCTCCCGACTCAGTCACTGGGAATCCCGAGAAGACAACGAGTGAAATCTAGTCTTGATCAAATGCTGTCTGAGGCCCGCGGTGACACGCACAGGTCTGCTCTCAGTGCTCGGTCTCCGGGAGCAGGTAACAGAAGCCGCAGTTCAGAGCGATCCCGTGAAGAACGAGAGGGCGCCCTGAGGCCAAGGCCTGGCGTGCGGGAGTGGCTGGCTCACTCTGCCTGGTAAGCAGAGATGATCAGGGTCGTCTGCGACCGCCCTCCCTGCCTGGTCTAACCGCAAATCTTTTCATCAGAATGGGTGAGGTTTCAGGGCGGCCAGGTGGCCGAGGCAGGGGGAAGGGTTTCGACTGGCCCTATGTTCTGGAAATTTGCTCCGGGCGAGGTGGTTTAAGACCGGTAGCACCCACATCTCCTGGGATCTTGCTGGAAATGCAGACTCTCAGGTCACACCCCTAACAAGAGCTCATTCTGGGGTGCAAAGGCCTCTGCCTGGGCAAGATGGAAAGGCTTTTGAGAAAAGTTCTCACTGATGAAAGGCACTGAAGAAAAGTCAGGCCTTTTCTAAGGCCCGGGCTAGACTCTCAAGCCTCACACTACCTCTGTTGCTACCAAGCTGGCCCAGTTGGCCCACGAGTGAGTCTTGCAAGAGCTGAAGATGAGACACCACTCTTTACACTCAGAAGGGGCCACACTCAGACTGAATCCTGGCTCAGAGATACCGACCCCCTCACCCTAGTGCCCCACGAGAGATCAGTATTTCCCAGGGCGGCACTGCACGAATTTCTTAGGAATTTCCTGTCTGTTATGTGAAAAAGGAGACTCCATTTCAGAAACACTAGATTAAGTCAAGTCAAGCAGTTTGACTACAGCCTTTCAGAGTCCTTAAAGGTAGAATAAGCCGTATTTTAAAATGTACTCCATCTATTTAAATGAAGAATAGTGGTAACGATAATTTAGCAGCTACCCTTACGAAGTGTCTCCTAACTGCAGACGTGTGCTGGGCATTCTCTTGAGAACCCTCAAAACAACCGCGTCACCTGCTCTGCGAAGGTTCTCAGCGTGCGGACGTGAGACCCAGCCAGGCAGCGACACTCCCTGCCCCGCGTAGCCCAGTGAACGGGAGCTGAGAGTTGAAGCCAAGCTCCCTCTGACCCTCAGCCTCGATCCCCTGCGTTGGGCTTTGCGCATCCCGAAGGAGACAAGAGACACACCATTTCCAGACCGGTTCACCTGTGGAGCCGCCTCTCCTCTGGGGTTCCACAAAATGAACGACTTTGAGAAACGTGGCTCTCATTTGTTCCCAGTGGACTCACCAAAAGCACAAAGAAAAAGGACAGTGAGACTCTTTCTCCGCCTTCCCCCCACTCTTAGCTCAGCTGGGGTTGCTGATTCCTTTAGCAAGCCCTTCCATGTTCACCCCAGGGGCATGAGAATTAGGAGGGGACCCCAAGGGAACCTGAGATTCCAGCCCGTGGCTCAGGAACTGTTCAGATCTAAATAGATGACCTTATTTACCCCCATCTTAAGCCACAGAGAGTTCCCAATTCTATTCGGAGCCGGTTCTAAGTTGTTGCTTCAAACTTAGCTGCGGCTTGGTTTCAGCAAACGGAAGGGTTACGAACTCGAGAGTCCCTGAGCCGCGGTCCCCTTAGTGGGACAAAGGGCAGGCCTGTTGAGGGCTGACGCAGCATGGCCAAAGAGCCCTCTGGCCAGACCCAGGGTCATCTTCCTCAGCCAGTCCCTACCCCAGTCTCTGCGCTGATGTCCCCAGCCCTCCAGCCGCCTCCTCACAGCTGGCAGCGTGCTCCTTTAACGGGCAACATGCAACTTGTCGCTCCCCTTCTCAGGACTCCTCAATGACTCCATAGCACCCCAGCAAAGGTTCAAATCACTTGGCTTGATTTTCAAGGTCTCTGGAGATGGGGAGACTTGCCATTTGTCCCTTCTCCCGAGAAGACAGAGGACGACGATGGGGCTAGGAGGCAAGTGACACGTAGCAGGTCCGCATGCCCTGCCCTCGAAGAGAAAGCAGCACCGGCCAGATCTCCTGCCCAGTTATCTTTTATTTGGAGACTCTGACCAAAACTCAGAGAAGAGCTTTCCCTTTACCCAACAGTTGGGTTCGGATGATCCACTTGTCCCTGCTTCGGATGAGCTAAGAAACCCCAGGGGTCCGGCCATCTCCCCCTCTAGAGCAGACCCTGCTTTGGGGGAATCCCCTCGAGCCCCCCTCAACAAGGACGCATCAGGGGTCCCGGACAGCCTTGAGCTAGTGCCCAGCCTCTGGCCTCTGCGCCCCACACGGCACTCACCTCCACGACAGCACCCCTCATCACGAGGATGTGACAGACCGCAGGCTGGGTCCGCCTCCCCCGGAGCGCTCACAGCATGCACAGGTCGCCCAAGCCCCAGAGCCTCGCGCATGGGACATAGGACAAACAGCCCCAGCTGGCAAGCGCTCTTCCCAAAGAGTGTAGCAGACTCGTCCCATCTCAAAGAAGTGATTCTCTCCTACAGACAAAGTGTGCTTTTCCCTGCTTCCTTCTTCGTCCCTGGGTTAAACAAACAAAAAACAAGGTAGGAGCCGCCAACAGCAGCAGAGCAGCTTGCAGGTGTGCCTCGCCCGCGCACGCTTCCTGAGTCCTGGGGGGCCGGTCCTGTGCTCAACCCCCAGAGCAGGTAAGAAAGCCAAGACTCACCAGGGTCCTGCTGAACTGGGGAACCACAAAGCTCACCGTCTGCATTCCAAAAGGGGCAGGCTGACAGTGTCACCCCTGGGGGAGGAGGAGGCCATGAGAATGTGGGTCAGGGCCCCACTGGGGTGTGGACCAAGACGGGGAGGACCCTTTTCTGGCAGAGACTGTTAAAAAGGGGTCTAAAGGACGCCTGGACGGGGCCCTCAAAGGGAGCTGTTCCTGCCAGCAAGGCCACTAGCCACTCACGGTGGTATCACTAGAGAAGCAGCCAGACGCTCCAGGCTTTGCAGGTACCAAAGGGAAGACTGCAGAAGGAATGCAGACAGAACCAGCAATCCCACAAGGAGCCAAGTCGGGGCTCTGGCGTGAGCGTGCTTCAGGGGTCTGGGAGGGCTGTGAGAGAAAGGCCCCACCACAGTGTTACCCTGTGTCTCATTTCACATGGAAATGAAGCCTCCAGTGGGGACCAGTCAGCAGTGTCCCCTCATCCGCCCTTCCAGCCCTACTCCGTTCCTCTGAGCAGCACTTCTAATGAGCTGGCTGAGGGGACCCCGGTGGGCAAGGGAGTGGTGTCCCCTTCCCCCACCACCTCGGGACCTCTTCCACTTCCTCTGCTCTTGGTTTCCATGACAGCATCTGGCCCTGAGGCATCTACTTCAAAATGCTGGCAGGGATGCCAGGCAGGCACCACAGAGACACAGCTGGGCGGGGGAAGGGAGGGCTCATCTGCTCGTGCTGCCCTGAGGTCCTGCCCTCACTCACATCCCTTGTCCCTCTGCCTCCTCACCCCAACCAGCCGAGGAGCCCTGCTACCCCATTTTATAGTCAGTGAAGTGAGGCACAGAGAGGGAAGGGACACCCACAGCGTCACACAGCTGGCAGTAGCAGAGCCAGGCTCGGCTCAGATTTCCCTTCACCTGGCTCACACTGCCAGCCCCTCGGCCAGGGCTCTCCCACCTACCCCAGACCTGGGGTGAGTCACCTCTCCGCTCTGCACTCTGGCAAGTGGAGGTGGGGCATCCCTGGCTCTAGGCTGGGGAGCCTGAAAGTCCTGGCTTCTAGCCTGAGTCAATGAGTGTGACCCAGGGTCAGTTCCACCCCCACCCCAGGGGTCCTGGATGGGGCAGAGCTGAGGCTGCCCCAAATCCAGAGGCGAATCTGCCCCGCCTGGCACCTAACATGCAGCCCGCCCTCCCACCAGGGCCTGCGGCTCACGTGATCCCGGACGGAGGCAGGACTCCTACACCTCCCCGTGCAGACCAGGAAGGCCCAAAGACGCACTCAGGAGTGGCCACGTGTGACTGGGGGAAGGAATCGAGGTGACGGCGCCCCACTCAGCCCGACCCTCTGGGCAGACCTGCGAGCTGACCCCTCGCCACCTGTCCTCACGGCCCCCAGACTTGAAAGACGGCACCGCCCTGCCCTCCTCTGCCACTCCCCCCGCCTCGGGTATCACCCACACGGTGGTCAGGGGTGCCCCTCGCCCCACACGCCACCTCTTCTGCGTCGTGGAGGCGCCCAGGGCCTCCTGAACACAGGCGGGTCCTCACAGTGGCCCACCCGGCCCTGCATGTCTGGCCCGATGACCTCCGACCCAGCTCGCTAGACTCCCCCCGCTCACTGTGCTCGTCACGCAGCCTTCTCACTCTAGGCCATTCCGAACCGCTTCCAGCCCAGGACTCTGCTGTTCACTGGGCACAGATGTGTTTCCGCAGCTCCGACTCCAACCCTTCGCCACCCCTCCCACTCCAGGTAAAAGGACCAGGCGAGAGGCCAGTACCCCAGTTCTACCTTTGCTCTCTGCCCACCCTGCTTGCCGCTCACGCCCCTTCAACACTGCGTTGTCTTCAGCATGCCTTGTTCTTGTTCACCCCAGACCTCAGCGCCTTAACAGCTCTGAGCAGCCCCAGGCGTTATCTCTGGGGTCACCTGGAGCGAAGTATCTGCCTAGCCAGGGGTTGGGGTGGACTCTGGAGCGGCTCCACCCTTACCTTACAGGAGGCGTGACCCTGCCAAACCTCACCTAATAAGTAGCTCTAACTTCCCTGAAGAGCCCTGAGCTGGGAGCCTCCCTGAGCACTCTCACCCCACGACCTCCCTCTGCTTCGTTGCTACTCCTCCACCTTGTAAAGGCAGCAGTGACCATCTGCCTGTCCACTGCAGCGTGCGCAGCGCACAAGCGGGGCACGATGCCCGCCAGCAGACTCCAGCTCCTGCTTCACCTTCCCTGCCGTACTGCTGGCGCCGGCGCTGCCTACCGGGGTTCAGCAAGGATCCCATGCAGCCCCCAAGAACACAACTGAGATCTCAACCTTTCTGTCTACAGGCCACTAGCCAAGGGCCCATGTCCCTATCTGCCCCAGGCTGCACGGGAGGCTTCTGCGTCTGACTTGGCTCAAGGACTCGAGAAAGGAAGGTCACCATGAGTGGGTTCCGCTGAGTGTAGAAGCTATAAATTCCCCGCTCCTACAAGAACTGAGCGGCTCTGGCAGCATCCAGATAGCAGCGCACACAGCAGTCTAGAATCGCAGCCTCCGTGGCAGAGGAAAAGCAGGTGTGGGGAGGAAACAGCTTATCTTTGTGTGCAAGGAGCGTTTTAGAAAAAAGAGGAAGGGAAACACCATCAATTTCCAGCTTTTCAGGAGCACTGTAGTCTGATGATGAAAGAGACAGGTGAACCAGGCATTTACCTTACATTCCGATGAGCCCATGCCAGAGACGCTCCTAAGCGGAGGCTGGGGTCGGAGCGTAAAGGGGGTGATGTTGCTCAGGAACCTCCACCTCACCTCCGCCCTTCTCTTTTTCACACAGAACATTTTGATGCCCCCTTCCCACCCTAACTCCTTTCCGTTACTCTCCCTGATCACACTCTGAAGTGGCCCCCCGCAAAATACTGGCTCTGCCTGAAGCAAGTGCCTTCCCACCTCTGTGCCTTTGCTCATTCTGTTCCTGTTTGGTATGTCCTTCCTCTGCTTCTACGCACAGAAACCTCGTTTCAAAGCCCTGCTCGTATTCATTCACGCCACAGACATTTTCTAGGGTTGACTATGTCCCTGGTACAGGTACCAGGGAGATAGATAATGGTGAACCGGCCACGAGCTGCTTAGCCATGGGAAACAGATAGTTACAATAAGGAGTAACAGCGCGAGGGGCACTGTGAGTCTAGAGAAGGGTCCTAGCTCAGCCTTGGGGAGGAAGAGTTCAGGGAGGGCTTCCCGAAAGAGGAGACTGAATCTGAGTCCTGAAGAATGAGGCGAAAGAGAGAGAGGTGCAAATAAGCGTACATGAGCGTACGCAGTCATGGCCACTGCGACAGCTGGCGCGTATGGAGCGCTACGAGGAGCCAGGCACTGAGCACGGCGCGCTCCGCAGAGTAATCCTCTTTACTGCTCTCGGCCCTGTGGGAGTGAGGACTGCCACGAGCTTCCTCGTTCAGATGAGCACTCTGAAGCACAGAGATGTTCCGAACTCTCTCCAGAGCACACAGCTACCAAGATGCGGAGCGGGGCTTCAAATTCAGCACTGCCACAGAGCCCTCGCTGCCAGCCGTTGCATCCTGCTGTCTCTGCTGCTGGGGCCATCCTACCGCATCCTCTTCTCTCGAGACTCGACTGTGAACACAGTTCCGAGAGCTGCAACTCAGCTCTCCTTCGCGTCACGACTGCAGAGGATTGGATTCTTCCTGGGAAAGCGCCCTCTGGGGACAGCAGGGGGTGTGGGACGCCCTCTGGGGACAGCAGGGGGTGTGGGACGGGAGTGGGGAAGCGGTGTTCTGGGAGGGAGGACTAGGCCCAAGCTCCAGCTTGGGCAGGGAGGATGCAGAGTGGGGCTGGGCTCCGGGAACACCACAGGCAATGGGGTGCAGCAAGTGCTGCCTCTACGGGGCACAAGAAAGTGGGGGAGGGGACAAAGACACCCCTGACAGACCCAGACCCTTCCCCGCACCCCGCAGTGAGCCCGACCTCAGCCCCACAAGTGTGACTCTCCCCAAGCGTGCAGTGCCGTGGGTGCAGCGCCGCTGAGGAGTTCAGCCGTGCTGCCTGCGGAGTCTTCATTCTTTTGACTAATCTTTGCCCACGAGGGAAAAGAAAAGTGAAAAAGACCCAACAAGCGACCCAGCAGCACCGCATTAGCAGGTCCACTAATGATGTCCGCCCCACACTCGGCCGGCCACCGCCCCATGCAAGGGCCTCCCTCTCTCAGCCGAAGGCTGCTGTGCCTCCCTGTTCGGTGCCACTCTGTCCCGCGCGGGCCATGCCCCCACCAGCCTCAGCTCCCCGCTCTGTGAAGTGGGCCTATTAACCCTCCTCCGCCTGGGCTGTCGAGCAGGAGGCATGAGAGCAGAAGGGCAGGCCCGCACGCTGCAGGTGCACACGCAAGCAGGGCTCGGGCCTCTGCGTCTGGCTCTCCCAGGCTCACTCTGCCCTTTCCTGCCCATGAAGGGGCATCACTGACCAGCCTTGCCTCTCCCCGTCTCCGCCCCTCCCTGGGCCTGTACGATGTGCCACATACTCATGAACTTGAGAGGTGAACAGACAAATGAAACAGGCGCCCTCTGCTCCTGCCGGGGCCACCGGCTGCGGGGAGCGTGTGCTCGGCTCCCATCTCCACCTTGAGGGACAAGGGCGGTCCGTCTGCCGGCCAGCCGCCGGCACCCAGGGCAGGGAAGCCCATCTGATCTGGCGCTCGCACGAGCCAGTTCACACGCCAGTGCCACTGGTCAGTAACGGTGGCAGTTTGCCCTCCAGCTCCTTTTAGCCTGTATTCTCAGCGCAGAGCTCAGGCCGGGCAAGGGCGTGCTGTTTCCCTGCCCCCGCCCCCCAGACCCCTACGGGAGAGCAGCAGGAAAAGCCCATCCTGTTCCTGACTTGTTAGTGGCGCTCCCCAGGGCCTCCATCCAGTCTGGCCCGGGGTGCTGTGAGAACCAATCGATAAACAACTGATAGATGTTTATTGAGCTCCTGATACAACCGTGAAAGCACCATTCTTTGCTCAGTGTCTTACTACTTCGAGACGCCTAGAAGCATTTTCAGGTGTGTGAAGCGGCAAGTGCCAGGCGCAGCCACCACGTGGGTGGCTTTCATGGCCAAGGGCAGGGCCAGGGCCTCGCCTCTGACGACTTGGCTGTGGTCTGATTACATCACCTCACAGGTTTTCACGGCACAGCCCTAGGTGCCAGGCGGTGCAGCAGCACAGTGTGCAGGTAACGCCCCTGCCCTCCTGGAGCTGACCATCTGTGGGGGCGTGTGGCTGGGTTGAGGGGGGCAGACAGAACAGGTGGTTGGGGGTGATCCTGCCAAAGAGGAGATACCTTCATGGTCAGTGATGAGAAGAGTCAGTCAGGAGCCTCTCTGGTGGCCTAGGGGTTAAGTCTCAGGGCGCGATCACTGCTGCGGCCTGAGTTCGATCCCCGGCCAGGGAGCTGACCCCACACAGCACAGCAGCCCTCTCCTGCCTCGCCTGCTGCTCCCCTCAGCAGTGGATTTCAGTGGATCTGCCTGTTCTGCTCCTCACTGTCTCTGGTGACTCCTCTCATCCCTGCACCTCTGGCCTGCAGCTCAGCTCCTCTATGCAAAAATAAGCTCTTTTTTAAAAGAGAGAGAGAAGTTACCAGTCACTGCAAGATTTGTGGAGAGGCTCTTAATGCTGGGAGACTGAACTACTATCGGTCCCGCCCCGGTTCCTCAAAGAGGAACTTGAGGCCAGTACTCCTTCCCAGATGAAGAGTGCGACCAGCACGGTGCCAGGAAGCAGGTCTGGGTCAAGCCTCTGAAACTCTGAGTGCCACTGGTGCAACCCACTCTGCTCTCGGGTCCAACCCCAGGACGCCGAGCAGAGCACGGCCACCGCCCACTGCCGCAGAGCTTCCGGTCCCTCCCATGTGCACAGAAAACACTGGTAACACGGGGCGGGCCAGAAACTGACACATGGGGTTAACACAGTCTCACTTACAAAACAAGGGGGTTCATTTTGGAATGTGACAATTTGTGGGGAAAGAGATCCTTACAAGATTATTTATTAATTGGTTCATTTAATAAGCACTTAGGCGTCAACAGGTTCTGTGGGAAGATGGTTCTCAAGTACTAACCGACCCGAGCTTCACGACTCGTTTAATGCTCCCAGAGACCCTGTACCGTTAGGGCTGAGGGAATCAAGGCAGAGATACGTTAATGACTTGCCAGGACACAGCCTGGAAAGTGGCAGAACCAGAACCCCAAACAATGTCCCCTGGGCCTGGAACCTTTATTCTTAACCACAAACTGAAGTATCCCCTATCAACTGAATTTTATACACAATTCTATGTTGTTCCCTTGTCTCTTTCTGCCTCATATGCAACTTGTTTTCAAGTTTGTGATTGTGACGGTGTGGCTTCTATGCAGAATTCACAGTTCCCCCAAATTTGCTCAGAGGAGCCCTTAGGAGGCTCTTGGAAGAGCCAGTCATTCCCCAGGAGACCTAAAGGGAGCTTATCAGAGGCCCAAGTTCAGCCCTCAGGGTGGACCTGCCCAGATGCGGAGGCTGTCTGTTGCTGAGGACAGAGGACAGAAAACGAGGCTCCCATCAGAGGCCTGGGGTCTGCATTCACAGCGACAGGCACCCCAGACAGGTGTGGGCAGCCATGGTGAGGACAGGGGGGCTGGATTTATTGGATGATGATGACATGAACCTCTCCAGGAATGGAAAAGCCAGCTAGCAAATACAGGACGTTCTCTCTAAAGAACAAACCAAATGAAAGTTGCTAAGAAGGGAGAAACAGAGGTCTTTGCTAGGCAGTAAAGCCTGCACTGTACAGACAGCCCTCCCGGCAGCGTGCTTGGTCAACTGCCCTTCTCTACCCTGTGCCCAGCTGACCACTGCCCTCTGCTCCCTGCCATGACCCTGGCTGACAGTTGGTCCCTGGAACCAGTGAGAAGCTCAACACCAGGACAGACTTGGTGGAGGACACCTGCTGCTGACCGGTCGGAGCTGGCATGGAGTGAATCAGTGCCTGGCATGTAGGCAAAGGTGCGGGTAGGGGAGGAGGCAGTGAACGGTGAAAGGAAAAGTAGGTTAGGCCTTTATCTTATATCAAATCCAAATGGGTTAGAGAGACCATTTAGCTTGAAATATGAGACCAGCCAAGGAGAAGCCTTGTTCTCCTGTCTGAATAATGGAAATAAGAGTATCTACCCCCCAGGTTACAGGGGTCAAAAGAGACGATCCCAGCTATTATAGCGCCCTGTGACTTACTAAATAAGGATTAAGAGCTGCCAAGAAACTGGCCCAAATCCAGCTACCGGGTCTGTGTGTAGGGGGATTAGCAAAGAGGGGTATGACCCAGGTCATACTCTGCGGTACCTACAGAAATTGGAATCGCAGGAAGGGGAAGCCTCGCCTACCAGCTGGAAGGGTCCATGGAGTTAGGTCCTCCCACCTGAGGTCACTAAGGAATAAATTCAGGACCTCCCTGGTGGCGTAAGGGGTTGAGCTCCACACTGTGGGGCTTCCACAGCCACTGCAGCGTGAGTTCGATCCCGGGCCAACGAGGGGACCCACATGGCACAGCAGACCTCTCCTGTCTTGCCCCACTGCTCCCCTCAGCAGTGTGTTTTGGTTAATATGCCTGTTCTGCTCCCAACTGTGTCTCTGGTGAATCCTCTCACCACTCCCCCCAACTCTACCTCTAGCCTGTACCTCAGTTCTTGTATGCCTAAATAAATAAAATCTTAAAAAACAAAACAAAACCAAAAAACCCGAAGGAGTAAATTCACAGCAAATTCATTGTCTGCAGCAATTTTAGAGGCAGAAGGAGCAAGGCTTATGCTCCCCAGGGACTCTCCCCTGCTGGACACCTTCACCCGACATCCTTGCTTAGAAGGCTGAGCTCTCCCACTGCAGAGGGCACACAGGCTCACAGCCCCTGTCCAATACCCCTCCAAGGCAGCCTCCCAGTCAGCAGAATTCCCCCTTGGATGGAGCTGAAACCAGCTGGCCTCCCCACCCATCACTCCACCTTCCATGGGCGGGAAGAAGCCAAACCCTTGGCAAGAGCTACGCTTCTCTTGCACAATCTCTTCTGGAGAAGAAAAGTGGGAGCTGGGTGTACCTCATCCATGAGGCCAGCACAACCTTGATGCCTAACTCTACAAGCAAGCACCAGGCAGCAAAGCCATCAAGGAACTGCACTACCAAACCCATGACGCTAAACAAAACGATCAGCAGAAATAATGCCAGAATAAAGATGCTACGGGATAACTCAAATTGGGTCTACTCCAGAAATGTAAAAGTCAACATAACTGGCCATGTTAACAAATTGGGGGAAAATCATGTGACCATTTGAGCAGAGGCAGAAAAAAATCTCCTAAAAACTCTACTTCCATTTATGACTAAAAAGAAAAGGAACTGAGCAGCAAACTGGGAATAGAAAGGAATTTCATTAATCTGATAAAGTTATCTACCAAAGTCCTCAAGTAAACACCTAACTGTCACTGTGGACAGCTCCTCCCTCACAGCTGCAGGCTTTGCCTCTTCTTCAATTCCTCTTTGTACTGAGGTCTTAGCCAGGGCAGCAAGGCAGAAAATAGAAAGGAGAAAAAAGGAACAAATGCATTGGAAAAGAAGAAACAAATATGTTTTTTCCCTTTCTATGACTGTATACAAAATATTTCCAAAAGAATCTACAAATGCAGTTTTTGAATTGGTAAGGAAGTTTAGCAAGATCTTTAGCTAGAAAGTCAATATGTAAAATGCAAACATATTTCTCAAAAAAATAACCAATAAAGCTTCAATCTAAAACATGTCTGTATCTATGTGCACATATAGACAGCACTTAAAATAGCATATGAAATGCCAAATAACTTGTAATTTAGACAATAAAAGATGCGTAAAACCACCACAGGAAATTAGAAAGGAGTTCAAATACAGAAGAGAGATACCATGTTCATGGAAGACCAAACAGGGCACCCTCCACCCACTATGGAGCCAGAGGGCTCAGCAGTAGCATTTGGAAGAGCAAAGTATGGGTTGATAGTCCACTTCTTGTTGCATGTGACTAATGCATGTGACTCTGGGCTGTCCATGCACAGCTGAGGAAGCTCAGCGTCCTCACCTATTAAACAACAAGTTGTTCTGCTTAGTTGTTAGTTGTCAATGGACATAAAAGCACTTTGAAGAGAACTGTTTAAATACAGGGTATTTGTATGATTAGCAGTATTGTGCCTTTTTGAGCTGAGGGTGGGGGAACACACTCTCCCCCACATTAGGCCAGCTGTGTCCTTGCTCATGAATTTGTCATCAAGGGCACTGCTGAGGCTTATACTGTGCATGCCAGCTCCTCACTCAGTCTTCACAGGAATCTACAAGGTAAGCATCGTACTAGCCCCATTTTAAGGATGAGAAAGCTGAGACTCAACAAAGTAACCTGTGGCTCATATATTCATTCACTCATGAGCCCTTTACATGCTAGGAGCCATGAAGCACACGGTGAGTAAGACAAACACGGCCCCTGCTCAATTAGGGCAGACAGGCTAGCTGGGAAGACAGCCAAAAATCATGCCACAACTAACAAGCTGGCAGAACCAAGATTCAGGCTCAGTGTCCACGCTTTGAGCCCACCCCCTCCCTGGAGGTGCTCGCTCCCCCTCCCCCACACCAGCCTCTGTGTTGTGATGTAATGGTTTCTAACACCATTCTGCCAGCAGTGGCAAGTTTCAATGGGCCTTGCCATCCTAGCTGCTACACGAATTGAGAGCTGTCAGCTTCGATCCTGGGCCATGTGATCCTCACGCATTATCACTGGAGAATCACAACAGGGACTATGAATGCATAAAAAAGGAGAGGCCTCCTGCCCCCTCCCACAGCATCAGCAGCATTGTTCCCAAAGAGTGTGTGCCTGAGTCCTTGCCACCATTAATGGCAGAAGTGAGTCACTTATAAATAAGATACGGGAGCTTTATTACAATGACATCTGGAGATCCAGAAAGGCTCAGAGTCACTGTGAAAGGGAGGGCAGCAGGTGACTGGGATTGAATGATCCTCTGCCAGGTACATCCTCCAGATAAAACGTCTTGGATCAGGAGCAATTACAGCAAATGCCTGGCCTGAATGCTAATGAGAGTTACTTACAATTGCATGTAATTCTCTGCCATTTATACGATATGCTTTTTTCCTTCTCTTCTCTGCTTTTCCACCTGGCATTAATTCTGAGAAATAGGAACCAGAAATACGATTAAATGCGGATGAGGAAACTGATGTTCCAGGTCACTAAGATCAAAGGGTCAGAAACTGGGGTTCAGACCCTAAACGTTTTTTCTCTATCATTCTGTCTTTAAGGGAAAAGAATCCTGGATGTGTTCCCTCCACCTGAAAGGTATGCAAAAAAATATGCCAAGTCAAAAGGACAGGGCCAGGCAGCGGGGGAGGTTGGGGAGGAGGGGGCGGTCCTGCTGGGCCTGGTGGAGAGAGGCAGCCGAGGGCAGATGGGATGAACCTCACTCCTGCCCCCTGCAGTCCCCTCGAGGACCTGAGAAAACAGCACAAGAGCGAACATGCACACAAAGATAAGAAGACCTTTTCTTCTTCACACAACACCTAGTGGACAGCCAGAAGTTCAGGTAAGTCAGCACTCGGGCTCGCGCTCTAGGTCCCAGAAGCATGGGGTTTCCAGGACACACGTGCTCTTTGCCCTCCTCCTGCCTTCCAGATGAAGCAGCAACAGGCCTGCTGAGGCTGGACAGCCTGCAGGGCCTGTGGCCCCACTGAGTACTTTCTGCACATGGCCACACCCAGTGAGAGGTAACGGCTTACATGATTCATCCTACACATGGGGAAACTGAGGAACAGAGAGGGAACAACTTGAGGGGAGGGGCCCAAGGCCCTGAGCCCTGCTGGGGATCTGAGCCAGTTCCAGAACCCCCACTTCTGATCTCTCTGGTGTCCTCTTTGTTATGGAAAGGACGCAGCACTTGCACCAGGCACTCCTTTATTGAGAAAAGGAAAGTTCAAACACAACATTCTGAGAGTCCAGGGGGAGGAAGTTCAAACATAGGTTCTTCCTCTAGCTACTCAGCAGAGGACCAGGAGGGCCACTCCCAACCCAGAAGTGACCAAACCACTCCACCCAGCCTGAAACCAAGGACTAGGTGTGCTAAGGCCTCTCCTGCCTTGGAAGGCTTCTCTGTCACGCCTGACAACAGCACCAAGTTTCCTAATGGACTCTCACGCCCCCAGGGGGAGACCTCCAGTGCCTTGGGCTGGCCAGGGAGGTGGACGTCCAGCAAGTCCTGAACGCATCAGAGCATTCGTATGGGGCTGCCAGGGATTCCTGCGCAAGCCCTGCTCCGCAGCAGGCCTGCAGGACAGCCACCACAGAGGAGGGACAGTGGCGCAGGCGCAGCAGAGCCCCTGCTGCCTGGCATCTCTCTCTCCTTCAAGACCTTTACTGCTGCCCATCACAGCAGGAGGGACCTAAGGTCCTGTCTGCAGCCTGAGTTTCACCGATGATTTAGACGGAGTCAAATCCTCTGCGAAGGACAAATGGGCAACCTCAGGCAAGTCACTTAACCTCTCTGGGCCTCCGAGGATGGTCCCTTCCTTGCATGTGGCTGTGAGATCTAAGTGGCATAGGACATGGTGATGCTCCCCCCCTCTTCCAGTCTCCAAGGATTCCTAGTTATCTCTAAGATAAAAGCCAAGCGCCCCTCTCAGACCCTCAAACCCCCTCTCCATCTGTGCTCGTTACAGCCCCTCCCCCACCACAGACCTGCTCACACCAGCCCCAAGAGCGGCCCCAAAGGCAGCTCTGCCTCTGAGGTGGGAGCCCTCTGCCGGAGGACAGCGGCCCACCTGGAGCACCTCCGCGCTACCAGCTCCGCACAGCTGACACCTCAGGAGTGACCCACCTCAGGAGTGACCCAGGGATGGGGCGATGTCTTCTTAGGGAAGGGTGGGGGCGGGGCAGCAGCCCAGCTGGGCAGAGTGGCTAGGCAAGATCTGCTGCACTCCAGCTGCTGCTCCTGACTCCCTGACTCTTCAGAAAAACGAAGAGCAACTTCCAGAATCTGGCCTCACCCTTGCTTTGAGAGAGCAGCTCCGATGCTCTTCACCACCTGGGCCCACTTCCACTTCGGTGTAATGACCACCGATCTCCCCGGGGTGCTCCTGCAGTGCACTGAGGTGGCATCTCCCCACCAGGGCTGCAGTGCTCTGCAGGGGGCTGACAACTGTTGGCTCGGCACACCTGGCTTCTGGGGACTCGGAGCCTGGGGTGCACCCCCATGGTTAAACGACTTGAGTCAGCCCCTCAGGGGCCCAACCCCGGGGCTCCCCCTTGACTCCAGCACACAACTTTTCCTCCTTGAGTCTCAGTTCCCTTCTCTGTAAAATGGGCACCCAGTGCATCGAAATGCAGAGAAAACGGAGAGAGCTCATGGATGCCCAGCTCCTGGCACGGAGAATGCATTCTACAGACGGGCTGGGATGACGGCTAGCACCAAACTGGGAGCCTGGTGGCTCTGGAGAAACTGGAGACTTGCCAGTAGGCATCTGTCCCAACCCTAGTCTGTGGAGCCACAGGTGTCTTCGCGTCATGGCGCTTGGACCAGACCTGGGGTGCAGGGAATGGTGTTCGGAGCAAGCCATGCCACTGGACCCTACCCGAGCCCAGGTCCCGAGAGCCCCCAAGCGCGCCCACCCCACGCTGGCTGACTCCCGTTCTCTGCGGCAGAGTGGCTGCCCGGACCCAAGCTGCCCGCGCGCCCGCGCCCTGCCCGTGTTCAGCTCCCACTCACCGGCGCCGGCTCCCGGGAAAGTTTGGTGGCGCGGCCGCCGCGGCCGCCAGGCTGCTCGGTGAGCGGCGGAGGCGGCGCTGGCGGCGCGGGTGGCGGCCGTGCGCCCGGAGAGCGGGCGGGAAGGCGGGGCGCCAGGGGAGGAGCCGCACCGCAGGGGGCCAGCGAGGAGGAAGGGAGGGGGAGGGAAGGCGGACCCGGGCCCCATCGGCCTGCAGCGCCCCTCCGGCTCTGCTGGCCGCTGCCGCCCCCACCCGCGCCCGGAAGGGGCTCTGGGTGGGGGGGCGCCTCTAGCTCACACACCCTCTCCCACCTACCGCCCCAGGATCAGAGCTGCATTCGACCAGCACCCCAGCCTCCAGGTTCTGCGTGGCGGGGCGTCTCCTTGGGTTTGAAGAGAGAGGTGAAAGAAGGGTCAGAACCAGGGCGGGAACCCCTCTGAGCCCCCCTAGTCCTCCATTCACCTCCCCATGCACACCCACCTGAGTCAGTCAAATAGAAAGAGCTAAGTCAAGATAAAGGGGCAGAGACAAAGTCAGAAATCAGGTGACTGATAGACAAAGGCATAGATGAGGCCCACACCCCCCCACCCCCCTTCTAGAGACCAAATCCTTAACAAGGCAGAGCCCAGCCGGACCAGAAGGATCCGCAAGGACAGCCTGGAGCAGGCCTGGGAACCAGAGACCCCAGGTCTAGATCCCCACACCCCTGCACTGGTTCTCTCCTATCCTCTCTGGATAAGCTCAAGTTTCAAAATCCAGGTGTTTTAATTAACATCCCATGCCAGACAGAAGGGGGAGATGGGGTGGGAGTGGGGTGGGGAGGGCAATGCAAGAGAGGGCTGTGGTTCCCCTGCAGGTCCCAGGAGCCTCTGCCGGCTGGGGAGGACCCATTCGGACTCACAGACCGCTTGGCTTCACATCTTACTTCAAATCCGAGAAGGGACACTGGTGCTCAGAGGCTGAGGCGGTGTTTGCGGAGGAGCGGGGCATCCGGAGGGTGTTTTGAGTAGAGGCAGTTCCACCCCATGGCTAGTTTGAGGCTCAGCTTCACCCACCCTGTAAGGTAACGTGCAGGGCCCCTCCTTCTGGCCCCTGGGGAATGAGAACAGCTTTCCCTGGGCCATGCCTTGTCTGAGTGCTCCAGCTGCTCGCTCGCTCGCTCGCTCTCACACCCCCTGAATAAGCAGGGACTATTATGAACCTGTCTTATTGAGAAAACTGGACTGTAGGAGCTATTCACTTGCTCAAGGTCACACAGATCTGGAAATCCGCCCAGTGCTGCTGGCTTCAGGTCCAAGGTCCTAATTACAGTGCTATAATCATCACCTCAACGGTGCGGTGTGGCAGAAAGTTCCCTGGGGTCATTTATGAGTAGGAGTCCATGAGCACTCCCTGAATGGTACTCCAGGACCCCTGAGCCTGGCTGCAGGGTGGGATGACATGGCCGCTGGTCACGCCCAGAAACAGGTTTGGCTTCCGGGCAGGAGGCAGGCTGTTACTATCCTAGACACTAGTCAGTTCTGATCTTCGTGAATCAGAGAGGAAGGGATCCCCCATTTGTTCCTCTGACCAGTCCCCTGTACACTCGCCTCTCCCCACAACCAGGACTCTTCTGAATCCACAGTAAACCCTCTCCCGTTCCCTAGTGAATCTCCATACTTTGCATTTTACCAGGCAAAGCACCCTTTGGATCTTAGTTAGCACTCAGGGTGGCGACCATTATAAACTCCAGGGAAACGCATTTCCGCTCTGTACAGCTGACAGAGCGAGGGGGAGAGAGGCCTCGGAAATGGCTGGGTCCACTTTCATCCCCCATCTCTCACTCCCTGTTTCTGCAATTCAGCAAAGGCTTGATTATTTGGAATTCCTCCCCAAAGTTTCACTTCCTGGATGCTTTTAGACCTAAGCCCATGGTGATCAGCATTTTTAGAAACATCAACATTTTGGAAATAGTGGGTCAAACCTGATCTGAAGCCCCTGGTGACCAGGGTACGTTCTGCTGTAGCACTTGGAATTCGTGGCCATCCTGGGGGCCTGGGGAGGAGCGGGTGGGCAGCCAACTTACTAATATGCAAGCAGCAGCAAGAAACAGTAATAACTAGTCTTACGTCATAGTCACCACGTAGGGGCTGTGTTCTAAGAGCACTACGTAATCTGACTATTCTACTCCTCACAAAAATTTCACAAGGCAGGTGCTGCTATCATACTATTTTACAGGTGAGGAAACTGACTCACAAATCACGAGTCACCCCAAGATCAGCGAGTAAAGGAGCAGTTGAAGCAGGTCAATCACCTGCATCAGGCTGCCCCACAGCCCTGCCCCTGTTGCTATGCTTTGTAGGAGAAAGCTGGAAAAGGGGGCCCACATGAGTGCTTGGGCAGAAATCAGAAGTATGGACTAAAAAGAAGTACGTTAAAAACATCTCCACCGTCAGGTGTTGGTTCTGCGCTCACTCTGCTTCTCAGAGCCTCGGTTTCCTCACATTCTCACACAGAATGGGAGTAAATAATGCATCAGCTATGCTCAGGAATCTGGTGAAGTTTCTTTTGGTCATACGTAACACAAACCCAATCACAATCACCTTCAGATGCAAAGGGTTTGGAACTGAAACAGGAAGTCGTTCTGGATTCAGACACAGCCCATGCCATATTCAAAGGAATGTGTCATGAATCTCACTCCCTCGTCTCATATCTCTGGTTTGTTTTATGCCAGTTTTATTATGGGCCTGGATCTTTCCAAAGGGAGACAGAAATGGACAACCGAGTGACCTCAAGGCAAGTAGATCATTCCTTCCCCCCAAATCCCAGGGTTGACTCCTATGGGTCTGCTTTGGTCACATGCCCAGCACTGAGCCCATTATGGCTCCTCTGACTAGCCAGGCCCGAGTCACATGCCTGCAGCCAGAGGTAGGGTCAACGCCTTTGGTCCCCAGGAATAGGAGTGGGTGAGGATCGTCCCCTAGATCACGGTGCTGTCACGGAGCGATGGTGTGCTGGTGCCCGACAAGCCGACTCCGCTCCCTCACGGAGCTCGGTAGGGTCAGCGTGCCCCTGTGCCCGCGAAAAGCATGCCTCTGGCGGGGGTTGGGATTTGAGTCCCTTCCTTTTTCCCCTCTCAGCTCAGAAATGGGATTCATGGCCTACCGAATCCAGACCAACTGCTTCTTTGCTCAGAGGAGAAGGATCTTGCCTAAGGTGAGCCAGTTAACCAGCCATAGAACCCAGCTCGCTAGGCCTGGGCCCGTGTCTCCTGACTCTGAAACAAATCCCAGTTGAAGTCTTGGCTGAGAACTTTGAGATCTTCCATTCACAAAGGGAATTATCTTTGCATTTGTGCAGGGGAGATTGGAAAAGTGCAAACCCCTTAAGACGCAGAGGAAATGAATGCTCCAAGCCGTGCAGCAAGCAAGCGTGGGGCGGCTCCCTCCAGGCAGAGTGTGCAGACCACTGCATTACACTCAGCCATTTCCTCTGGGGACTCTGCACTCTGGGCGCTGAAAACCCAAGTGGTCATTTCTTATATAGCTGCACAAGGAAGTGAGAGGGCCCTTCCCTTGCTTTATTTCCTCTTCAGTTTTTGAGAGCAGACATGCTTCCTTTAGGGTCAGAAAGGGCCAAGTAGCAAGCAAGTTGTTCAGAATTATCCAAATTGACCTTCAACTTGACCCTGCCCCAGTTCCAAAGTTGGAGGTCTTGGGCTATCAGCCTGACTACATTTAGGTAGAATGGTATGCTGTGAGGTTTATCTGTGGAAAGGAAATTGAGCAAGAATGGCAGCCCTCAAGCTGGACGGACAAGACCTGCTCCACCTCCCCTTACACCAGCCCAGGTTTGCAGCTTACTGCTGGCAGAGGCTAACCGCTGCAACCTTCCTACATGGTGATTTGGAGCCACACTTAGGAACACTCAGTCTGTCAGTCCATAATCTAAGAATTTATCCTGAAAGACAGCTATGCATAGAGATATTCATGCAAGACTGTGTAAAAGATCAAAAATAATCCAAATGTCTAACTCCAGGGGATTGGTTAAATAAATGATAGTACATCAATAGAATGGGCTATTATGAAAACAGACATTACGCTCCTATTACAGATGATCGAATTATGTGACCGTGCTCATGATACGAATGTTAAAAGAGTAAGTTATAAAAGTCAAGGTACAGAGAAACTCATTTTGTAAAAGCATACATTTATGTATAAAATGCTTAAAATAGTTCAGTTAGGGTTAGGCGAGGAGAGAACAATTTGTAGGTTCTTTTGATTTTGTTCTCCAAGCATTTCTTTAGTTTCACATTAATTAGAAAAAAATGTCCAATCATTTTTATAAAAAGATTCGTGGTTGGTTTTCCTTTAGAAAAGCACTTTCAATTATTAAAATATCAAGCCAAAAGTGAAATAAATTAACATCCTCCTTCCTCCCTAACGTGCCCCTCCCCCCCTCACCTGGCTGGGATGAAAGGAGAGAAACAGGGAGGTTAAGACTGAGAGCAGCAGCAAAGGCTACAGAGCAGTGAAAGCAGCTTGCTCCAGGAAGCTGTACCCATTTGCTGGGTGGCCTGGGGCAAGGCACCCAGGATCTCTGGGCCTCAGTGGCCACATCCATACAGTGAAACATCTGGTTGCATCATCTCTGGCATTCTTCCCAAGACTGAAATTCTCTGTGAGTGCCCATGAATGTTCATATGTGCTCCAAAAGAGCATGGAACGACACAGCTTCTTGTGTCTCCATACAGCTACCCGGGAATTGGCCCATTCATGGGGGACGCAACTGTGTTCACATCGACCATTCTCTTCGTTTGGGGGCGGGAGGGAGCTTGATTGTTCAAATTCTGGCCTCCTGACAGCTCTTTGATGCCACCTAACTGATTTTTAGCAATGCTACCCAAGCTTCCCAGCTGCTTGGGAGAGAACACCTCTGTACGCTAGGCCAGGCACAGGCAGACGTCCCTTTATACGTTAAGTGAAAATGACTGGTTACTAATGGCATGCACAGGGGGATACCATTTCCATACCAAACCTATCTATGTTTATGTAGAAGAAACAGGGCAAGAGTGAAACTATTCACAGCACCTTCTCTCACTAGGTTTTCAACTTTTAGCATTTAGCTGTTATTTGTTAGGTTTTATGCACCGGGCACCGAGCATATCCAAATTGGGACTGACTTTTCAGTTATACCCATTTTTAAAGTGGAGAACCTGAGATCAAGAATATTTAATTTCATCTCAGTTGGATAACGTCAGAGACTTCCAGGGGGCAGAGAACCACGCTACAGGCATCTAAAGACATGGGACACCTCGCCATTTACCCCTCTAGCTCCAGTGGGAGCTAGACTTTGGCATCTGAAGATGAACATGACAGGAGTCTGTCCTTGAAACAGACCCACTGGAGAAAGACCCAAACAAGCCACCCAGGTATGATGCCAGAAGCACTACAGTGGCAATGGGGCAGAGACCAGCTGGCCTCTCAGCAGCCACTCTCCCAACAAGGGCTGTATTTCCAAGCCACCTATGCAGTAAGTTGTGACATGGAACAAAATTTTGGCGAATGGGTTATAAGGGAACAAGCTATGGGGGTTTCTGGGACATCTTTTTAAAAGGAACAAGCAAATTGTTGGAATGTAGATGCCACAACTGAAACTTCAGGAGCTGTTCCAACCTGCAGTGTCACCTTGGGAAGGGAGGCCTGCAAGAGGATGATGGAGCAGATGAAGAGAGAGAGCCCTGACACCACAAAGCTGCCGTATAAGCCGTGGGCTGTCTAGCTCCACACTTCTTTACGTGAGAAAGAAAGACAAGTCTATCTTGCTTATGCCACTGTTATTTTAGGTTTCTCTTACATGCAGATAAAGCCAATTCTAACTTACACAGATCTTAAAAATAAAGTGCTATGGGGACAGAAGAGTGAAGGGAGAGAGGGATGACTATTTCCAGTATTTCCATCCTTGAACATCAGGGACGTTGGAGGAGGTGATGAGTCAGGGATCGGGAGGGACGAAGCCTGCAGGCACAGTGGACCCCGCAGGGAGCAGGGGCACAGGCTGGAGATGGGCACAGGCGCACTGGGACCCAGTAACCTGCATCAGACCCACCATGACTTCGAACACACCACTTCCCTACTCTGGGCCACAGCTTCCCCTTCTCAAATGATACTGACAACAGCAGCACCTCATGAGGCTGTGAGGAAGGCGCTAGTGAATGCATGTGTGGTGTCGGTGGCGACAGCCCCAGCAAGTGCTGCTGTCAGGCGTTCAGCTGTACCAGGGTCGGCGTGGCCCTCACGGGAGGCCAGGCACCTGACACACACCGGGCTCTGCCTGCTACTGGTGCTCAGTTTTCTCTCCCTCCCCCAAAGAGCTTACAGTCGGTTTTCTCCAGGACCTGGGCCAGACCAGACTGTCCCCAGCTGCTACTCAGAGCCCCGAGGAGAGGAGAGGAAAAGAAAGGGGCAAGCAAAATACAGCACAAGCAGTGGGACAGAGGTCCAGTTTCAGTCCACAAGCCCAGGTAAGCAAGAGGGGTGACCTTTTTTCTGTGGCATGAGCTCAGTCTCTGCTATGATCTCTCATTTGGGATGGGAAAAATCCTCCCAGGTAACTGCATTTTTCCTATTCTATGAGGTGGTACCTCAGTTCTAGGAATCTTTTGGGGGAGCTTCTGGGATTCATCACCACTTACCCATGCTGATGTCTGTTGAGGCATCTTTGTTCCACGTGTGGCATCGCCTGCCTACACAGGTCACTGCCGAGCTGGCCCTTGTTCTAAGTCTCACTCCCTCTCAGCTACTTCCAGGTGCCCCCCAAGGTGCACAGGACCCCACCCTCAGTTCCCAAGGCCCCAGGTACAGAGAGCCCGTCAGATAGATGAGGTTCTTCTGCAGAGTATTCCTAGGGGAAGAGCACAGGCCCTGTCTACACTGACTATCCTGGACATCTCTGGGGACTCTGGGGTCTCTCCAAGTGCAGGGTCATGCCAGGTAGGCGCCAGTGTCCTCTCCTCAGGGGCTCACATCATCCTTGGCCTACCTGCTATTTCATACTATCCCACATCTCTCACCTGGCCTAGTTTTGAGAAGGCGGAGCCACCTCTCAGCCCCCTGCATCTTCCCAGGCTGTGCCTGTCATCAGCGCACAAGAGCCTTTCCAGACACTCTTGAGACCAAAGACTTTTGAAACTGAAAAGCCAGGAAAAGACTTTGGTTTCTTCTTTTCTGCAGGGCGGGAAAACGACAGTAGCTGCAGGTCACTAGCCTAAAATGGGGGGCTGTAAGTTTCCTGGGTAACAGAAATCAGCAAGAATGAAAAACACCCCGAAGAGCCTCCTCCATAACCCCATCGGGAAGACTGAGCACATCAAGTGTTGGCCCAGATGTGGAGCCTCCGGAACGCCCCATCAGGCCCTTCAGGAACATGGAAGGGGGCACACCGCTGGGACACCGCTCGGCCTTTCCGCAGCCTAGGCCTCCTAGCCCTCCTTAGTATATATCGCCAAGAGTAATGAAAACTTATCTCCACAAAGACTGTACAGAAATCCCAGCAGCTTTATTCATAACCATCCCAACTGGAAACAACTCAGACACCCACCAGCAGGAGTTTGAATAAACCAACTGTCTTGCATTCAGACCCGACCACGCAGCTGTAAGGGCGGTCGGGCTGTTGCTGCCACACAACTGCAAGTCAAAACCACTGTTTTAAATCAAAGAACCCAAATGCACAGAAGTGAATATTCGAAATTTCTCTCCTAGCTAGTTCACTCTCCTGTTTTGGAAATGGTGTGCCGCTAGGGACTCTGCCAAACTGGAAGGGACAATCGTTGATCTGCCTCTAGGGTCCTGTTTACCAGACCCCACTTTCCCTTTGGAAACTGACTCCTTTCTATAGTCAGGTCAGATGCCTACAGTGGGGAGACTCTTAGTGATAGAACAGTGAGCCTCACCTGCTCAGTCAGCACGCTCCAGCTCTCTGGGGAATACGACCTGGGTGGGTAGGTCTCAGCCTCTTCCGGGAGCTTCCTTGGTGTACCTGAATCCAGGGGCCCCTGGATGCATGGACTTAGCAGCAGGGCAGACCATTCCACACTGGCAGATGACAGTTTTAATCACCAAGGCAACTTATGAAGAGGTTTGTCTTGGGCGGCTGCAGAATTAGTTTTCCACACCTACCTGCTGAAAAGCTTCTCGAGAGGCTTCAACTGGGCCCTGTCACGTGCACGGTCCAGGTGGCCTGAGCACCACTCACAATGCCACGGAGTCCTTGCAGCGATTTCTGAGAGTGGGAAAGCGAGCCGGGGGGCAGGGAGGGAGCACATTCCATGGACAGGGGAGGGGTGAGGAGCATCTAGTTGCTTCTGGCCAGCTCTTGGGTCAGCAGACAGTCACATTCTCGAGTGTCTTCCCCAGCATGAATTGATCCAAAGGGAGTTAGCTCTAGAAATTCTGCTGAAATTCTTGGAAAAGAATTCTGGGGGCGCTGAACTGGTGGGACGTGAGCTGGGAACTGCCGATGGCAGTCTCTGCCACCACAAGTGGGAAAGCATGCCTAACTAAGAGTGAAGACCCAAGAGACGTCTGATGACACTGCTGCGGCTCCTAGGTCTAGCCATGCCTGATGACCATCTGGACTTTCCGTCTTTGTGAGCCAGTGGATTCTCTTCTTGGAGTAGCTCTGAGTTAGATTTGTCACTTCTGAGGAACAGAGTTCTGATGAATACAGGCGCTGCTCTACTTCTGTGTGGGGATGATAAAGCTGTGGAAATGCAGAGGCAGTGGTTGTAGACTCTGTGAATGTACTTAATGCCAGTGAACTGTACACTTAAAAATAGTTAAAAGGGTATTTTTATGGCTGTATATTGGGTCACAAGAGAAAAAAGAATTTTGTTTTATTATTTTATTTTATTTATATTGTTAATTATTTTATTATATATCAATTATACATACTTATGTCATTGTTCATTTTTGTACAATGTTTGATTTCTCCCCTCAGGTGTAGTCCCATAAAATTTTCACCATCATGTCACCTGTAAGCCATCATCACTGTAGTCTCCTGTGCTCTTCCTACCCGTTTTAAATCCCTCTCACTCCCCATCCCCTCAGGGACTTGTGGTTGTCTCAATAATACAGGATGTAGCTATCCTGTGTATGCCTTGTATGGGACACAAGGATGTATGCCTTGTGTGCCTGCCATGTCCCAGTCTGACAGCCTTCCCAGGCCAGGACATCTGCAGGTCTTGACCACAAAGAAACCACTAGGGCCCAGGTCCTTGCCCTCTGCGCCTCAACCCACACAACAGGCAGAGCGCCCCATCACACACATAGGTCCTTCTTATTGAAAATCCTCCTAAGGCTTCCCAGCACATTTAGAGTTCAGCCAACACCCCCAGCCCAGGTCTGGAGGGCTCCTTATTCTCTCTCCCTGCACCCTCCTGTCCTCACCGCCCACCCTCACCCCAGGGCTCAGGGCTCAGTCACCCCAGCCTCCCTGCTGTGAGCAAACACAGCAAGCTTGTGTGCGCTCATCAGGTGACTGACACCTCGGTGAGTACCTCTTTCAGGTATGCTGCTATGAAGATTCTTGTACAGGTTTTTGTGCGACCATGTTTTTTTCATTCTCTTGGAAATATGCCTGCGAATGTTGGGTTATGTGTTAATGCCTACATAACCTTTTGAGGCGCCATCAAACTGCCTTCCAGAGCAGCTGCACCATTTTTCACTCCCATCGGCAATGCCTGAGGCTTCCAAAGGCTCCACGCCCTCGCCAGCACTCGGGGGTATGAAGTGGTCTCACTGGGATTCTGATCTGCAGTTCCCAATGATCAACGGCACGGAGCAGCTTTTCCTATGTTACTTGGTCATTTGTATGTCTCATCTGGAGACATGTCTATTCAGATCCTTTGTCCATGTTTTAGTTGGGCTGTCTGTCACCGTGGCACTGGTTATGAGAGTTCTTTGTACACCCAGATACTAGACCCACATCAGATCAACGATTTGTGAGTATTTCCCCACTCTGTAGGCGTGGTCTTTTTCTACATCTCACCAGGACCCTCACCCTTAGCCAGAGCGCAGGATACACTCTGACCATGAAAACAGTTCGTGGCGCTCGCCCGACAGTATGTGGTGGCAACTCTGTCCCCTTAGAGCAGGTCACCGTGTGCCAGTCAGCCCAGAAGGAGACAGAGGTGCTCACCCAACAGAATCGACTCCAGCACGTGAGGCCATCTGGGCGGTTCCGAACGCTTGGTCAGCGGGTGCCGGGCGTGGCCCCCGAACAGTGACAGCTGACCCTCTCGGGGCGAGGCGGGCATCAGCCTTCTCGCTATTTAGGGGTGGATGGGACTTTGCTGCTGTTGAGGAGCTTCCAGGAGATCGTGACGTGCAGCCAGGCTTGTGTGCCATCGAGCAAGGACAGTGTGATCAATGCCCCTTATCTATTTGATTGATCTAGAATATTGCAGCTGGAGAAAAGCAGATTTAATTAGAGGAGGCGAGACATTTGCGAGGATGCTGATGACACTGTCTGGACACTTTCAAGGGCTTCACAAGTTGTGTGCTTCTTGTTATCTTACTCTTACTTGTTTTTGATTCTCTCTCTGTCATGAGCAAAACACATGATCACCAGGATTGTTACTGGAGGGGGTGTTAGTTAAAGGATATAGCGCTGGAGAGAAAGCCTCAAAAGTTAAGACCCAAAGGGAAGGAGGGGAGGAAAGAAGGAGAGACAGAGGAAAGGTGAGAGGGAGAAAGGGAGATCGAAAGATAGTTTCCTGAGCTAATTAGACAAGAGTAAGTGAAGAAATAGGAAAGAAAAACCTGTGAAAGTACAAGAGACTGTACTCCTGACTGCTGGCTGCAAGCGAGGAGAGTGGGCTGGCCTGGGGTTCACTTCTTTTGGGGAACAGGAGTGTCTGAGTGGGAACCCAAGAATCAGACCCAGGCTCCCTCTTAGGTCCTACTGTGATGGAACAGGAGCTTCTGTCCTCTGAGAAGCAAACACCAAGACCTGTGATCCCTGCAGCTTCTCTCCACTGTGCCCACACTGTTCTGAGTGGTGCCTTTGCTAAGTCTCCGATGACCCACTCTGGTGTGCCAGCTGTTCCCTGTCACAGTGCTGATGCAGTAATTTCAACCTTGGACACCCAACCTAAAAGTGCACCCTCCACCATGCAGCCAGCCTCTGTATTCTCTGCTCCATGTCCCTCCGCATTCCTCACCCTCTAACACTGTACCTATCTGATTTACCTACGTTGGTAATTATCAGTCTCCCCCAACTGGAACAGCTGTGTCCTGTTGCACAGGATGAGCACTGCACAATTCCAAGGGCCACCTCTTACATACACTACAATGTGAGAGGGCAACATCACCTCCTGGGATTGTGCAACAGGGTGGCTCCGCCCCCGTCAGAATGTAATTGTGGTCTTTTTGTTTTCCCCACTATTGTATCAAGTGCTCAGAACAGGGCTTGGCCTACAGTGGTTTTCACAAAATTGTCTTTAATGACTGTGAGTCTTTTCTGCTTCCCATAAGAAGTCCAAGTATCCTAACATGGTCATGTCAGGAGGATAACTTGTAGTGTTTTGAGGGTTTTCCTCGGCACTCCACATCGTGATGACAAGGCCCCGAGAGTTGGGGGCATGGCTTGTTTCCTCCACCTCCAGTGTCCCTGCCGGTGTGTGCTCTTGGTGCCCCTCTCAGTCCAGGGGGAGCACCTGTGTTTGGGAGGTCCCACGGTCCATGCCCAGGACAGCTGGGCCAATGGCTGACAAGATGCAGAATCCTACCCCCTTGCCTCCACCTGCAGGTCATCTCAGTGGCGCACCCTGGCGGAGGGCAGGCTGAAACCCCCCTCCTGGGAAACTGCCTCCTCACTCAGCTCCCAACCCACAGGAGCAGAAGCCTCCCCTCCTGGGAAGCTGCCCAAAGACCTGCATGGTCTCCACACCTGGCGTGCTGCCCCGTTCACAGTAGGTGCACAGTGGACAGTTTGAGTGAATGACTAAAGCATTATGGAATGGCTTTCTAGCTCTGCTACCCACTGACTGTATGACCTTAACCAAGTAAGTCCTGAACCTAGCCTCAGTTTCCCTACAGGCCAGGTGGGGATAGCCCTACAGAACTGTGAGGGACCAACACCAGAGAGGAACATTTAGAGGTGGAAGAACGCCCTATTTTCCTGGGTTTTTGAGAGGAAGGTACAGCCAGCAGCTCTCTCGCCCTGCCCCCTCCACTTTTTCCTCCTCTAAATGTGAAATCCTGTCTGGCCAATTCACTTGTTAGCTCCTGATGGGGTGGGGTGGCTTTCTGTTTCAGGGCCTCTTTCCCCCAGGGGACAGTGCTCAGTGGCATTCTTTGGATGCTCTTTGCTTGATTGAAAGTACTTTGGGAGAGAGGAAGAACTTGGGGAAAGACAGCGATTAGAATGAACCATTAGGTATTAATGCCACCCGCCATCAGTGCGGTGGCCAGACTGGCTTCCTTTGAGTCTGCCAGGCTGGGGTTAATTAGCTTTTGGACTTCTTAGCTGTGGGGTGTCTCTTTAATCATTTGACACCTGGCCCAGCTTAGCCCTGGTGGGAAAGAGGCCTCTGGAAGCAGGGGCTGATGGGAAGCCAAGCTTACAGAGGAAGAGCCCATCAGAGCTGAACCATGCTTCAGGGACCAGATGCCCACCTGCTTGCCAGGTTTGAGGGGACTGAGGCCCACAGAGGTTCGGACTGACCTCAGTATGCAGAGAGTTCGGGGCAGCACTCGGGCGCTGGGTTATGGGTTGGCATTTTGTACAAATTCAGAACCTCTCCAAGCATTGCACAAGTCCCCCTAGCATCCCCTCAGGTCAGGATGCTGGGACTTCATGGATGAGCATGTTCCCCCTCCAGGACGTTCATGGCAGAGAGGCCACCCCCAGTCAGCAGCCAGCTAGCAGACGCACTGATAATGAATGGCACAAGGCAATGGACGCGAGAAAGACAAATGGCACAGTGAAGAGGACGGCTGTGGGCCACCTTCTACAGGGCTCTGAGGGAGGACCTCTTTTAGGAGCTGACTTAACTTCTCAAAGATAACAAGAAGTATCTCTTTATAAAATGACAGCCAATGAAGATGAAATAAAAGAATACAACCCTAGTAGATTAGCTAGAACATCACCATTTCAATAAGTGATCACTATTAAAAAGGTCAACGCATTACTTCCCACCCCCACTTCTCTCACTAGTCCTTGACATGTGGCTTGTGTGTTCAGCTACAGGACATTTCAGTCTGGATGAGCCACATCTTAAGCGCTCAGAGCCACATGTGGCCTGGACAGCAGAGTTCCAGATGAACTGCCAGTTTCCAAAGAATCCAGAAGACAGAGGAACGTGAGAAGCAGCCCCATGCTGATACAGCCAGCAAAATTTAGAAGCTCTGACCTTCTGGGAAACTCCATAGGAACAGCAAACAAGCTTTTTCCCACCAATAAATACATTGTAAGATATGGGGAGGAGGATAAGGGAAGAACCCACAAATTAGTGTAGTCTTCAGAAGCATACATCACCAAGTGTGAATCTTTTTAAATTCTGATTGAAACACTCTGCAAAAGGTTTTCTAATGTTTATGAAAGAATCAGAAACCTGAACAGAGTATTTGATGCTATTAAAGAGTTATTTGTTCTAGGTGTGATAATGGTGCTGTGGTTATTTTTTTAAAGAGTCATTACCTTTTAGAGTGATATATGAAATATTTATGAAGACATCCTGAAGTAATACCAAGTCTGAAATTTGCTGCAGAATAACATGGAAGAGGGGACAATAATGAGAGTGGGGGTGATAAGATGAAAAAATTGATAATGGGTGAAGGGTACATAGGGTTTGTTATACTATTCTGTCTACTTCTATATGTTTGGAATTTTCCATAGGTCAAAAAAAAATTAAGAAAATCTGGCTGGCTGAAGTCAAGGCTGACCCATGACCCACCAGCTAGCACCTGAGTTCTTTGGAATTTGCAATTCCAACAGGGGTGCAAAGATGCAAACGGTTAGGGCGCCCATCAGGACTCCCCTCAGGACTCTACTCCCAAGGCCCAGGCATCCCCGTCCTCTGACATTGCTTTGGTTCCTGCCTCAGGCCCCAGTCCTCTAGCCCTCGCTCAGTTCTGAGCCCCCATATGAACCCACTAAATTCCCTTTGACTCACATTAGCCTGAGTCTGTTTCTGTTGCTTGCAACCCAAGAACCCTGACTCAAACACACACCTCCAGCAACAATGTAATTACTTAATTTAAAATCTGTTAAGACAAGTCCAGAGTGTTCCGAGAGTCTAGAACCCTCCGGGGAGAAAGCCTGCACTCAGGTAGAGCTGGGAAGTGGGTGTGGCCTCGGAGAGGCAGCCAGAACACCTGTGTTGGAGGTTTGGCTGGGCGATTAACTGCCTGTGGTTTCAGCCTGGGGAACCCCAGCACTGGTGGCCTGGATGGCACTCCCTGAATACCTCATTAGCACCTCTCTGTGCCTATGACATCACCAGAGCAAGGGCTTATGATTCCTACCACAGTCCAGCCTTGTTAACTCGTCTGAGTATAGACGTGGCAGGTTCAGTTCTTTCTTGCCGTATTGAGTCTTTCTGACTTCACTCCTGGACAGGCTGATTGAACTGTCCTGAGGGGCCGGGTCAGGCCAGGTGTAAGGGCAATAGAATGGGGAAGAACGCGAGGGGCTTTGCTAGTGATTGATTATATGTGAAAATTGAAGCTTGGCACGTACAAATCTGCTGATTTTTCATGAGAACCAAAAAATTACAAATTTTATGTAAAATATTCTTATTTTTTAAATGTTCTGAAGTCCAAATAAAATCTTTCTGTGGGATAAATTTATTCTGTGAGCCATCACTTTAAAATCCCTGGTCTACCACCTGAATTATGTGCTTCCTTCTCTATGCTCACCGTCTGCTTGTCTGTCTGTCTGCCTCTCTCCCATGAGACTCTGAGTTTTGAGAGGGTCAGCATCATGATTCTCCTGGTTACTGATGAATCTCACACATTATTTCACCCCGATACACAGTGGAGCTCAATTTTTGCATGGATGTGTGTAAGTGTGTATGTATGTGCATGTGTATCTATGGAAAAATGAATGGGTGGAGAGATTAATGGATGGACAGACAAGTGTACGGAAGAGAGGGATGAATCGATGGAGGGAGGGGATGGATGACAGAGAGATAGAAGGAGAAAGGGAAGCAGGGAGGGAGGGGCAGAGATATGGAAAGATGGCTGGCTGGTTGGCTGGCTGGAGAGAGATGGAGATGCACAATTTACAGACGAAGACAGTGTATATGTGAATCATCATCATGCCAGGCGAAGATGGAGAGAATGAAAGGAGGTGACTTGGTCCCTCTGCCTGGATAGCTGTCTCACTAGCCATTAGTAGGCTCTTCTTTCAGGATTCTTGGGGGCTATACCATACCTTTGCTGAGCTGCAAGATCCTGCTCTGAGAATTGTGCATCTGGAGCCCTCACTCCATGTGGTATGAAGGACCTGCATTCCTTGGTCCACAGAGCTCACTGTCTGAGGTTATTCCAAGCTGAGTGCCTGAGGTCTACGACTTCCTCTGCCCCTCTGCCTGGCCTCTGACTGACTACCTTTGTGGCCCCACCTGCCTCCCCGCACAGTCTCGGCCCAGGGCATGAAGTCACGACTGAGGGGTCAGGATGGGACAGCGAATGGGGCTTCCCTTGGTCTCCCTCCTTTATTTCCTGCTGGTTTCCTTGGAGGAGCTTCTTCCTCCCTTGCTCTACCGCCCACTTGGCTGTGAGGACACAAAAAGGCTCATCAGTTGCTATAACAACACCCACCACCTTCCTCTGCACTGAGCCGAGCGGCTTGTTTCCACTCAGACAATGGCTCTGCCTGCAGTGACCAGTCCCCTTGAACTGGCAGGACACTGTCCAGTCTTCGGCCACAGAGTTGGATTTGAACAATCATCATCATCATCATCATCATCATTATTGTCACAGGTGGTGATGTCATTAAGGTTGTTTTAAGCTGCTATTACCGAGGGCTCCCCTTGTGCCCGCCATACCTGTCTCTGAGCGCTACTTCACGGTGACAGCGACACCCTGAGGTAGGAAACACTGATCTCCACTGTGGCTAAGGAAAACCGGCAAGAGCAGGGACCCTGGAACCAACCACCGAGGCCTGAAACTGACTGCTGATGCCAGCCACGTCGACAAGTGACTTTTTTTCTTCAGGCCTCAGTGTCCTCACCCGTAAAATGGGAATAATAATAGTACCTAGAATAGTGCCTGACCTAGGTGACCTCAGAAGTACACCCTGACCCTGAAATACCAGCAGAAGTCATTTGTGGAGGGTGAGGGCTGAGACAAGGAAGAGTGAGGCAGAAAAACAGGCAGCCCAGCGAATGTCTGTTAATTCAGTTACCGCTGTGGGTGGTCTCCCGTCTGCCCCAGTCAGTACAGACATGCGCCTCCGCCTCTGAGTTATCCCCTCTAAAGGGTGCCGGGGTGGGGATGTTTACCCACCAGCTCCTGTCAGCTCTGGGCTGAGGGTGGCTGTTGGTGGGCGTGAATCCCCCAGCACTCTGCCTACTTGCTGGTCTCCGGTGTGACTGACTGTAGCCTGGCGAGGCAGGTGCTGGTAGTGAAAGCTGGGCTGGACACTCACTGAAGGAATAAGGGGTGGCAAGGCTCCGGAGGGGCCTGCAGCAAAGCTAGTAAGTAACTGTTGAATGAACAAAGAAAGGAAAACTGGGATCGGCAGAGTGACTCTCCCCACCCCACAAAGATGCCAATGGTCTAATCTACAAACCTGTGAATATGCTATCACAGGGCAAAGGGGCTTTGCAGATGTAATTAAAATGCCAGATCCTAAAAGAGGGAAATTGTCCTGGGGGACCAATCTAATTACATGAGCTGTTAAAAGCAGAGAATTTCTTCCAGTGGGAGTCAGAAAGAAACAGCAGAAGCACAAGCTGCAGAGACGCGAAGCGTGAGAGTGCCCTGACCCTCCCGAGAAGGAATGTGGGAAGCCCCTGGACTCCCAGCTGACAAATTAACAAGGAAACAGGGGCCTCGAGATCTGGTTCTGCCTGTATCCCTTGGTCTCCCCCCATCTGGCACAAGTCCGAAGGCCTTCAGGCAAGGCCAGGCTAGGCAACACCTCTAGTTCATTCAGCCCTTGGGACTCTAAGCAGAAGCGAAGCAGCCGACACACCGGGAGGTGATACATTCGTGCTGTCTGAAGCCACTGAATCTGTGGTAATTCATTCCAACAGCCCTAGGAAAGTGAAAGAGAAACTGAAGCTCAGATTTGGGCTAGTGACTCACCCAAGGGCACACAGCCACTCAGTGACAGAGCGGGGAGGTGAGCAGAGATGCTCCCCTTCAATACCTAGACTTCTGACTCCCAGGAAATGAAGCCTCCTGCTCCTGGAGGGGCAGGAGGAGAGGGACCCCTGAAAATGGCATTGGGGGAGGCAAGAGAGCTGAGGAGCATGCCCCTCAGTCAGAAGTACAGCTGAGAGCACAGATGCTGAATGGGACACATCTGGGTTTGAAGTCCACTTGGTAACTGAGTCACTTTCCTCCTTTAAGCCTTAGTTTCTTCATCTGTAAAACGGGGGTGATAATAACACCTCCCAAGTGGACGGGGTTGATTGTAAGCAGAGGCAACAGACAGCAAAGGCCCAGGATGGAAGGTGCCGGCAGGTCCTGGAAACGGCAAGGAGGCCAGCAAGGTGGAAGCCAGAGTGCGGACAGTGCAGCGGAGGAGGCGGGTCGCAGGGGCTGTGCAGGCCGCCAGGACTCGAGTTCTTGCTCCGAGTCTGACTGGCAGGGGGCTTGGCGACAAGCAACACTGGAGCCTGTACCAGCCGCTGCCCCCAGCCGCCCTCCTGGCTGTTCGGATGAGGACTGGCTGGGAATGGGGAGCAGTGACACCACGGGGCCTGTCAGACGCCACTGCAATAATGCAGGTGGGAGACGACACGGACAGCCGGGGAGACCTGGGTGGGTGCTGGTGTTAATGTGGGGTAATCCCAGAGGTATTACTCATTGTTAGGCGCATGAAGCAAGATGTGAGACAGAACGTCTTGGCTTGTATTCTCCCAGCAGCCAACAGTCCCTGAAAGACAATGGTTCAACTCAGGATTTCTTGACATTACGACAGTGCAAAAGTGATCCACATTCAGAGTAGAAACTACTCCAAATTTTGCAATCTGATCTTCTTCTGGGTACGAGATAGGTGGGACGATCTCTCTGTGTTGATGGGCAACAGCCCCACAATCGTGAGGGGAAATACCAATAATCTGCCGTGTCTTCCTCCAGCCTTTCTGGAGCCTCATGGAAAGAGAAACTGAGGCCCCTGGTGCTGTAGCCACAGCCCGGCCCCCATCATCCAGCGGTTAATTTCAGGTCCATGCCTGAGCGTGCTCACGGCTGTGTACGTTACTGGTGACAACGCAGACGTTCTTTCACTGCTGTGTGCTGTGAACACGGGACCAAGTCAGTCTGCGTGACCAAGGAGGGCTTCATGGTAATGACCAACCCACTGCAGCTCGCGGAGGTGTGGGCACATCCACGGGTCAAGCCATGGCGCTGCTCTATGACCAGCAACAGCAGCCAGCTCTGGTAAGAAGGCAGACTCCGCTTTCCAGAGTTACCACATCATGTGCCTTTACAGCTCCAACTGTCAAGCAGAAATTCTAAGATATGCAAAAACAAAAACAGGAAAGTACGGCCCACTGGGGTCACGGACGGGAGAAAGCAGCCTCTAGAATCCAGATCCAAGAAGACCCTATCATCGGGCTTTTTGGACAAAGAATTTAAATTCGCTGCTTAAATATACTCAAAGTACTAAAGAAACCATGCCCCCGAACAAAAAGAAAGTAACAGAACGTCAAAATAAAGAAAATTGACAAACAGGTAGAAACTGCAAGAGAGAAAGAAATTCTGAGGGCAAACGCATAACTGACTTGAAAAAGTCAGCAGTGGAGGTCAAGGGCAGCTCTGATCAGGCAGAAGAAAGAGTCAGAGAACCTGAAAGTAGGTCAGCTGAGATGGTCCACTTCGAAAATCAGAAAGAAAGAAGAACGAAGAAAAACTAACAAAGCCTCAGCAACCTGTAGCAGACCGCCAAGCGTGTGATTATGCAGAAGAAGAGAGGAAATGAGAACAAACGTTTCAATAAATAATAAATCAAAAATTACCCAGTTTGAAAAAAATCTTTAATCCACACATTTAAGAAATTTAGTGATGTCTAAGGATAAATTCTAAAAGCAAAAACATAATCATCTACATAGACGGAGAGAAAGTATTTGACAGAATCCAACACCCTTTCATAACATATTTAAAAAAAAAAACACCCAAAGTCCACCACACTGAGAGATGAACACCTTCAATATGATGGGGCATTTATGAAAAACTCACAGCTAAGAGCACACTGATTGGTGAAAGGCTAGAAGTCCCTTTCCCCAAAACCATGAACAAGAGAAGGGTACCTGTTTTCATCACTCTGTTCAATATTGTGCTACAGGTTCTAGCCAGGAATATAAATAGCCAATAAAAACAAGTAAAAGGCATCCAGATTGGAAAGAAAGAAAATTGTCTGTAGTTGCAGAAGGTATTTATGTATACTAAAAACCCTAAAAAATTCACAGCAAAAAAAGAAGGAAATTATTAGAGCTAGCAATGAGTTCTGCAAGGCAGCAGGACATAAGACCAGTACACGCAACTGATACTAAGAAAACAGTGTCATTTACAACCAAGAGATTAAAAACAAATGAGGTGAAAAATTTTTACACCAAAAACTACAAAGCTTCTTTGGAAAGCAACTAAGACCTAAGAAAAACGAAAGACATTTATGTTCATGAATTGGAAGACTCAGTATGTTAAGATGGCAATACTGCCCCAACTGTTCTATAGCTTCAGTGCATTCCCTAGCAAAATTATGCTTGTCTTTTTCCCTCACCTCCCTCCCCTGGAAATTCACAAGCTGACCCTAAAATTCCTAAAGAAGTGCAAGAGACCCAAAATATCCAAAACAATTTTTTAAAAAAATAACTGAGGGATCATAATTCCCAATTTCAAAACTTACTTCACCTACAGAAATCAAGACTACGGTGCCGGCATAAGCATAGGGAGACATCGGGAACAGAAGTGAAAGTCTAGAAAGAAATCCATGCATTTACAATCAATAGATTTCTGACAGGGTACAAGACCATTCAGTGGGAAAGGAACAGTTGACAATTCCGTGAAAAAGGCACCAGGTGAACTGAATATACACATGCAAAAGAATGATCCTACCTCACACAGCATACAAATAGTAAGGCAAATTCATAGATCTAAGTGTAAAAGCTAAAAGTAAAAATTAAAACTCTCAATGCATACACAGGTTATAATTTCAGTAACCTTAAATTAGACAAGAGTTTCTTAGATATGACATGAAAAACACAAGCAATAAAGTAAAAAATAAGCTGGACTTCATCAAAACCAAACACTTCTATGCTTCGAGGACACCAAGTAAATGCAAAGACAACCAACAGAATGGGAGAAATATTTGCAAATCATATATATGATAAAGGGGTCTAGTAACCAGAATACACAAAGAACTTTTAAAACTCAACAATAAAAAGAAAAATAACCCAATTTTTAAATTGACAAAGGATGTGAATACACATTTCTCCAAAGAAGATTTATAAATGACAAACAAGCACATGAAACCACGCTCAATATCATCAGTCACCCAGGAAATGCAAATCAGAACAACAATGAACTACCACTTCACTCCTATTAGAGTGTCTATTAGAAAAGGGGGAAAAAAGCAAAAATAACAAATGTTGGCAAGGATGTGGAGAACCTTGAACTCTTACAAATTGCAAGTGGGAATGCAGAATGAGGCAGCTGCTGCAGAAAACAGGATGACAGTTCCTCCAAAGTTAAACACAGAATTAGCATATGATTCACAATAGCACTCTGAAGATATGCCTAGTATAACTGAAACATGTTCATACAAAAACATGTGCATTAATAATCATAGCAGTACTACTCATAAGAACCAAAAGATAGAAACAACCCAAACGTTTAACAACTTGGACATGGATGGATTAACAAAATGTGTATCTATATAATGGAATTATTATTCAACCACAAAAAGGCATGAAATACTCATTTCAACATGAATCTATCTTGAAAACTCTATGTCTAGTGAAAGAAGCCAGACACAAAGGCCATATATTGTATGATTCAAATACATAAAAGTCCAGAATAGGCAACATCATAGTGTCACAAAGTAGACTGCTGGTTGTCAGACACTGTGGGAATGGCCACTAATGGGTACATGGTTTCCTTTTGGGTGAGGAAATGTTCTGGAATTAAATTTTCTGGATGTGATTGCACTACCTTATTAACAGACGAAAAGCACTGAATTGCATATTTTAATTGCTATACAGTTTAATGAAACAAGTGAAAGGATAGCACACACAGCCATCTGTGTGAGGTGGCTTTGCGCGGCAGACACCGGAGACACCACCTCCAGGGGCTAAACCCACAACAAAGTTCAGGGTGTGTGAGACAGGAGTCCGAGGCAGAAGCGGTCATTAAGACTGGCTGTTAGCTGCGGGACACTGGTGTCAAGGACACAGACTAAAAGCCAGCAATAACAACAACTCTGCCCCGTGCTCCTCAGTATTTCTTCAGGCAGTTAGTGAGGTGCCACCTCGGATGGCTCCACATTTGGGCAAAACACTGTCCCCAGGGAGGGCCTTCCCACAGGTTTTTCTTAAAGAGGAAACTTTCCCCCAAGCCCCCCAGCAGGCCTCTATCCTCACTGCTAGATTCTCTGGAAAGGTTCCATTTTCCAGTAACTGGAGCCCTTAGCAAGAGAATGAGGAGAACCCCAACTTGGATCTCTGTTATGGGTAATTCAGCGGCACAAGTAGTTGATGTCTGGTTACTCCTCTCTAAGGCAGGGTGACTTGTAAAACATTTCTCCCTTACATGTAAGTGGAAAACAGTTAACAAAAAATAAATAATAAAACTCTTCTAAAAACTGGCAAAGTTCTGAAAAGACACTATATATAGATTAACATATGCCAATGGCCAGTGAGTACACGAAGAAGTCCTTGACTTCATAAATCATCAGGGAAATGTCATTTCTAAAATTAAAACCATTGTAAAGCCAAAAGTTTGTGAGGCTGCAGAATAGTCCAACATGTCAAACAGAGCTGGTGGGCGTGTGAGACGGCACCCGCGCTCTGGAGAACAGTTCTTACAAAGTCAGCCACCACCTGCTCCATGACCCACTAACTCCAATCCCACTCATCCATCTATGCGACATAAAAACATGTCCACAGACTCATTCAAGAATCTCAGCAGCCTGTTCATCCTGGCCCCTGAGCGAAACCACCCAAACGCCGGCCAGAGGGGGAGGACAGCCTGCACGTGTCCACTGCGGTGCACCACCTGCAGCGGGGAAGAATGCACTGCGAGAGCTGCCCAAAGGACTTCACAGACGTGAGGGGTGAAGGAAGCCAGACCCTGAGAGACACACTGTGTGATTCCACTTACGTGATGTTCACGAGCAATTCACGGTGATAGGAAATCAGAACAGTGATCGCCTATGGGGGTTGACTGGAAAGGAATGTAAGAAATCCTCCGGGGTGATGGGAATGTTCCACAGGCTGGGAACTGGGCTGGTTGCACAGAGGTATATGCTTATCAACATCCACTTAGATTGGTACCCCAAAACCTAGGTATTTCAGTGCACATCAATTTCCCTTCAAATAAAAGGAAAGAAAAAGGTGAGAGGCAGAGCGGGGACAGAGGGAAGGTGTCTAGTGCCAAACCAAACCAAACCAGGCAGGAAATCCAGGCTAAGGAGTTTGCTTTCCATGTTCCAGGACCTTGGAGATGATGGGGGAGGTGTTCAAGCAGGGGGTCTGGTCTGAGCCTTGGGGACCTCCCCTGTCTCCCGTTACCCTGCTGTGAAGCTTCAGAGGCTCACTCAGCTTAGTTCCAGGTAGCTGGGCTTTGCGGTCCTTCCAGAAACACCTCGGAGCAGAGGCTCAGCTGGAGGCAGAGCACCCCCGGTCTCCCCTTCCCCATCCCGGTGGGGTCCAAGAGCAGGGAAGACGCCTTCGCAGTCTCTTTCCCGAGCAGAGTGGGACCGAGGTTTCTGAGAAATCTCATCTCAAGTGTCTGCCACCAGCCTGCTCTGCTCTGATTTCTCACTCTCAGCATGGGTGATGACTCAGCGCGGGGGCGCTGCCGTGGTGCTCAGCGCTCAGCCCAAGGCAGCCGGGCTGCAGCTGCCCTCCCTGTGGGGATTTGGGTTTCCGCTCCTGGCCGGCCTGTCTGCTGTCCACTCTGTCCAGGCAGGATAAGGCAGAACTTTCCGGACAGACCAACTGGGGTGTGGGGTTGGGAGGATGGCATCCTATTTAAGCCTCTTTCCTGCTCTGTAAAATAGGTGGGGCGTTTTCAGGCTTTGGGTGCATGTGATTACTGGGGGTGTGCCCTTAGTAAAATCCTAAAGGGAAGGAGGGAAACAGGATAGAGAAGGGGAAGATGGGGAGGGAGGATGGCAGATTGGGGATGGGGGTCGTGCTGGCCCTAGTTAGGTCCAGACTTAGCCCGGATCCATTGGGGGCTATGGGACTAGCTCCACAAAGCTGCTCCCCGCCCCAGATGAGAAGGTGGCCCGCATTTTGCACATGCCAGCACTGACTAAGGGATGCTTTTCGAGGGCTGTAACCAACTGGCAATACGCCTGTCAATAGGGGGCAGTTCTCAGGAAAGGGGTGTGGCTGTGGACCCGCCCACACTCACACAGCCAGGAGAGTGAGCACACTGGCCTGGTTATGGTGGAGCACTGCTCGAGGAGTAAAATACCCATCGCTGGGGGCTTCTGTCAGTTCACACAACAGGCTGTGAAGCAGCAGTAACCGCTTGCGCTTCGGACACTCGGCACTGCAGGCGCGTGTCCTGCCGCAGGCGCGGTGGCGTTAGGAGCAGGACAGGCTTCCGGTCTATGACCTAAGCAAGGACAGTATCAAAACTACCTAACAGAAGGTGAGTCTTAGTGGTCCTTTTTAGTTCTGCATGATGGGCAAGTTTGGGGTGCCCAAAAAAGGTGGCTGGGGAACCTTTAGGGACCTATCACTCCTACCCAAGACAGGCGAGCCTTGGTCACTCGTCTCCTCTCCTACCTGACATTTCTCTGTCGCGGGGTTCTAAGAACCTGGGACATAGCCACTGGGCATCAGTTGGCCTGTCCAGCCCAGGACGCTGATTTTGATGGGGATTTCCAGAAGCAGTGGGTTAATAAAGATGTGCCCTGAACGTCCACGTCTCCTTTAATAGCCACCACACTACCTTCGGAGTCAGACAGGCCTGGGTGTGGACCCAGCTCTGCCTTGTTGACTGTGCTGTCCATGGCTGTGGGTCACCTATGAGCAAGCGACGTCACCTGCCCGAGCCGCAGCTTCCTGCACAGAAGGACTGGTGAAGTGATGTGCCTGCTCAGAACGGGTAGGGGAGGACAGGGAGCCTCGTCAGGTCAGAGGCTTCGCACACCAGCAGTTCCTTGACACTTTTTCGCACTTTGTTCCTTTTTTCTTCTGGAATAAGGATGCACCATGGGGGACCAGCTGTCCCAGGTTCATCCCCCACACTGGAAGGCTGGGCTCACCCTGCTGGGTCACCCTAAAGGACCCTTCATCCCTGGGCAGCAGCCCCATGTGCTGTTGTTTTCTGGTCCCAGTTCCAGGAACTGCCCTACACAGGCTGGATTACTTCCTGTCAGTTTCTATGTATTACTTCCACAGAGGCTTCATCTCCTTATCACCCTCTTTGTTCCCCCATCCTGACCTCCTTCCTGTGAAAGATGGGTTGGCCAGGGCGGGGTCATTGCCAGTAAATGCTTTTGTTTAGAATCCTTGGAAGCTGGTGAGGAGCCCAGCGTGGAATCTGCGGGTGAGGAGGCCAGAGTCTGCGGCCGGTGCCTGAGTTCCGGTCTCCACCCTTCTGGCAGCGCCTCTGCAGACAGGAGGCACTGCGAGGACACCGGCGTCAAGGCACTGACCACAGTCACAGTCAGCCCTGAGGTCCGACCGAGCGTGGCTGGCCACTGGCCGTGTCTCTCGATAGAGTCTGGGAGCTAAAAGAAAGGACGAGGGAGATCGAAGTGTGGCGGTCCCTGGCCTGGATTCTGGAGCTACCATATGCAGGGGAGGGATCTGTGTGTGAGTCCTGACCACGCCCCTTCCAGGGCATTTTACTGAACCATGTTGTGCTTCAGTTTCCACTTTAGTAAAACAGACACAACAATGAAAATAAATTCATTTTTCCCGACCATAGTTTCCCCTCCCTCACACGCCGGCACATCACTTCTGGAGACAGGACCTGCTTTTCCCAGCCAGGCGCTTGGGAAGGACCCTCCTCCAGACGCCAGGTGCTGGCGCGTGTCCTTCAGCCCTGGTCTGCGAGCATGTCCGGTCCCCGCGCTCTCCCTGGTTGCTGAGGGTCGGTGTTGCGCCCCCAAGGCTCTACGAAACTCAACCCCAAGGCTCTGATGAAAGTGTGACGAGAAACGGAATCTCTCTCCCCACAGTAGGTTCAGGGAGATTGGTTTCTGATCAGAGCTAGTCATTTTGTCTCCATGAAGGGAGAACTCAAAGTGCTAACACAAGGCCACGGATGGAGAGGAAACAGCTTGTGACAACATTCATAGCCCTTTAATACACATGAACTTCAGAAGCAAAAGAAATTAAGAAAATACCTATTTACAGCTTTTCCTCAAAAAGAAGCGAGTATGGCAGGATTGACCTCTCAAAGGTGAAAGACCACAAAGAACAACAGAACATTCCTGAAGAGCTGAATGTGACAGGAGATGGCGGCTCCGGCGCACTCACGGACAGGAGGGTCAACGCCAGCGCGATGGCTGTCCTGCCTAGAGTGGCCACAACTCTAACACAGCCCCTGAAAGTCCAGCAAGATTCTTTTTCAAAGAAACCGAGTCAAAAGCATTAGAATTTGCATAGAGCACAAAAGGCCTCCCATTGCAAAAGCAACTTTAAGGAAATAGGAAAGAAATGGAGGTATCACGTTACCTCACCTACAACTTTGCTGTGCTGCAACACTATTAAAAACAGGATGGTGTTGGTGCAAAACCAGACACATGAAGCAGTGGGGAATGGGAAGCAGAGAAGCAAATCCATGCAGACACCAGCCCCTAACCCACGATAAGATTTCCATGACCATGAAATGGGGAAAAGACAGTCTCTTTAAAAATGGTGCTGGGAGGGGAGAGTGGTGCGAGGGGTTGAGCTCAGCACTGTGGGGCTTCTGCAGCCACTGCAGCACAAGTTCGACCCCTGGCCAGGGAGCTGACCCATAGGGTGCAGCAGACCTCTCCTGCCTCCTACCTCCGCCTCCTTCCCCTCAGCAGTGGATTTCAGTCCATCCACCTGTTCTGCTCCCCACTCTGTCTGGTGAATCCTCTCTCACCTCCCGCACCTCTGGTCTGTACCCCAACTCTTATATGCATAAATAAATAAAATCTTAAAAAAAAAAATGGTGCTGGGGAAAGTGGAAAGCCACACGTAAAAGAGTGAAGTTGGATTACTGCTAGCACTATATTCAAGAATAAGTCCAGATAGATTAAAGGTTTGGACCTAAGACCTGTGACAATAAAAGACACGGGAGATATGTTCCATCTCAACAATAAAGAAATTTTTTATGACTCAACCCTATGGCAAGGGAACAAAAGACAAAAATAAACAATCTGAATGACCTCAGGCTTCTATACAGTGAAAGAAAATGCACAGTGATTAAACAGATAGTTTACTGACTGGGAAAAAATATTTACACAGTACGTAACTGATCAGGATTTAACATTCAAGATGTGTTAAAAAAAATCATACAATTCAACCATAAAAAACAGATGAATAAATGGGCAGCAGATATGAACAGACAATTCACAAAAGAAATACCCAGAAGACCAAAATACATAAATGAGAGTAAGTGCATCCTTACTCCTAATAAGAGAGATGCGGATTAAAACTGCAAGGAGGCCACCGGACGCCCGTGAGGAGGCCACCGCACGCCCATGAGGAGGGCATGTGCTCGCAGACACACAGCAAGCAGCAGCGAGGGCGCCTGGGAACAGGAAGCCTAACACAGTGCTGGTGGGAATGTGACCCCGGGAAGCCTTTATGCAGAGCCATCTGGATTTGCCTTTTCAAAGTTAAAGCTGGGGATACTGTTCAGCCCAGCAATCCCACTCTTGAGCAGGTAGCCACAAAATATGAGCCATAAGCAAAGCAAAAACAAAACGTTTCATAACATTCTCAGCAGCACATAACAGTAGCTAGCATGAGGGAGCTGCCTGACTCCTTCAACAGACAAACGCAGCAAGATGTCAGACAGACATAGTACAGAGCGTCACAGAGCCACAAGGACGAATGAAATGCAGTCATTCTCAACAGGATGGAGGGAGTTTGAGAGAACTGTAGCAAATGAAGTCAGAACAATAAAAAATATGAGACATTCACGTAACAGGCAAGTCAACAAAAAGAAATACTTTCAAAAACCAGTGGACATCAACAAACATCTGAGGACTCTGAGGTTCAGGGGAGGAGAGAAAGCAACAGAGAGACACAGGGATGGTGGTGGAAAAATAAACAGCATCCTCTCCAAAAATACAAAGGCCAGTCACTTTTACAGGTCCTCTGCAGGAGCGAGAATCAGTTACAGGTGAGTTCCTCAATAAGTGACTATCACAGGCTGTGAAACAGAGGGACCTGCCGTGCAAAGCCCTGGGGCGGGAGGGCAGCAGCAAGGGGCACGGTGGGCACAGAGAACAAGGGGCACATGGTGAGAAGTGAGACCGGGGGGCAGGCAGGCCACACCCCTGGGCCATGAGCATCGAAGGCATCCTGAGGATGGGGGATGCGGGATACTTCTGAGTGGGAGTATCTGCGTTTTGGAAAGCCCCCTTTGGCACCTGGGCACAGTGTCTTTGATGGGTGTGCTGGGCTAAACTGCCTCCGAAATTCATACACTCAAGCCCCACGAGCAGACCCTCAGAGTGTAGCTGCATGTGGAGACAGGGCCTTGAAAGAATATGGTGGCGCCCAATCCAAGATGTTCGTTGTCTTTGTAAGAGGAAATCTGGACACGGACACATCTAGAGGAAAGACCATGTGAGGCGATGTGGAGAAGATGGTGTCTCCAAGTCAAGGAAGAGGCCGCAGAAGAAATCAGGCCTGCGGACACCTTGGACTTGACATCCAGCCTCCAGACCACGAGGAAATACTTCTGTTGTTTAAGCCACCATGGGGCAAGAGTGGCCACCATCAGGCAGCAGCTGTAGTTTTTCAGACTGGAGCTGCCAGCAGCCCCAGATGGGGGGTCACTCTGGGGGTGATGGGCAGACGGCACCCAGAGGTGCCGAGACAAGCCGAAAGGGCCTGAGGCCAGATGTGCCACTGCCCCCCAGGACTTGGCTGTGCTGACAAGGGCGGGGTCTGCCGTGATTCCGCCCCCTCTGGAAAACAGCCCCTGGTCACATTCCCGAACTCTTCCACACCCCGGCGCTGACTTGGCCCCCGAACCTAAAACAGACTTCCTCAAAATCGCAGCTTTGCTTTCATCTGTCTCTTGGACAAAGTGGTATTTTCCAAAACCTGACCACTCTAAGAACAATTCTTATCAACAGGCTCATATCACGCGCCTTCCTTCTGGCACATAGCCACACCGGGGGTCAATTGACACACTGTCAATTGTTTTGTGAAAACTTGGCATTTGGACATTTCTAGTGTTTTTATTGTATGTAGTCCTCTCAGTGACACACACAAATAGTTGCATGTGCAAACATCTGCATGTCTACATATCAGCATGTATGCAGTTCTATATATAGAAATACATACCTATATATCATGTCACATTTTACCGAGTTCAATGAAAGCATGACAAAACGCACACGTTAGCCAGACAGCTTGAGGAATCACCTCTGTTGATGCAGCTGTAAACCCACCAAAATCAAGGAGTCCAAGCCTTTCTCTCTCCCTGGGCTCCACTATAGTTGATAACCATGCCCTACACACGAAGTAACCACCACTTGACTTCTAAGCTCCACTTACTTCGCATGTTTTTGCACGCCGTACAATGCACTGTTTAAGCTGCAGCATTTAGTGTCCAGATTTTTTCACCGGGTAAAATTTTTTAAAATTCACTCATGTTGCATTTACCTGTAGCTATTCTTTTTAATGGCTAAGTGGTATTCCATTACATGCCCCACTGAACTCACTCCATTCTAGTTCACGGGAAGGCCCGTTCATTCAACAGGTCATGTGGAATCTCAATGCACAGACTCTCACGGCTGACCGGAAGGGGCTTTGAGATCATTTTTCTCAATTTTCTTATTTTGCACATGCGATCCAGAGGAGAAAAGTGACTAGTCCAAGGTCACACTGCTTAATCAGGGAAGAACTAAGATCCAAACCAAGTCTTCTACTTCTCTGGCCAGGCAAGGCTTCTTTTTATTGCTTTTACTATATCACTGTATCTCTTAGACAAATGTGAGAAAAATACATCCTCTGCTTCCTAAAAGGACACATCCTTTCAGGCATGTAAGTGGGAATTTGATCTTCAGGATAGAAACACATTTGTTCCCTGTGAAGGTTGACATTTTCCTTGGCAAGAGCTGTAAGCCTTCCCACCTCTGGCGCCTCGCCTTGTCTAACTGCTTTGCTCCTCCCCAGGGTCTCATTTGGAAGGGGAGACCAGGAAAAGGGCGAGGCTTGTGTGGTCTGAAGGCCACAGGGCTAGAGAAACAGCCTTGGTGTGGAGCCTCAGCCTGGCACTGAGCCTAGAGAAGGCTGACGAGTGAGAGAGAAGAAACAGAAAAGCTCCAAGTAGGAATCGCTCATCTTTTCTTTAGCTTTTCAAGGTCTCAGAAGCATTTATCCAAAGAACATGAAAATACCAACTCAAAAAATGAGATGTTCTGTAATGTTTGCTGTGCATTATTTACAATAGCTGGAAGCCACGTAAGCACCCAGGGACAGAGGATGGATGAAAAAGATGCGGTCTAGCCACTCTGGCCCCCTTGCGGCTGAGCAGCACCAGCCACAGGGAAAGACAGACTGCTGTCATTTACAACAAACTGCAGGGAGCTTGAGGGGCTCGTGCACAGTAAGGCAAGTCAGAACAGACAATTATGTATGTAGTGGACAATTCCAGAAAGCAAAATACTTACAAAAACTATCAAACATCAATAAATGAAGTGAGATTAAAGTGGAGGGGATGGTGGCACAGCGGGTTGAGCACCACACTATGAAGCATACGCGGCACAACAGCGCAAGTTCGATCCCCAGCCAGGGAGAGGACCCACATGGCGCGGCAGACCTCTCCTGCCTCTCCCGCTGCTCTCCTCAGCAGTGTATTTCAACAGATCTGCCTGTTCTGCTCCCAACTCTGTCTCTGGTGAATCCTCTCACTTCCCACGACTCTGGCCTGTATCCCAGCTTTGCATGCATAAATAAATAAATCTTAAAAAAAATAAAGTGGGGCCTCCCTGGTGGCGCAGTGGGTTAAGCAACGCACTATGAAGCAAACTGCAGCCACTGCAGCACGAGTTCGATCCCTGCTGCCGGCCAGGGAGGGGACCCACATGGNGCAGCAGACCTCTCCTGCTGTGCCCGCTGCTCCCCTCAGCAGTGTACTTCCGTTGATCTGCCTGTTCTGTTCCCTGCTCTCTGTGGTGAATCCTCTCACCACCCCCCCACACCTCTGGCCTGTACCCCAGTGCTTGTATGCATAAATAAATAAATATTAAAAAAAAAGTGGAGGGGAGAAATCCTTGGGAACATAAAGAATGGATAGGGGGAATTCCTAGGTATGCAAGTGCTGGGTTGTAAAATAAAGAGAAAACAAAAAGTCATGACATAGAGTAACAGTTGTCATTATATAATAAAATCTTTTAAGTCACTAACGTTTTGGGAGTTTTAGCTGAAGTACTTAACTAATATTCCACCTTTTATGCATTATAATTATAACCTTTCCAAGTTCCCCTTTTACTCTCTAACTTTGAGTCACTATTTTCCCATTTACTGTCTAGTTGGACTTGAGTTATTCATTCAAAATTTCTCCTCTAGATTTGGTGATGGATCACAGGTGTGACGGTGGTGAGAGAACCCCGGCCAGGGGGGTGGCCCACAGGGTGCAGCAGGCCTCTCCTGTCTCCCCCACTGTGCTCCTCAGCAGTGTGTTTCAGTCTGCCTACCTGTTCTGCTCCCCACTCTGTCTCTGATGGATCCTGTCACCACCCCCCCACACCTCTGGCCTGCACCCCAGTTCTTGTATGCAGAAATAAGTAACAAGAATGTACATGAATATAATCTCTAAACTACATAACATTATCCAAACATAAAGTTATATAAAAAGATGGAAAACTTATTCATGTGAGTATTTCTGAGGGAGACTACATTTCCTTGAGAAACTACTGGGCAGGAGACAGGCACTCTCAAAGTCCTGCTTGAAATGACATGAAATCATTTTCATAGATTCCTGGGTGACATACTTGGATCAGAAGTTCAAAATATTTGGAAGATTTTATCAAGCTAACATGATACATATATTACCCACTAGACAGCTGTGCTTTTACCATATTTGGGGAATTCTGCTAATACTCATGTTAGCTTCCAACAGAGTCAGGATCACACCCACAGGAAGACACTTTTTATCTAGCATGGTTGATGGCTGGAATTCAGATATGAAAAAAGTTTTTTTCAGGACCTCAGCAGACCTTTGTAAATGAGACCTCATGATGCCGGGTGTCTGCAGCAGAGGGATGAGCCTGGCTTGATGGACACCCTGTGCTGGGATCCTGCTGTGAGCTGGTGGGAGAGTGGTTCTCCTTCTCTGAGCCTCAGTTTCTTCACCTGCAAAACAGGGAGGGTCCTTCCTATTGGGGAGGTGGCGAGGCTCCAATGAGACAGCAAGAGAAAGAGAAAGGAGAGGGAGGGAAACTGGGGTGCTTTGTCCTTTCTCCACCTGACGGCCGACTGAGCTCCAGGACACACCAAGGAAAGTGAGATGCTGAGATGGACGCGGGCAGCCAGCTCCCCCAGGCGCTCCCCCAGGCCTTACCGGCACCGCTGCAGGACAAGGGGCATGTTGGCACGAAGGAAGAACACGCTGTCACTTCACAGGCACACCTCCTGAACACCTGCTGGACATGTGTCCTGTGACACCACAAGTTCTCCATCTGTTTATGTCATTTTAGACTTAGATTTTTTTTTTTTACATAATTTAGAAATCACCTTCCCACAGATTTTCTCATTTGAACCTTTCACAAGACTACCTCTCTGTGATCCATTGTTTTAACTGAAAACAGGGTAACAGCTGCAAGGCTACTGCAAGGCTATCACTGGGGTTAAGTGAAGTGCTGATTGCAAAGTACTGCACAGAACCCAGCTGAGCACAGAGGATGGAAGCATGGGCCAGGGTCAGGCTGGGCGGCAACCCCATCTCCACCGGCGCACATGTGCTGGGTCTCGCTGCCTGCCCCGTAAAATGGGCCTGTGACTGGGCCCCTCTTTATGGAAGGCAAGGGTGGCACCAACGAGCTCACTGACGTGAAAAAAAGAGAATGGACCGAAGATGAAGACAGGCTGGGACAGCAGGACACAACCTCACTGGGGCCTGATCAGGGGGGTCCGCTGCGCTGAGGCCTCCCTGTTCCCTCCCCAGCAACCAGGCCTCTCTTCCGTAGGCTGAAGCACAGGATGCGAGTTCTGTGGCGCTACGGCAGCTTTTTGATTTTTACACTATTCTCCTCCTAAAGGGACAAGATGGTCAACGGGATACTGTGGACTCTGGATTCAGACTGAGTGGACAATGCTGATTCAAACACAGACATGCTCCCCCCTGTGAACCCCACTTTCCTTGAAAACAGGGTCAATTATGTCCATCTGGATGGGCTCCCCAGGGGTGAGGTGACACACTGGGTCACATTCCCAACAGCCCTCCTGGGGCCCAGGACCAGCCCACACCTGTGGGGTCCGCTCTGGTTTGTTTACCGTTGCCCTGGTAGCAGAAGTTTGGCTTGAAGGCATGAAGTGACTCCCAACCCTGCGCGGAATGTTGGGGGTGTTTACTAGTCTCAGTTCTTAGTGCCCCCTCCACCGCATTGTGTGTGGACACCAAGGCAAAGGCGACTCCAGGAAACAGCCACCCCCTGGCCCCGTCATTCTGCTGCCCCAGAAGCCAGGGAAGGAGGGAGCCCCGCTGAGGGCAGACCAGGTGAGTGGGTCTGGGGGTCAGACAGGCCTGGGCTTAGGTCTGTTCAGGCGGAGACCTGCTGGCTCCGACGTCAGGTTTCCCAGACTGCGAAGGAGGCTGACAACAGGCTTTCCCTCGGAGGGCGACGGGGCTGCTTGTGCAGTGATGGGCGCCATCTATCACTGTCAAAGACAGGGTTCCACATGGTTCACCGGCCGAAAGGTAAAGTGTCCAGTGTGCGCGGAGCAGGCCTTCCCCTTTCCGGTTCTTTAGGAGGCCTGGGCTGCGCAGTCGGAACAGGTAACGTGCACACTTGGCAATGTCAACCAAGAGCTCGGCCTTTAGTAGATGCTCAATAAACACTGATTTACACTCCTCCCACCTCTTACAGGGAGGGGAGCAGTGGCCCTGGGCTTCATGGTCATCTTTCTCCTCCTCTGAGCCCTACACGACATTCCAAGGGCTTGAGGCTCCTGCAGGGCCCACGTCAGCCCTGCAGACCTTGTCCCACGCCAGGGGGGAAAGGCAACAGGGAGACAGGGTAGCTTGGCCAAAGTAGCAGAGCTGCAGTATGATGATGGCACCACGTCCACTCTGTCTGCTTCTGTCCATCACGCCTTCACTTGACAAATATTTACTGAGCATCTCCTGACCTGGGCATGAGCGGTTAACAGGACAGACTCACGTTGATGCATGGAGTTTATGGTGTCCGGCCAGGACAGAGATGTGAAGAAACAACTACAAGACAATGTCTTACTCACAAGCGTGGTAAGTGCTGTCAAAGGAAATTCAGGGAGTGTCCAGAGGACAGGGATGACCTAGCTCTCTCAGAGAGGTCAGGGAAGCGTGAGTCCCCCCAGAGCAGCACCTGAGGTAGAGACGTGACAGCAAGGAGTCCCTTTGGGAGAGGACTCTGGGGAGCAGCCAGGAAGGAGCAAGGCGGTGAGGGGGCAGGAGGAAAGCCAGCACAAAGGTGCACTGTCTAGGATGTTACTGTGGCAGCTGGGCCAGTACCTGGGAGGAGGCTGAGGGCTCCTGGCAATGCCCCCACCCCCAGGAGGGAACACTGGGATGCCAGGTCAGATTCCTGGTGTCCCTTCCATGCAAGGAGCCCCAGGGAAGCTGCCTGGCAAGCTGGTGGTTTGGAAATGAGCTGGCAGCAGGAAGTGACATTTCCATGCAGCCTGGAGGGGCAGTGGGCCCATGGAGGTGCCTTCCAGCGCCGAAGTCTCCAGCCAGTCAGAGGGTGCCTCATATTCCAGTCCCTCTTGCCTCTTGGAGGGGAGCTATTTCCTGGAACAGCACATCTCCCCAAAGCCACAGGTCTTTCTGGATGCCCATCCAGAGCTGCAGTATCAGAGCAGCCAACAGCTGCTGCTGTTGGCACAGGTGGGCACAGGAAGGGTGGGGGAGCAAGTAGATTCGTTCCCTTCCCCTCCTCCTGGACTGCCTGCTTCTCTGACGCTCAAAGGCTTTTGAAAGTAGGAAATTCCCACACACACTGTGGAGGACAGAGGCCCTCTGCCTGGGTTTTGGGTCACGGAGGGTCGCTCTGGCAAACTCGGGTGAGCACAGAGGCCCAAGACGGTGGCTCTCAGGCAGTTCTTTCTGATGGAATTCAAGAAGCGTGAGGCATTTTGCACCCTTGCCCTGCTCCCCAGCATCTCATCTACTGGGCGATGACTTCTGGCCAGGGGCCCAGTGAAGGCAGGGAGGCAGCAGGGCTCCAACGGAGGCCCCTCTCAACTGACAGGAGCAGAGCAGCGGCCAGGGCAGCGGCAGACTTGTCCTAGGCCCACCGACTCCCTGGGCCACCGGGCAGAGGCCTGTGCAGCCTGAAGGGCACAGCTGAGCGTCTCTCCTTCCAGCAATGAGGGAGCAGGGAGAATCCGATACTTTCCCAGTCCTGCTCCCAGGCTGGGGGGAAGGTGAGTCGTGGACAGAGCCCTACCTCCACGACGTCCACGAAGCAGCAGAGTGAGCAAGCAGCCCCCACGGCTCCGCCAGCACACGAGCTTAGTAAGTCGAAGTCAGACATCAGAACGCTCCAGAGCCTCACAGTTCACACGTGGTCACCAGAATCTCTCCACACCCACAACTGGATGTATAATCCACACGACACCAGCCTCAAGCCCCACGCCCAGGGCAGCTGGAGTCTACCCTTGCTGGAGCAGGAGGAGGGAGCGGCTCCAAAGTGTTAGCCAAGCCGTATCTTCAGAACCCCGTCAACCTCATTGAGTGCCTGCTCCTAGCATCCCTTAAAGCTGCCTCACAAGCTACAGTTTCACCGCCGAAACCCTTCATGCTGCTAATCAGTAACGCTCCCCGAGCTGATAAATGGAGCTCTTAGGCTGGGCTCCTGGAGCCTCTGAGGTCTTCCTGGAGAGGAACAGCTGGCCACCCCTGGACTGCAAATTCCAGATCCAGCAAGTGCCTGCCCTGGAGTACAGCAGGAACGTGTCTAGCCACACTGGCCTCTGAAGCAGCTAAGGTGGATGCCAGCTCTCCAGTGGAAACCTGACGGTCAAGTCCCCACTGGATCTCACCACTGGGCCCCGGCGACCCCAGCTTTAAAGAGCGCGGAGCCCCAGGCCCTTGCACAGGTTCTGCCTCGAGGACAGGCTTGGGTGAGGCTCTTCCAGGTTCCCTGTGTGCAAAGCTGGTCATTTTCCAACGCTCATCTCCCTCTTTTTCTCTCTTGATATATAATGGCATACATTATATTAGTTTCAGGTATACAGTATAACGATTCAGTGTTCCTATGTATTGTGACATAATTGCCATATAAGTCTAGCCAACATTCCTTACTACACACAATTTTTTTTGTGATGAAAACATTTAAGATCTATTCTCTTAGCAACATTCAAATATATAATAAAGCGTTACGAAGTACACTCACTGCGCTGTACATTGCATGCCCAGGGTTTATTGCTTATTTTCTAGCTGGAAGTCTATATTCCAAGTGTAAGTGAAATCATCCTGTCTCTGTCTTTATCTGACTCACTTCACTTAGCACAGTGCCCTCGGGGCCCGTTCACTTGCTGCGAACAGCAGGTTTCACTCTTTCTTACAGCTGCTGTTCCCCAGTGCACAGACGCTGCGCTTCTCCCCGGGTGCCCCATGGGGATGGGCCCTGCGGCTGTCTCTGTGTCTTGGCTACAGCAGATGATGCCGCAGTAGAGCGGACACAGGTCTTTCTGAATTAGTGTCTTATTTCCTGTGGATAAACACCCAGGAATGGAACTGCTGGGAAAGATGCTGGTTCTATTCTTAATCTGCTGCGGAACCCCACACTGTCTCCATGGGGGCGGGGTTCATTACAACGCCAGCACCGTGGCCGCCTTCCCGCCTCAGCCTTGCCAACACTTGCTGTCTTTGTCCTTTCTGTGGGGTCACTCTCCTGGGTGAGGGCCACTCACGGCGGTTTGGATTTGCCTTTCCCTGATGACGAGCAATGCTGAGCATCTTCTCATGTGCCTGTTGGACACCTGTCTGTCTTCTCTGGAAAGAGGATTTTATAAAGAGGAGTTCATTAAAGTCCTCTGCCCGGTTTTTAATTAGCAGTCTTCTTAACGCCTTTTGTTCTGACGAAGGCAGTTCTGCACCCACTCAGGCCTCCTTGGTCCAAGGCAGCAAACATTTGCTCATCCTGAGAACTGAGGCCAGCAAGCTTATCCTAGGGAAGTGGCTGCTGGCTGCTGGCAGAATCAGTCCTTACCACCAAACACTTGGTTCAACTGTGAGTCACTGCGCCAATGCCTGTGGCGTGTTCGCTTTCTGTCTCCCCTGCCAGGTCAGAGCTGCCTAGCCCAGTGCTGGCACTCAGGACGTTCTGAATGAGTGCATGAATGAATGACAGCAAAGAAGAAAGGGGTTCGGGCCTGTGGGTGGGGAGTAGAGGTACCAGCCCGCCTTGCCTGGGCTCCTTGGCCCCTTAGTCTTCATGTTTCTCCCTGGCTGGTGTTAAGTCTGGGGAGAGGGACTAGATTAAGTCCGGAGCTCCTTCCCTGGGGGCCCGGATAGCAGCCGATTACTAAAGAGTGGGGCACTTTTCCTGCCTGCTCCCTGGGAGCAGCTGGTTACCTTCTCTGAAAAACTGACGCTGGGTAAATGTTCACGAATAGAGGGAGACAGGGGAGAAGATCAAACAGCAGAGACACACAGAGAATCAGAACCAATTAATGGGCCAAGCTCCTTCTCTGTGCGAGGCACGCTAGGGGACCCACGAGTCTGGGTGATGAGAAGGACGACTCAGGCCCCGCTCTCTCTCAGAGTTCAGACTCTAGAGCAGGGGCAGGTAATCTCCAGCCCAGGAAGTGACTCTGGCCCAAGCTGCTTCTTGTAAACAAAGCTTTACAGAAACACAGCCATGCCCCTCTTTTGAGTACTGTTTCTGGTTGCTTTCACCCAAGGGCAGCGTTCAGAAATTGCAGAAGGGAGTGCAGGTGACTCAGAAAACCTAAAATACTGACAGCGTGACCCTTTACAAAGAGCACGTGCAGGTCCCTGCTGCAGAGGTCAGCAAATGTGCAATGAGAGAGAAGCAGAGAGGGGCAGGGAGGTAAGAATGCCTGCCGAAGAGGGAGGGATGTGGGAAGCTGCTGTTCCTGAAAATACTTCCATTTGTCGTCTTTTGCCACGACAGAACTCCCCACCAGGAGTATTCCTGGGGGAAGCAGCACTGTCAACTGTCCCCAGGGAAGGGTTTTTCCTCCTCATGTCACACTCTGAATGTGTGCTCACTGATCAGATTGCAGAGGAGACGCGGGGTTTGTCTCTGTCAGAGATTTCCAGAAGCCTGGGAGAAGTGAGCAGACAGGGCAGAAAGGGGCCAGGCGGGCGGGGTGGCAGCTGTAAGCAAAAGCAACTGCCGAGCCAGGGCTGAGCGCCCTAGGGCGTCGCGGGGTTTCTGGGCCATTGGGCATATTCCTGCCTCCTAAGAGGGGGCCGGGCGCCCTTCCCTTGCTGACCCAGCAGAGCGCCCGCTCTTGGCGCATGTGAGTGCGCAGATGCAGGAGGGCCCCCATGCGCACGTGCGGAGTCCTTCACATTGGGGTGTATCAAGATGGACCCACCTTTGGGGGCGACTAAAGCTTATACAATTTGGGGGTCCACATTAAGTAAATAATTTCAAAGTTACCAATACAAATGTCAGTACACATACAAATACGTATTTAGAATTTAAAAAATCACAAGCTTACTTACGCATTTTAAAAAACAGCAGCAACTTTGCATATCTAGAAAAATCACACATGTATTAACTCCCTGGAACCCCCAACACACTTTCTTACTTTTTTCCTGTGTACTCTTTGATAGCCTCTTTCTATGTGCATTTTTCTAAGTTTCTAAATAGAGAAAAGAGAGCTAAGCCAGCCTCACATCTGACATGATGGTGGACTGAAATTTGTTTTGAAATGTGTGTTCTGAGACCAACTTTCTGACGTGTATGTGGGGGCTTGAGGGAGTGTCCCCACATCCAACAGTGATTCTCTGACACTGAGAATTGACCTGAGAATCCAACCTCGTTCAGCTCACTGCTGACACACTTTACTGGAAAAGGCATCCCCAGGCTGAGGGTCCCCCTAACCTGTGCTCACAGGCACCTGACACCAGTCCCGCCAGCCTCTAGTCCAGGCTGCCACCTGTGCTTCTGACCAACCTCCCACTCCATGGCCAGAGCAAGTCCACAGCCCAGCCCGGGTCCTGCTGGGGGTGGGGGCAGGAGCACCTGCATGGGCCTGTAGCAGCAGAAGTGGCTACATGGAGGGACAAGGAGTCAGGACCGTGAGGGCAACCACGCCCGGCTGAGTGTACAGAACTGTGTGTACAGAACTGCTTCTCTGCATACACAGGTGTGTGGGTGCGCGTGACTCTGCAGGTGTGTGCCAGAGAGGCTGCTGGGCACGTGCACTTCCTCTGAGTGTGTATAGATGTGAGACACACGCATGCATGGGCAAGGTCTGGAAGTTTCTCTGCTTGTGTGTCTGCGCAGGTGTGAGCTTCCGTAGATAGGTGCCAGGTGTAGGGGGCCATGGATCGTGCCCGTGCCCCCACCTGACAGGATTCTGGGGTTTCTGTGTCCTTGCCTGTCACTTCCGCAGGACAAGTACTGCAGGGCAGAAGTACAGGCTCTGACGTCAGGACTGGCTTCGAACGCCAGCCGTGCCCTGACTGGTGTGGTGAGCCACGCTAGCCTTCCCTTTACGATCCGACAACGCAGCGTGGCTCTTGTGTTTCCTGTGGACACCCGCAATGTAATGCCGTGGCAGGGAAAGGCCCCCCAACAGGCTCTGCACTGTGGCTTTGTCAGTCATGGAGATGCTGGGCACGAGCTCCCTCCCCACCCCATGTCCCAAAGGTTTCCCCCTTTCCAGATGCTGAAGCTGGAGGTGGCCCCACAGTTCTTAACATGCTGTCATGGCAACCCCAGCTGCAGGCTCTGTGGCCCCGCCCCAGTGGGTGGGGTGTACTGGTAGAAGAGCCCCCAAAGCCCCTTCCCTCCCCAAGTGGCGAGAGAAGGTGGGGGAAGCTGCCACTTGTCTCCGTGCTCTGCCCTTGCACGGCGCCTCCTCCCAAAGCAGCCGATGTCCTTGAGCAGCGCCTGCCCACTGCAGCAACCTGAGGGTCATCTGCACAGCTTCCAACGCTACCTCCTCCAGGGACGTCTGAGGCGCAGAGCTGAGGGGTTTAGGCACCTACCTGCCTTTTCAATGTGCTCCCAGAACCACACCGGGAGAGCCCCCACCCCGGTGTATGCTGCGGGTCTCCCACCAGCATCACCCACCTATCACCCCGGCTTATCTGCACAGTCTGACACCCAGAGGCTCACGCTTCCCCTCCGCAGTGATGGCCATGTTTATGACTGAGCCCAGAGCGTCCAGGTATCTGGCAAGATGGGATACTTCTAGGCACGTCCGTGAGTGTTTCTGGAAAAGATGAACACTCGGCAGACTGTTTACCACCCCTATCTGCGAAGGGCTTGAATAACAGGGCGGGGTGCTTTCTTGCTCTGAGGGCTGGGCTGTTGTCACTCCTGCCCTGACCAGGACTTGACAGATCTCCCTGCTGGGCACTGGAACTGCACCTGGGCTCCACGGGGGGTCTCCGGCTCACAGAGGGCCGGATGCACAGCCGGTTCAACACTCAGCCTTCTAGGTAGTAGCCAGAAGACATACGGGTGTGAAAACAGCTCCATCGCTTCTGCCATTCCGCAGAAGCCTAACAACTCTTTGAGTCTGGGCCTGGGCCTGTGGCTTATCCTGACCCCTGAAATAGGAAGTGCTGCGTGCCGTGTCTGTTCAGAAGCAGCTACCGCAGCTGCTCAACTCTGGCACACCCTCCCACCTGGCGACCCCTGGAGCACCGGCCTCATAAACTGGAGGCACCTCAATCACCCAGATGAAGTTCGTCCACACCCCATCCGGAGCCAGCCTTTTGTGGCCACGCACTCTGACCGAGAGAATTCTTGGCTGCTTTAACAAAACCGCTAAGATGAGGCCTCTGTCACCTGCCATCACCCGCACTCTCTTGGGTGGTATAAAAAGCCGCCACTGACTGAGCCTCTGCCATGTGCCCAGCGCCTTCGTGACAGCAGCCGGCAGGACCCGGCCCCACGGAGGAGTTACCGCGCTGCGTGTTGCAGGTCGCAGCTTCTTGTCTCAGAGTGAAAGCCCCGTCCTCCCACTGCCATCAAGGAAGCCCCTCGTTGCCTGGCACCCACTCCGTCCTCCTCTCCCATGCACCATTCCTTGCCGTTCCTTCAGCACACTCTCACCCTGGGGCCTTTGCACTTGCTGTTCTTTCTGCCTGCCGAGCTGTTCCTGCGGGTCCTTTGGTTGGCCACCTCACCAACTCTGTTCAGACCTCATCTTTCCAGTGAGGTGTTCATCTACTCATCTCAGTGCTTAATAACCCCCTGGCCCACGCTTCCCAACTGCCGGCTCTCTCTACTGTTTCCTCCACATCTACTGCCTTTCCCTGTAGCAATGTTCATCTTATTTCTCTTCTGTAGCCTGTCTCCCCACTGGAATGAGACCTCCCTGAGGCTGAGTTTTTTGTCAGCTCTGTTCTCTGCTGAACCTCCAAGGCATGGTGCATAGAAGGCTCTTAAAAAATTCACTGGGGCAGATGGACACATGCGCTCCTGGAATCTTGCAGCAGTCTGTGAGGAAGATGGTTTACCATCTTGGATGAGGAAGCAGCGTCTGGATGGAGGTTGCTGCTATAAAGGACCCAAGGGTTGGCATTCTAAAGCTGATCTGTCTCCCAGGCAGGGCCAGGGCAGCGCTGTGGGAGGCTTTTCATCTTTATCTGAAGTGCCTGGCAGGCTGGTCTCATTTCAGACTGTGCCCTTTCCCAGCCCTGGGAAGGCTCTTCTGTGAGGGCCGCCTGGTTCGGGCAGCAGCGCCCCCTGCTGGACACACGGTCGATTGCTTCTCTTGGAGCGGTGAATGCGTGGAGGTAAGCGTGGGGTCAGTCTCTGGGATTTGCCTTGGGCTGTGGGAGAGCTGAAGTATGGAGCTGAGGGCTCATGAGCTGAAAGAGACTCCGCCATTCCCTCACTTAGTACAGTGCAGTGAAGCACTCCAGGGCTGGGCTTTGACAGAGCTGAGGTGACTCTCCAGCTGGACCACTTCCTCCTCATGCAAGTCTGAGCAACCCCCTGGATTTCAGATGCCCCATCTGTAAACTGGCTATAATCACAGTGCACCTCATAGGATGATGGTGACAGCTAAGTGCCACCTCCTCAGAGAAGGCTGCTCTGCCCTGAAAGGGCTCCCTTATCTCTCCTCACTGCCATTCGCCAATCTTTCCTTTGCCTTATTTTTTTCCTTGATAGCACATGTCACCACCTGACTCTGTACTAGTCCCTGTGCACTGTCTTTCTCATGAAATGCCCCCTGTATCATGGTAGAGACTATTGTATGCCAAGTCTCTGGCACACTGAAGGACTGGGTAAAAAACAAGATTAAAATTACTGTTTAAATGCACTCATTTATCCTTTTCTGCATTTGTTCAACTGCTAACCTCTTCATTGACTTACTCGCTCACATAAGTATTTTGTTACTATGGTAAAATACACACTAAGTTTTAAGTCTTCAGCCCGGGGCATGAAGCCCATTTATGTGTCCCCTTCCCCACCACCATCCCAGAGCTTTTTTCATCTTCCCAAACCGATCTCTGTCCCCACTAAACACAGCCCCTATTCTCCTCCCCCAACCAGACAACCGCCATTCTACTTTGTCTTGGAATCTGACCGTCCCAGGACCTCACGTCTGTGGAAGCCCACAGTATCTATTCTTTAGTTAGAGGTATTTCTTGATACCACTCCACAAGGAGTAGCTCACATGGAGCTAAGTGAGCACTGAGCAAGATCTGTGCAGGCAGAGCTGCCAGCACGGGGCCAGACACAGAGGAAGAGCCCAGTCTCCTGCACTCCCCTCCACGAGGGAGGTGAGGCAGGCTGCACCCCCCACAGGGAAATCACTCCCGTTATTTCTCAGTGGCCGCGGCACTCCACATGGACACCAGGTGGCAGCCTCATGCCACAGACAGGCCTTTGTCTGCTGCCTGCCCCTGGGAGCAGAGATCCTGGGGGAAGAGGAAGGCTGTGGGGCTCCAGGGGCAAGAGAAAATGATTTTAAAAAGGCCTCTGGAGGTGGGGTACAGAGCACACGTATTGAGTATTGTGGCCCCACAAGAGGAGGAAAGGGCAGCCAGGAAGAGATCGGCCGTTGCGGCGCTGAAACTGGACACACGTGGCTCAAGCCCAAGCTGGCCACTCCATGCCGGTGGCAGAGAGTGAGAGCCTCCACCTGTCTGTAAGGCAGGCCTTCTGACAGACGCTCTACGGGGCTGTCGGAAGAGGGGAGAGGCGGAGGCTGCGGCCGCACAGCAGCAGGCAGCGTTTACTGCAGCTGCTGACCGAGGCGTGAGGCCCCCCAGTGACCCTGACAGGCGGGGGTGAGGGTACCCCTACTCCCCACAGGTCATGACTCACTCCTGCTTACCAAGCTCTCCAGTCCAGTGCCCATGATTTCCAGCCCACTGCACAGCCACACCTGCAGCTCCCTCCCACCTGCTGCTGCTCCCAGATGTCCGGCTCCCAGAAGGGCAGCCAGCCGGGCTGTCACAGTCCCATTTTACAGCTTCCTCCCCAAACCCACAAGCCAGCTGCTGTTGGCACAAGAAGTCTGACTCAAACCGAATTCATGACAATGGCACCAAGAATAAAGAAGGAAGCCCCGGGCCCCTCTCAAAACTAGAGCCAAAGAAAGCAGTGCTGAAATGTGCCCACAGCCACAAGGAAAACATCATCCACGTCACCCACCTTCCGGAGGCCCAAGACGCTGGACTCCAAAGGCAGCCCACGTGTCCTCAAAGAGCGCTCCCAGAGACATGCCTGCCCTCAACGCCCGCCTCAGACTGCCCCGATCACAGAGCCAGATGTGGAGAGCAGACAAGACACTGTGTCACAGGGGCGTCGGGCTGACCGGCACCAGGTCAGGGGCTGTGAGGACGCTCTAGGACACGGCAGCCGAGGTCAGCGGCCTGAGCGGACCCGTGGAGAGAAGAGGGCGTAGGTCTGACTGGCTCCCTGCTACGACGCTTCAGAAGCTGCCAACAAAACGGGGATCCTCTAAGCTGAGTCCAGCTGGCTAACTCCATCAGAGGTTAATGTTGTAGAATTCCACTTATACGAAACACGCAGAAAAGGCACATCCTCGGAGATGAGGGGCTTCCAGGGGCTGGGGGAGGTGAGATGTCTGGAACTAGACAGAGGTCGTGTTTGACCAACGCTGTGAATCTTCCAAATGCCGAGTTGTTCACTCTAAAATGGTTCATTTTGTTACGTGATTTCATTTCAGTTTCAAAAAAGAAATCTGAGTTAAGGGTGTTACTGCCATTACGACTATCAAAGAGAAGGGTTGGGGCTGGCACAGAGGTCTCTGAAGACGCTGAAACCCAAGAGCAGAGCCTTTCTCCGCTGATGGAGGAAGGAGTGGCCAGCACCGAGGTGTCCACTAGCCTCTCCGACACCCATCTTCGCATCCCCCGCCCTGCGACACTCCTTCTCTGTTCACCCATCCAGCCTCCTAGTACCCATCCGCTCCTCCACTCACCTGCTTGTCTGTTCCTCCACTGTCTCTCCATCTGTCCACACACCCGCCCACCCAGAGGACCCTTACACTTTCTCTGTCTCAGGCACCCCCATTTTAATAAAAGGTACTTCGATTTGTTTTCTTCTTTTTGCTCTTTTTCTTTATTTATATATTTGGCATCAATTGTGGTCCCCATGGAGTTCTCACCACCATCTCACCAGTGCACTATCACCTCAGTCCCTGTGCTCTTTCTGGCCTCATCCCGTTCCCCCCGCCTCCACCCCCCGCCTCCACAAAGAGTTTCTGATTCTGTAAGCCCAATGGTCGATAAATGTTCCATGAGGGAAGCTTAGGGATTACTGAAACATTTAACAGGGGGGACTAACTCAGCTTAGAGTTAGGGGAGTCTTGGGGGGGCTTCCTCACAAAGGCAAGGCACAGCAGGTTTGGTGCTGGGTGGGAAGCAGGTAAATAGGGCAGGAAGGGAGCTTCTTGCTGAGGGAACAGCTAGACAGATGCAGGGGTCTACAGCAGCTGGTGATGCTGGAGCCCAGTGGCTGGAGTTGGTAAGGGCAGTGACCTGAACTGCTGGGAAGGATGGGAACCCCCAGGATGAGACTGTGATGGCTCAGGGCAAAGAGTTTGGCAAAGAGCTTCAAGCAGAGGGTGATGGGAAGCTGGAGCTGTGGGAGGTTTTTTTTTAGTCAGCAGAGGGGCAAGATCACGTGAACCCTTCAGTCAGAGCCTCTGCTGCAGCCTGAGACTGGAGAAGGGAGTTAGGATGGGGGCAGCGGGGGAAGGGTAGGTGGACAATAATGTATGATCCAGGTTCCAGACACAGGGTATCTGTGAGAAGACTTGGATGCCCCCTTCCTGGTCTCCTGGTGGGTGTTCTCTCACGTGTCCTCCCATCCCCTCCCTGTCCCTTTAAGTCCACTCTGTTGAGATCTGATGCCACTTTGGGGGTGGGTCCTGTATCACCGCAGTGGTTAGGGCTGGGTGGGCCTTGCACTGGCTGCTGTGTTGCAGGGCTGCTGAGAGTGGCCCAGAGCAGAGGAGGGAGAACCCTTCCAGGGCCCAGGAGCCACAGGGAACAGGTGCCCCTCTCTGCCCCATCCCCCATAACTCCCATGGGGACTGTCCTCACATGGCTTCTCACCCTACCCCAGTGCTTCACAGGCGAGGAAGCCAGGACTTACCACAGCACACACCTAGAAAGCAGCCCCGCTGAGGCGTGAATGTGTCCACCTGGCCCCGAGCCCCCTGCCATTTCAGTTCTGGTATGGCAGGACAGAAGTTGTATCATCTTTTAAAAAAAAAAAAAGCTGCGGAGCACTCTCCACGCCCATGTTCCCGTATCTGTACACCCACCCCACCGGGGAGCGGAATAAGATGAACGGCCCAGCACCTGCCAACAGAGCCACCGGGCCTGGGCCTGAAACCTGCTCCTCTCCTCATGGGGAGAGCTGTGTGACCCTGCGCAGGATACCCAGCCTGTCTGTGCCTCGGCGCTGGGTCTGCCAAAAGGAGTAAGGCCAGTGTCCACCCCATGGGATGTCGACATGGGCCAGTGAGGGGACCCTCACTGTAAATTCGACGTGTTTCATAACAGCTAACATTTGCTAAGTGGACACACACCAGGCAGTGCTCCCACACCTCGGGCATTTACGAACGTAACTCTCACAACCAGGCCTCGCCACTGTGCTCATTTTACAGATGAGGAAGCTGAGGCCCCCAGAGGTGAATCAAGTTGCCCTCAGCCACACAGAATAGCAGGGACCAGACTCGGACCTGCACAGGCAGAGCCCCCATGTCCATGTAGTCACTGGTGCCCGCCAGGGGCAGCACAGGCCTCCCCGAATGTCCGCTACGTGACCGCAGCTGGCACTGTCACCCGCATCAGCTGAGTGCCAACTCTGCTGTCAGGGAGTAAGGCAGACACAAAGGCAGTTTCCTCCGCTGAAGGTCTCTGGGATCCGCAGCAGAAGGGACAGTCATGAGCAGAGGCCTTGCTCTCCTCCCTTCCACAGAAGGAACAGAAACCAGAGAAGCAAAGCTGGCCTGGGAGCCAGCAGGGAAGCAAGAGCAGGAAGGGGAAGGGCGCCAGGAGAGCAGCGCTCCTCCTCGCCCAGTCAGGCACCTTTCCCCGGTGGGCACAGACTCCAGCAGCAGTCAGGGATCCCCCCACTTCCGAAGATGGCCCCTCCCAGCATTCTGGAGTCCTGAGGCATCTGAAACCAGCACCTTCCCCCTGCAAGTAGAAAACAGCCCTGCAGGGAACTGAGCTGAACTGCCAAGGGCCATGGGGTGCCCTCCCCACATCCCCTGCCCCCTCTGCCCCACTCCCACATCTGCCCCAGGTAGCAGGGTCAGCTTCCTTTGGTTGGAAAGGGGCCTGGAGTCACCCCATCCTCACTTAATTAAGAGGAAACACCTTCCCAGGATTGTTGGTGTCGGGTCAGAGAAATCAGGTCTTTCCACCCTCCTGCCATTTGTATAATGACGGACATCTGCGGCGCTGCGAGCATGTCTAGGTGGGCATGCGCAAGTGGGCGCACCTGGGTTTGGACACGGGCATATAGGGGCGGCGTCATGCGGACACCAACAACGAGAGCGGCGGAACATAGGGCAGCAGTGGCAGAGGAGCAGCCGAGAGGGTGAGGTGCGCCGGGGGCTGGGAGGCCTGCCAGCCTCCAGGCTCCCCAGGCACCCCTGCCTGCCGTGTACCTGGCTACCTCTGTAAATAAAAGCATGAACGCCACTGAGGGCTCCAAGACTCCCTCCTTTACCCATCTGCCAGGACCATCCAGAACCTGCCCAGTGTGCCCCTTCCCGGCACTACAGTCGGGCTGGTTTTTCTCTTCCTCCTGGAACACTCTGCTGGTGCATAGCTAACGGAAAGTCACAGACAGAGAGGACACGGCCCTGGGGGGGGGGGAGGGGGCGGCAAGAGAAATGCCATTTGGTGTTGTCTCCAGCTCTGCCCGAGGGGAAGGAGCAGTGAGGGCCCCGGGATAGACTGCAGGGCAGGAGGTACCGTCCACCCCCACCCCTGCCAGCCGCTGCCCACTCCACAGAAGTCAAACACATCTGAATTCTAACTCCCATGCTCACTTTTCACAGAAAAATGACAAAATAGAGCCAAACGAAGGGCCCTGAATGCTCCAGTCCTCCTGCCAGCTGGAGATAATGGTTGCTAACACCTGGGCGTGTACAGCCTTCTGGAACTTTCTGGACATTTTGCATAAACAAATGATTTTATTGCCTTTCCCCACTTGATTATATAAGTGATAGATGTGCATTGTAAAAAGCTTGGAAAAAAGTTTTAAGAAGTGTACAAAAAAAAAACCCACCTATTCTAACAGAGAAACTGTTGTGAGGAAGCAGGGAAAAGTAAATTATTACACATAAATTATATTTTTTTCGAAAAGACAGTGATGGGGTGTGGGCTCCTGACGGGGTGAGGAAATGGCCTCCCTGCCCCTCGGCCCTGGAGAGGGCGCCTGGAGCTTGGTTGTTTCAGAAGTCGCTGTGAGGCGGCATCAGCTTGTCCAGCATCCTGCCTCGCTCCTCTTAGTCCATTTGGCCATCTTACTGCCAACAGGGGGAGACTTCCTTCCCGGTGGATGATCGGTCCGGGCAGCACAAAACCACACGTGAATGACACTGCGTGGGATTCTGGTTCTGTTCAATTTTACTCATGGTTGAATTTTGGACATTCTTAGGAAAGTGACTGGCTTCCCTCTCACAGCCCCACTGCTGCTGGCTGGTCGCATGTGCTGGGTGGCAGTGGCAGCCAGCGTTTGCCTACAGCCCACGGCCGAGCTTCTAGGCGGATTCCTTTCTTTTATTACAGATCATACAACCATGAACATTTTTAATTCAAAGTTTGGTCGGTATTTCTCAGTATTTTCTAAGAGACTCCTATTAAGTGAGATTCTGTCAAAAGGAATAAATGTGTATTATATACTTATCACCAAATTATGTTGAAAATTTAAAAACAATTTTCACCTACTCTGCATTGATAGATGTGTTTGTTTCCCTGCATCCTGGCTGATACCAGTCATTTGATTTCCTTTTTCTTTTTTATGTTTTGCAAATTTAATGGAGGAAAAGGTTCTCTCCAGTTGTTTTAGTTACTAGGTGAGAAGGTGAGTATTCTGGTATTTGGTGATGAGAATTTGGTAACTACAGAGAAAGTTTTCCTTCTCTTTGCACCTCTGGTTTCTTACCTGTATATGACTGTAGGGTAAAGGTTGATCAGGTATTTCCACCCTCCCACTACTGATGATGGACACCTGCGGTGCTGCGCGCATTCCAGGGTGGGCATGCGCAAGTGGGCGCACCTGTGTTGGACACGCGCATAAATGGGCGGCGTCATGAGGACGCCAGAACTGTGAGAACTGCGAAGACCAACAGACAGAACTGCGAGGACTGACAGTACCAGCGAGATAAGCAGCAGCCGAGAGGGTGAGATGCGCTGGGGGCTGAGAGGCCTGCCAGCCTCTCGGCCCCCCGGCACCCATGCCTGCCATGTACCTGGCCACCTTTACTAAATAAAGTATGAAAAGCCACCGAGGGCTCCAGAGACTCCTTCCCTGACCTGTCTGCCCAGAACCATCCCGAACCTGCCTCCAGTGCCACCTCCATCCTGCCGCTACAATGACAGATAATAATTATGTCTATTTCATTATTAGAAGGTGATTGTGAAGACTAAACAAGCTAAAATATGAACACGTTGAAAGCCTTTCTTGGCAAATACCAAATAAACCTTACAAAGCAATATTTGTTGCTATATTGTGAAGTTCCACAGGCATAATCAGGGATTACATTCTGAGGGAAAGAATGCTGTGTGAGATCTCATGATTTTTATGGTCCTCATTTTCTCTAAGTGTCTAGTGGGTTTGAAAGGCCTATGCTGCCCACCTAGGAAGGCTGTTGGGAGAAAGGAGTGAGCTGATTGTATGTGAGGGACACCTGCCTCTCTACCAGCTCAGATTCAAAGAGGTGGAGAAAATTCAGGCAGTCTTCCTGAAAGAAGGGGACCAAAGCCAAAACTTGAAAGAGAAGCAGAAGTTAACCAGCTAGACATAAAGAGGACGGGTTCCAGGCAGGACAGGCAGCATGTGGGAAGGTGACGGTAGAAGCGAGGGGGCTGGTAGGCTCAGTGGCCTTGAGCAGTCTGGAAAGGGGGCAGTGACCGTGAGAGGAAGCAGGAGCTGGAAAGTGTGACCTGAGTCAGAGGGCTTCCCAGCCCTCCTCCAGCTCCACCTCCACCGAACTCTCCCTGTCTTCCTTTCATGGGACATCTCTTCTATTGTTGGATTTTTCTTTTGCCTCCCTACCCCCTCTCCACCTGGAAAAACTAGACTGTAAACCTAGAGGTGGGTGGGAACCTTCTGGGTCTTTTCTCTAAACCCCAACATCCTGGGGGTTGAAATAGGAATATGGGAATTCCACTTCACATGATTTTAGTATTTGAGAGCATGTGTACAACAAACTAGTTGTATGACTATCACAGTAATGGGATGATGACGACGACATGAAGGGAGGCTCAAGATTTTGAGAGGGGTGCAGGTGGCAAGGAGGGAGGGTGTAGGGTCAGAGAACAATCAGGTCTTTCCACCCTCCCACCACTGTGATGATGGACACCTGCGGTGCTGCGAGCATTCCAGGGTGGGCATGCGCAAGTGGGCACACCTGAGTTGGACACGGGCTTAAATGGGTGGCATCATGAGGAACAACCGACAGGACCAACCAACAGGACTGACAGTACTGATGAGCAGCAGCAGTAGAAAGCAGCCGAGAGGGTGAGATGGGCCGGGGGCTGGGAGGCCTGCCAGCCTCCTGGCCCCCCGGCACCCCTACCTGCCATGTACCTGGCCACCTCTACTAATAAAAGCGTGAAAAGCCACCGAGGGCTCCAAGACTCTCCTTCCTTGACCCATCTGCCCAGAACCATCCCGAGCCTTGCTCCTGTGCTACCTTCCTACAGAGGAGGGTACATGCGAGCCATCTCTGGGGGAGGTGACAGGAAATAACAGCAACAGTCCCTTCCCGGGCACTTGTTGTGAGCTGGGCACTGAGGTCACAGTCATCACCCATTTACTTCTCAACACTTCTTCGCAAGGTGACCCCAATGAACAGATTCCAGGTGGGGACCTGGTGTCCCAAGGCCACAGAGCTGAGGTTTGAACCTGTATGAGTCTGGCACAGTGATACCCAGAAAAGCACCAAGAATGCCGGGAGGGGCTTTGGGGCAAATATCTGGGCCAGGGTAGGGGACTGAGAGGACTGAGTTCCGACTGTGTAGAAGATGCAGAAGGAGGCCGATAGGGAAAAAACACTCATTTGTTCTCTTACGTTTTTTGGTAGTGGTTGGGATATATACAATTGCAAGTTACAGAAAATCTAAATAATAACCAAACAGCATAATCACTTATACTTTGTGTGTTTCTATGCAGGCTTTCCTAAGCCAAAACGGTAAAGCAAAGAAGCAATCATCACCAATTTACATGGAAATTTTGAGTCCTCCAAGATCAAAAAATCCCTACCAAATCACACCAAACAACACACAAAATCCCAAAATAACACTAACCAATAGTAAGAGCAGGAATGATAAACACACACCTGGAGCAAGCGGTTCTGAGGAAGGAGACTGGTGGCGCCACACTCACCATGTGGGGAGGCTGCCTCTCCACTGGCTGCTGTAAAACAGTCAGAAATTCTGCAGAATGCTGTATGCTGCATTTTGCTTTTCATCTTTTTTCATAAAAGAAAACATTCTCTTAAATTTCTTTCAGTTAGTGAAACGGGTAGTATTAATGTGGGTCTTCCTTAAAACCAAGTGGCAAGATGAGAACTTGTGAGAAGTGAAGAATCCAGTAGTATTTTGCCAACTTATTGACAGGCAGGAGGCAGAGTTAGTTCAACAGCTCGATGAGCTCATCAAGCACCAGGTTCCTTTGCAGTCTGTCTTCTTGTCTCATGATCACAAGGCGGCTGCACATCTCCAAACATCACACTTCCTTGTACCTGTCTTCAAAGAAGAGAGGAGAGCTCTCTTTTCGTTTTCTCAGGGAGAAGCATCTGTCCTTGAAACTCTTTCCCTCCCCCTCTCCCCTGTGCCAGATAACTTCTCATCGGACAAAACTGTGGCATAAGCACCCCTCTGGCTACAGGAAAAGGAAATATGTGGTAAAGAGAAATGGGCCCACCAGGACTGACTTAGAAGTGGACCCTCAACTCTGACTGACCTTTAGTGTAATCTGATGCTGGAATCCCCACTAGACTGACAGGAACTTTTGGGTGTGAAGCACAGACTGGTGTTTTAAAAATCTTCTCAGGTGATTCTAATATGCAACCAGAGTTGAGACCCACTAGACTAAACCAGTAGTGATTTGTTCCAGGACTGGACCTGTGACTACCCAAATACAATTGGGCTCCACTAACAAGATAATACAGAAATACGAAAGATCCTAAAAGATTATTATGAACAACTATATGCCAATAAACTCAATAGTTTTGAAGAAATGGATAAATTCCTAGGTCAATATAGTCTAGCACTAGCCCAGGAAGACTAGTCCAGGAAGAAAAAAAGAAATCACAAATATGGAAATTGAAAAAAAAATCTTCTGGAAAAAAGCCAGAAATGATGGCTTTACAAATAAGGGTTATCAAACTTCTAAAAAAAAAAAACCTAATGCCCACCTTGATCAAATTGTTTTTACAAAAACAAAGAAGACTCCTTCCTAAGACACTTTATAATACCAACATTACCCTAATACAGAAGCCAGACAAAACAGCACAAGGAAGAAAATTATAGACCAATAGCTGTAATGAGCATCAGTGCAAAAATTTTCAACAAAAATAGTAACAAATAGAATTCAATAGTTTACCAGAGGATTATAAACCATAAACAAGTGGGATTCATCTCAGAGATGCAAGGATGGTCTATCACAAATATATCAATATAATACAACATATCAACAAAACTAAAGATAAAAATCAGACAATAATATCAATAGATGCAGAGAAAGCACTGATAAAGATTCAACCCCCGTTTGTGATAAAGAATTCCAGGACTAGGGCCTCCTTGGTGGTGCAGCGGGTTAAGCACTGAACTGTGGGGTATCCGCAGCCCCTGCAGCAAGAGTTTGATCCCCGGTCAGGGAAGGGACCCACATGGCACAGCAGACCTCTCCTGCCTTGCCTGTTGTTCCTGTCAGCAGTGGATTTCAGTTGATCTGCCTGTTCTGCTCCCCACTCTGTCTCTGGTGAATCCTCTCACCCCCCACACATACCTCTTGCCTGTACTCCAGTTCTTGTATATATAAAATGAATAAATCTTTTTTTTAAAATAAAAGAATTCCAGGACTAGAAAAAGGTGCTCCCCTCAATGTTAAAAAGGCTATCTATCACAAACCAACAGCCAATATAATTAATACCCAATGGTGAAAATCTGAAAGTTTTCCCCATAATCCAGCACCGAAGATGCTCGTCACTTCTGTTTAGATTAGGACTAGAAGTCTTGGCCAGAGCTATCAGACAAAGAACACAAAAGGAAAAGTTGGAAAAGATGTGAAACTATCACTACTCACAGACGATACGATGCTATATATAGCAAATCCTAAAAAGTCCATCAAAAATTTCATCAGAAACAATAAGTGAATAGAGCAAAGTGACAGACCACAAAATCAGCATACAAAAATACGTTACATTTTTATTTACGAACGAGGGATAGGAAGCAAAAGAAATTAAGAAAATACCTCGATTTACAATTGCTTCAAAAGCAATTAACTATCTTGGAATCAACTTAACAAAGGAGGCGAAGGCCCCATCCAACCGGATGTTTGTCTACAAGCTGCTAGGAAAGGACTCAGATGTGGCAGAAGCAGACGGCAGCAGCTACCTCCTGCTCAGCACGGAGTCATCATCAAAATGACGATCTCGCCTGGACTGACGCACAGATCTAACCTCACCCTTACCAAAAGCCCGGCCGTATTTCTGACAGAAACTGAATCAAAAATACTGAAATTTATATAGAATCCCAAGAGGCCCTGAATTGCAAAAGCCACCCTGAGAAAAAGGGGAGAAGGGCCGGGATCATGTTATCGGACCTCAAAGTGTACCTGTAAAGCACCAGTATTAAAATTTTGGTGTTGACACAAAAAGACAGATGGATCCAGGGAAAAGAATCAAAAGTCTAGAAATAAATCCTGGGTCTTGGGCAAACTATGTGTCCCCAGATTCCAGTTTCCTCAACCACAAAAATGCGAAGAGAAAGAAATGCAGGAAAAACCCTCCCAAAGGCCCTGCCCCGAACCAGCAAGTGCTGTCCGTCACCGCCAGCCCCAGGGCTGGAGAGCAGGTGCCCGGGCTTAGCGGGCACGCCGCGGCAGGTCCACCCAAAGCTCGCGGCCAGACACCCAGCACCCCGAGTTTGGGAGCACAGTCGCTCCCGCTGAGGCTGAGGCTGCTGGTCCAGGTCGACATTCAGAACCACTCTGCCCCCGCTGCAGGGGGCACCCCACCAGCAATAAGTTACCTCAAGTTACTCAGTTACTTCAGTTACCTGAAGCTCAGCCTTCGCCCCAAAGGCGCCGGCCGAGTTACTTCTCTGGGATGTGCCACCCGGATATTTTCTCAGGTGCCTTTGCGGTTCCTCCGCGTGGTCAGCTGTGAAGACCACTGCGCTAAACGTTTTTCAGGGACTGTCTGCCATGTACTGACTTACATGTATATAACAGACCCAGAAAACGAGCCCGAGGCCGGCCGGTCACTTACGGCCTTGCAGCCCCCAGAAACCAGAGACCACAGATCCCGCAGCCCTGAAGCCGCCTGTTCGAGCCACCGTTGCAGAGGCTTATATACCCTGAAGGGGGGTGGGCCAGTCCACACTCAGGTCCGCCCTATGCAAATGAGGGCTTCAGTCAGTACAGTTCTGATTGGTGGAAAGTTCCTCAAGCGGTGATTGGTCCAATTTCAATCCACCGGCTTCGGTGCACCTACGGCTTTCGTTTTCTTCTAGGTGGATCGCAGCTGTGCATGTCTGAACATGCTGACCCTCAGTACCTCCCAGTAGCCCAGCTGTATGTCCTTCTCCTCACCCCCTTATTTCTGCATGAACCACCGAGGGCAGGTGACACCCAGGCTCCTCCTAGACGGTGTTTGTTTCGGTTATTTCATACTTAGAGTTTGCAGTCACTGTATACCCTGCACCCAGACTCTTCAACTGTTAATTAGTCACATATACCTGCTTTGTCTCTCTCTCTCTCCCTGTCCACACACACACACACACACACACAGGCACGCACACGCATGCACGCGCGCACACATACATACACACAGTTTTTCTCTCAAGCATTTGAGAATACATTATAGACATGTAGAGCATTATATCCAAACACTTCAGCATGCATTTCCTAAAAGCAAGGACATTTTCTTACATAACCATGTGCATTGATCAAAATAAGGAAATTACAGTGAAACAATATTATTATCTAATCTACATCTTATTCAAATTTCACCTATTGTCCCTCTATTGCCCTTTATAACAAAATATATTTTTTTTCTGACCTCAGTCTGATTCAGGATCACGCATTGCAGTTTATTTTCATGTCTGCTTAAAGGAAATCTTCTTCCCTCTATGACCTTGACATTTTTGAAGAGCACAGACCAGCTTGTACAATGACCCTCCCTCTGTTGGGTTTCCTGGATTTTTAAAAAGAGCCTTTCTAGAGGTGATCTGCAGCCAGCTTTCTTCATGAGAAAGACTTGGGGTGCTTAGGAAGCAATTCCTGCCGTCCCCCCACCCCGACTTCCTGCATCACGATGTTTGAAGTGGGGACCAAGATTAGTTTTCTATCTGGTACTGTCTCTGATTCTCAGCGCACTGCTGGTTTAAAGCATTCTTCTGGAGGTAGCCTTAAAACAGCATCCTGGCCCTCTGCGGTGGAGCTGCCTGCCTGCATGACTCTTGAAAACTTGTCTACTCTGGCGCCCCCTGCAGACTTGTTGGGTCAGTGCAGACCCTTTCATCCGAAGAGGCTGGCAGAGAGGTGAGGACAGTGCCAGGAGCGCAACAGAAAAGGGACAGAAGCCCCTGGGCGTCCATGCTATCAGGCATTTTCCTGATCACCCTCTGGCACTGACTCCATCTGGTCTTTGGTCTTTGCCTGGTGTCCTGTGTGTCTCTGCTCACAGAGGCTGGTCTGGTGTCCATTCCTGTGATTTATAGCTGTGTGGCCTGAAGGGAGTTGCTGTTTCTCTCTGAGCCTCAGGATGCTCATTCATAAATGGAAATGACAAACTGTACCTTTTGGAAGATTGGTGCCAGGAAGGAAACAGCAGTCCACGAGGAAGTGCTGGGTGCATTGAAGGCCTTCAGGAAATGTGGATGTTCTTCCATTGGCCCAGCACCCCTCCACTTCTGAGAACCAAGAAGACTGTGGTCAGCAAGAGCTGCCAGCTGCATACCTTTGGGACACGGCCCCCGTCTAGCATGTGAACAAGGCCACAGTCCCTGGGAGGCTCAGCCCTGGGCCTGGACCTCCCCCAGGCTGGGATGACACTAATGACAGCCATTGCACTGGGCAGTGGGTCTGGGTGGCACTGCCCGGTGCTCTTCCACCCACACCTCCTGCCCCCTTGCCACCTCACAACTGCGGCGTCTCCCGTCTGCTCCTACCCTTTCTTCCCTGTGTCATTCAAAAGCATTTTCCCCCAATAGATCTCATTTGCTGCTTCTCACAGGGGAACTGACTCAAGTCTGGAAGAAAACACCAACAAATCCTCTTGAAAACATCTGCTGAAACCCTCAAGACTCATTGCTGGAGCCCCTGATTTCTCCTCCACCCTGTCACGACATTACTCAAGTTCTCCATCATGTGGGTCCCCTTTAGCATTTTTAGGACAAGAAGACTGTCCTCCCAAAGCAAAATACACTGTGCATGGCAATAAGACTTCTTGTCAGTTGTCCTCCTCCACACTGGTAATTCCATGTGACTTGGGTTTGTTTTCCTAATACAGTTTATTATGTAGTTCCTATTATAAAAGGGAATTGCCACATCAGTGGCTCAGAGGTGCTGGATCCAGGAGTGATGAGACCCAGTGTGCTCAAAATGAAAATAGGAAAGGGGCCGGCGGGGGTGGGACTGGGGCATCCCCATCTACACTCATGGGGGTGTCCAGGGGTTAAGGGGGAACATGCCTGCATGCTGCATGGTGCAAGGCCTCGTACTTCGTGAGGCCTAACTAGGTCATCATCACTGTTAATCACCACCACGCCAGCACTGGACTGGGCAGTTTCTCTCAACAGCCCCACAACAGCTCAGGGAGCCTGGGGAGGCCTCAGAACTTCCTAAAAGGGATGACTTGTTAGGACAGAGCAGGGCCATCAGCTGGCACCTGGGGGTCTCGGGGACTGGTCAGATCTGAGCGTCTGTAAGTGGAGGCTCTTCCCTGATCTATTTCCACTGAGGCAGTCAGGAAACCTCCAACCCCATGAGCAAAGTGCAGCAAAAGGGGCAACTGTTCCCACATTCCCACCCAAGTGAGGGTACAACCACACAGGCCTGGAGAGGAGGGGCTGACATGGTCTTTGGCCCGTAAGTGCAACACCCATCTCAAATATCCAAGGGTTGAAACTGAAAAACAAGATTTTTTTGGGAGAAGATCCATACCAGCATAGACATCCTGTGTCTTAGCTGCCTGGGGCCTAATGCTCATCACACACACACACACACACACACACACACACACACACTAAAGTGTTACTATCCTCGACACAGTTAAAAATATCTCTTCTCAACTAATAAGACAGACACCAAAACAAAACTTCATAACTATAAATTCACAAAGTAAATGCAAGAGGTCACAAAACACACTTTAAAAAAAGACCAGCATTGGACCTCCCTGGTGGTGCAAGGGGTTGAGCACCGCACTGTGGGGCTTCTGTAGCCACTGCAGCACGAGTTCGATCCCTGCCGCGGCCAGGGAGGTGACCCTCATGGTGCAGCAGACCTCTCCTGCCTCGCCCACTGCTCCCCCTCAGCAGTGTGTTTCAGTAGATCTGCCTATTCTGCTTCCTGCTCTGTCTCTGGTGAATCCTCTCACCACCTCCACTCCCCCCACCTCTCACTTCTGGCCTGTACCCCAACTCTTGTATTCATAAATAAATAAAATCTTTTAAGAATATTAAAAAAAAAAAGACTAGCATCAGTGAAATCTCAGAAATACAAGCTCAAACACTAAGACATCTTTAAATGTTATTTTAAAACAACAGTCACCACTCTCAGAACCCATCAGGTAATATCCAATTCAGACAGGTAGCCCACAAGACAGACTGAAAGAGCTGAGGAACTGAACACCCAAGAAAGGGCCCTGGCAGTCCCCTCATTATAAAGGCAGATGTGCCAGGGCTAGGGTCCCTTTATGCAAATGAGGGTTTCAGTCAGTGCCGCTCTGATTGGTGGAAAGTTTGTCAAGTGATGATTGGTCAAATTTCAATCCTGTGCTTGCCGCTGTGGTTTTTCTTCTTGGCTGTAGACCCTTCTGTCATGCCCTCACTTGGAGTGTGGTTATGTGCTGGCAGTGCCTGGGACCTAGCCTTCAACAGTCTCCTGGCTCGGGTGTTACCCAGACACTGGGTGACTCCATATTTGTTTTTCCTGTTTTATATAGAAGAAGAGAGGTATGACTTTCCTGAGGGTTGATTTAGTACTAGGCGTGAGTGGCCTTCAAAAACACACGGGCCTGAACAACAGACTGGCAGTTCCACAGCTACGCCTTTATCTGAAGAAGCTAGAGAGATTGCACACAGTTAAGCCTCATGAGTGGGAGCCAGCTTTGTGGTCTTTTTTATTACTTTGATTTAGGTTGTGATCCCCTGCCTGGGAGCGTGTTCCTCAAAGCAGTCAGTCTGTCTGGCTTCGATTTCAAAGAGGAGAAAACCAAAGTCTGCAGCTGAGCATTTTGTGAGCTGATGGACGGACAGACTCCACCTGGGGCCCTGCACCTGTGTGAGCCACTGGAGAGAGCAGTGGGGCCTCCTGAACCCCTTTCCACAATAGAGAGAGCCCAGAGGAAATCACATAATTACCCGCTGTCCGAGTGAGCTGAGTCCCAAAATGCCACATTGCCTTTGCTTTTGTCTGGAATGATACCAGCTCGGTGCTATCACCCTGGTTACTTCATGCTAATCAGGAGCCCTAATTAGCAGCCACATCTGATGACTAAAAAGGGGGACTTAATTATTAAGCAACAGTGTGGTAGACAAAAGTCCTTCAAAATATGGGACTCTGGGTTTGGCATGGACCCTGGTTAAAGAGGTCCCCTAAGGAACATCTAGGGGATCAGAGTTCTAAGAACACTTGCTATTTTTTGAGAGCTCATTTAGAGCATGACACTGCACTGTGGACCTATGTTTTTGTAACTCATTTCACTTTAAGGACATTATGAAGAAACTGAGGCACAGAGAGATTTAAGGACTATGTTCAGAATGTATGCAGGGTGAGTGGCAGAGCCAGCGCTTGCCCGGTGGCCATCTGACCCCAGCGCCAATGCCCTGCTACACTGTCCTTCCCGGTCCATTCATTCATTCACTCTCACACATTCATTCATTCATTCATTCACTCATGTATTTATCAAGCTCTGGCTGGGTGTCAAGCATGTCCTGAGCACTTAGGATGCAGCAGTCAACTAGAAAAGTCCTGATTCTCCTAGAGCTCCCTTTGTAGTGGATGGAGGCAGCTTAATAAACACGAGTGCTGAGAACGGGAAGAAACGAAGCAGTTAGGGGACAAGGAGAGGCAGGGAGGGTGCTGTTTTAGTGAGGAGAGTCAGGGAGATCTCTGTGAGGAGGTGACACTGGACAGAGACCTGGGGGAAGGGGAGGACCAACCTGAAGGAGAGTTAAGGGGAGAGCAGGCCAGAGACAAATCTGTCCCATGTCTTTGGCCCTGCTGTGGTCCAGACTCAGCTCGGCCTTCTCCATTCCACTCATGGGGTCTTCCTCATCCTTTGTGTCCGGGCAGACTTGGGAGCAGCATTTGACCAGAGTGCCATGGCTGAGTTACCCTTTGATTCCGGCTTAGGTGGCCCTTTGCCCAGCAAGTCGTCCCTGGCCTTCCAGGTTGAATCAGGTGCCTCCATGGTGACTCTGCAGCTCCCTGAGCGATGCTCAAAGCATAGGGAACTGTGAGTGCAGAGGCTCTGTGGCAGGAACAAGGCTGGAGGGCTCCAGGGATGGAGAAATGGCCAGTGCTGGGAATGAGGGATGAGCAGAATGCATGAGGCCAGAAAGATAAACTGGCCAGATCATGGAGAGCATCGCGGGTCAAATGGGACTTTTATCTAGATGAAGTAGCAGAAGCTATTGGAGAATATTAATCAGAGAAACGGGAATGGTGTGAACTGATTTACACTTTCAAGGGGTCACTTGGGCTACTCTTGCAGAATGGGTCGTGGGGGCAACCTGGGAGGCAGGGACACAGCTCAGGGAGTCTGTGGCAGTGGCTGCTGAGGGCTGAGGGCCTGGAGGTGGTGGAGGCATTCGTGACATCCACCTCTGGGACTGCCCAACAGCGACCCCATTCCTTTCTGTCTGCCTGCCTGGGGTCGACCCCACAAAGGACTTAGACTGGAAACTGGAGCAATGGGAGCAACTGTGGGGACACTCCTGTCAAAAGGTTTGCTGGAGGAGACAGTGGCTTTGTCTGGTGGGATTTGTTGTCCTCTGGTGACGAACCTCCCCCGAGTCTCAGTTCATGTGCTCAGGTGAAACCGGCCCATCTCCCATGATGGTATAAGGTCCTACTCCTGTAACCCACGCTCACTCGGGAAGGCCCAGAGCGTCTGCTTCCCACACGGAACTTGACCGACAGAGAGTCAGGTGGTAGCAGTGGCGAATGCAGGTGAGCGTGCACAGGCGTCCCTCCCCATGTGATCTCCCTGAAGCATCCTGTGTTTTTTGGAGAAGATTTAAAAATAAGTTTTTGAGGAGTGACTCGAGTGAACGTGCTCGTGTGAATCAGACGTGCTCCCGCTGCCTCGGCTGTAGGTACAGATTCAGTCTGACACATGACGGCCTGGGAAATGCAGCCAGAGGACTGAAGACCCCCGTGCCCCTCAACAGGGAGCGAAGCGAGTTTTATTAAAGAAACATGCCAGCTCCCACCAGCAGGCCTGAGAAGACATAAGTGAGGACAGATGAAGAGGCAGAATAGCCCCCGCCGGGGAGGGGTCCCGAAGGAGCGTGGCCGTTGGGTGCATGCCACGTGGGGGTGTGTACAGCGGTGTCGGGCTCTGGGTGCAGGCTGGTTGGGGTCCCGCAGTTTCTTGAGGTGACTTGGGATTTTCTTTGTCATATGCTTCCTAATATGCACTGTTTTGAGCCTGTCCTCCTGAGATGCGGTCTTCTGGTATTTCCTTCTGGTTACGCCTCCCCCAGGGCCAGTCCCCCCTGCCTGTCAAGGCCTAACTCCCCATGTTGGCCACATCAGAGCCCATCAGCACACTGGCAGCCCCACACCGACTCAGTCATCTATGGCCACTCATCCAAGATCGTGGGGCGGTCCAGCTCCATATCACTGGATTTTGAGCCCACGTCACCCTCTCTTTGGAGGAAAAATGTTGTGTGTGTGTGTTGTGCTGATGAAAAGGGCCATTGTGTCCCCACGCCACAGGAGAAAGGCTTGCCATTGTATCTCATAGAACCTTTATTATTTTTCCTCTAGATTCTTAGAAACATACATAACGCCCGTGCTCTCATCATGACACCATTTATAGACATTTAAAATGCATCTTCATTTATAAATATTTTACATTTGGTCCATAGAACAGATAGTTTTACTAAATAATACTGTAATTTTTTTTTAAAACAGGCTCTGCATATAGTTTGAATATGTATATATTACATATATCTTTTAATATAGAGATAGATTTACTTGGTGTTCTGAGAATAAACCCTTATTGCAAAGAAAAAAAAGCATATATGATAATACAATATCTTTCCCCTCCCCCAGGGCAAATACTAAAAAAAGTAACACGTATTCACAGTTCTCACAGTAATTGTACATCACGTCATATTGTGCTATATAAGTAGGTTTGGATGGAAATCAGTTAAGGGATTTCTTGCCAAACATCTCACTTAGCTTCGCTTACAAACATCACATACGCTGCAGTTGTCTGAGAGAGTCTTGGTCTTAGTTTCACATTGAAGAACAGAGGGAAAAGTCAGAAGTCTTTCTGTCCTCATTCTAGAAGAATTCACGCAGGATGGGGGTGGGGCCGTGAGACACAGTGAAGTGTTCTTTTCACTCTAAACCCTAGAACTGAATAATACATACGCTGTGTGACGATAGATTTACCAGCTGGCATTGGGGATGCCTTAGCGTAAACGAGACTATTTTACAGATGACCTCAGGAGGTCTTAGGTTTCCTACACAACAGCAGATGAGGCCCGTCTACCACGCGTGAGGATGAAGGTACAGGTGTGTGCAGCTACGTGGAACCACATACTTTGTGGTGTTTTTTTTCTCTACGATAATGTGCTTAATATTCTGAGGGTGATAGTTTATTGCAAGAACTGGTGTGGTGTATGCTGGTCACTTTCGGATGAGAATGACAAGAGATTAAAAAACCCACAGTCACAGTTATTTACCAGAGTTATTAAGGATTAGTCATAAAACACAGTCTGTGAGCTAACTAGCTAAGGAGCTACGGGGGAAACACAGGGTTTGCTACGTGGGAACCCATCTTCCCGGCAAATGAGAAACGATGAGTTACTGGAGCTTGCAAGGAACAGGCCTTCACCCGCTTTGCCACCATCGCCATGGAGCCCGATTCCAGAAAGGAACAAACAGTATTTCCGGCTAAAGGGGTTTCATCTCGGCAGCTCTTTGGGGGATTAAACTCCTCCTCAGGGAGCAGGCTGGGCAGATTTCAGTGGCAGTGAGCGAGCAGAGCCAGCTGAGGAATTTCGAGAAGGTGACAAGTGGCAGCTTTGACCAGGGGGGCAGTGAGGGAGAAGAGGGGCCCCAAAGACACATGGGTCCCTCTGGATGCCAACAGAACCCGACAGCCTGTGAGGAACTGGGGCTCCCATTGAGGGAATTTCCCCAGTGGGCCCCCAGAATGTCAGCCTAAAAACTCAACTGTGCTCGTGGTAGCTTTCCAACCGTGAGGCCCTGCCGGAAGGGGCCCTGCCAGGCCGGGTGCCTCAGAACAGCCTGGCAGGGTGGGGGTGGCACCCCACGGAGCCGCTCACAGCCTAGCGGGGTGCAGAGGGCTGGAGAGGCGGCCCTGGGGGACTGACTGAGGTCCTGGGGGTGGTTTTGACAAGCTGCCTCTCCGGGAGGAGAAAACCACGAGAAGAAGTCAGAGCTCCGCTGAGCTCCCCACCCCCGCTGCTGGAGAGAAAGCACCCCCGGAAATCCCATATACAAAACGCCCTTTCCACGCGTCCAGAGCAGGTCCGGTTGGGACTGAACTCCTGCAAAGTCCAAGATAACAGTCATGGGGTTCGGCAGTAAAAGAACAGTCGGGAACACGACTAAACGCCGGAGCGGCGGCCTCACCGCGCCACGCTCACCGGCGGGGTAAAATGATCTACTTGGCAGTCGAGGCCGCCGGCTTGATGCCTGTGGGGCCTGGATTAAAACGGTCACCGCCTGCGGCGGGCCGGCCGGTGTGACGGCCCCCGCCCCTCGCCGCGAGGTGATGGTGTCTGGACTCGCCACTCGAGGTAGGTTGGGGCAGACGGGGTCTTCAGACATCAAGTGGTGGTTGCCTTCGGCCAGTGGGGGGCGAGCGTGTGGGGTCGGCGAGCCGTCCCCGCACCCCTAGATGTAGGCCTCTTTGCTGGCTGAGCCGCTGGCCTGGGGCTGCTCCGGCCCGTTCTCGGGGCGCACGATGTCTTCGCTGGGCTGGATCATGACCTGGATGCGCTGCGGGCGCCAGGAGAAGTGGAGCTGGCATGCGAGCGGCCGCCCATCTGCCCCTCCTGCAAGTCTCCCCGGCCTGCCTTGCCTCCAAACTGCTCTCACGTGCCACACAGCCCCCCACCCCCCACTCCCCACCCGCTCCAGGGCCCCCATGCTCCTGCCTGGCCCAAGCTTGTCTCCTCTCACTTGGGTTCCTGCAGAGCCTACCTGCCCCTCCGCTTTCTTGCTTCACTCAGCTCTCATACTGCAGCCGGGTTTTTTAGTGGGAAAACGTCGTTCCGCTTCTGCTTCGGAGAGCTCAGACTAGGGGCTTCCCTTACCCCCTCACCCGGCCTCACTCACACTGGCTTCCCCACAGTGCCTCATACCAGCTGGGCCCGGTGGTCTGACTCGTGTTAGCTCCTCAGGGGGGTCCCTCTCAGTGCTTCCTAAGCCTCCTTTCCACTTAGTTTTTGCCCGAGAACTGTCAGTTACTTGTTGATCTTCTCCCACTAGAATGGAAGCCCCATGAAGGTGGGCTTTTGCCTGTTTCGTCCAACGCCGTGTCCCCAGCACTGACCGCAGTGCAGCGCACACGGCAGGGGTCCACACGTATTGCCGAACAGATGAAATTCCCACTGCCTTCCCTGCACACATCCTTCAATCCTGCCCCGGCAGACATGCCTCGCCCTCGCCTACTGCTGGGCCTTTGCACCAGCTGTGCTCGCCTCTCCAGCATGCCCCTCTGCCTCTCTGAGACCTGACCCACTGGCAGCAGGTCATGAGGAGCGAGAATAACCCCGAGCTGGAAGCCAGGGCTCCAAGCCCTACCTCTGCTGCTGTTTCACTGCAAGGGATGGACCAGTGGTTTCCCTGTGTGGCCTCAGTTTCTCCATCAGTGAAAGGAGACCAGCCTGGGGTATGCAAACCCCGCCTCTGCCCCCCACTCTGTTTTCTTTATGCTACAGACTGTAGCACGCTGCCCCCACCCCTCTTCTGGCTCTGATGAGACCGCAAGCTATGTCTTGGTGGGAAAGAAGGTTGGGGAATCCCCGATCCAAGGCCTCTGGGCTGTGGCCCTTCACATTCTGGTTCTCCACCCCTCGCACTTCTTACCGCCCCACCTGTACCTCTCCCCATGCTGCTCTCCAATCACGCTGACCAGTTATGCCCCTGGGCCTTTGCACATGCTTCCCATCCTCTTTTAGGGTCAGCTTTCTTCTCCTGCTTGTAACTCTGGGTGAGCCTTAGCCTCTCGGTAGCTGCTCCCTCTTTCTGGAAGCCCTTCCTAACCTTCATTACCGTGGTCACGGTGCAGCATAACACTCTGTGGTCACTGCCACGGACGTGCCTGTCTCCCTCCTGGACCATGAGCTCCACGGGGAAGGGGGCACATGCTACAAGGTGAAGGGACTCACCTGCTTCAGGGAGCCCTTTAAGGTGAGGAACATGTAGGCCATGTACCCGGGGATGAGGACCATGGAAGAAAGAGCCATGAGCCAGCCCACGCCCTGGCCCCATTTGGGGAAAACGTAGCTCCCCATGGTGAGAGGAGTCATCTGCACTGCGCTGAAAATGAACACACCCTGGAGAGGGTGGAGGAGAAGGAGAGGCAGTCAGACCCAGACTGGACAACCAGGGTCCCTCCCCAGACCCTGACGTCCACTGCCCTCCAGCCCTGCCCTAGGCTGGCCCCGCCGGGCTCAGCATCTCGGGAATCCTGCACTGCTGGGTCATGAGGCGCCTCTGGGCATAGTAGGAGAGGACCCCCCAGGGAGGACCAGGAGCAAAAGGCACCTTCTCTGTGAGCACCAGGCAAAGGGCTCCTGCCTGGGGTCAGGCTAGAGGAGGCGCTCTCAGTGGGAGGACCGGCATCCCCCCTGGAAAGGCCAACAAGGGGTTTCTCTGGGCAGCCGAGAGGAAAAGGCACATTCTTCCAAGTTAGCCTGCTCGGCAAGCAAAACGGGGTCTGGGTGTCAGCCCCCCATTTGGGAGTGGGAGGCCCACCCCACCATGAGGACTTGGGCAGCCTCTCCTCCTGGACCTGCTCTGCCTCAGTTTCCTCTTGCAGAAGGGAATGAGGGAGGCTGGAAGGGAGAAACACCTCCCCCACCCCCAGATTTGGGCTTCACAGTCCGGCCCTGACTTGAGTGGGTGATGCTGGCTGGTGATGATCTCTAGGCCCTCGGTGGGGCCACGGCCCATTTTGCTGAGATTTGTCAGGGTCGAGTAATGCACCACGCAGGCTGTGGGTGCTCGCAGGTGGGAAGCAGCAGGGGACAGAGGTGTGGGGCCTCTTCTGCCCACCTCTGCCTGCAGAAGTTTTGCCCTGGGCCTGAACTCCAAAGGGAGGGTCAGGCCTCATCCCAACAGGCCGTCTGAGCCTCACTCACCGCCACGATGATTGGGGTGAAGAAGGACCAGCAGAGCTTCCACCAGATGCAGGGCCGGGAGCCAACCATCTCTTGGATGTTGTCATAGAACCGGTTGACACCTGTGACATCGGGGTGAGAGCAGGCAGGATGGATGAGCTCGGGGGGCTGCAAGCTGAGAGCCCCAGTCGGCCCCTCTCTCTGTCACCTCACCTCCCTGAGCCACAGCTCTTGCCTGTAACATGTGGCTTGTGCCCCCGGGCACCGCATTCTCTAGGTAACCAAATCCCCAAGCAAGTGGGTTTTGTGGGAAGGCAAACCCCTGAATGTGAAAACACCTACAAACCAAGGACACACTCATGACACGTGTCCCCACCACCCTCAACACCTTCCCCGTCAACCTCTACCTGCCAGGCCTTTATTTTTAAATATTTTAGTAATTTATCATACAAGAGCTGGGTATAAGCCAGAGGCACGGGGTAGGGAGTGGGGAGAAGAGTCACCAGAGACAGAGCGGGGAGCAGAACAGGAAGACCGACTGAAGTACACTGCTGAGGGGAGCAGCGGGTGAGGCAGGAGAGGTCTACTGTGCCCTGTGGGTCAGCTCTCTAGCCGGGGATCGAACTTGCGCTGCAGTGACTATGGAAGCCTCACAGCGCAGCACTCAACCACTTGCACCACCAAGGAGACTCCTACCTACCAGGCCTTTAAAGCCTGGCTGAGCAGGGGGACTGTTCCCCGATCTGTGACTGGGAAACTGGCCACAGCCTGCAGGGAACTGCAAAATGCAGAAAAGGGGTAGGTGTCACGTACAGGAGAGTGACGCTGGGCACGCAGGCAGAGTCACTGGCCAGGGGGCCCTGACAGCGTCAGACCAGCTAGAGAGTGAGGGGGGCGGGTTGGCAGGTGATGCAAAGATACAGAGAGTATCGAGGACAAGGGGGCCCGGAGAACACGCCCCTCAAGCAGGTCACCTGGCTGCGATGACGTGCAGGGAGGGCTTCCTGCTAATTACTGTGCAGCGGGTCTGGAAACCGAGGCAACGAAATCAGTGAAGTTACTATTTCCTTCCTTCCTTGTTCGAAGGCAGAACACCACTTTTAAATACAGCCCTGTTTTGTTATCTGTGAGTTTACGGTTTTATCCCCTGCAGTTCTGGTTTCACTTTCCAGTGAAAAAATAAGCTTTTTCATCCCAAAATTTAGGAAGAAATTTTGGCTCCCATTATAAGTGAGTTGACTTGACTATTCTTATGGAATCTCTCAACATCAGGTCTCTTGCTCTGATGTCCCTGAATTGTTGAGGATGAAAGAAATTCATGGATGGGGCTGGTGGTTGTATTTGATACGTGATGACTGGAGGAAGAATGAATGAATGAATGAGAGAGAGAGAAAGGGAGGGGGGGCTCGATGCTTACCGTAAAACCAGGAAATGGAGACACATTCGAAGAACACGAGGAACAGCAGGCTCATGCCGCTGGCAGAGTAGTAATCGAACAGTTTGAAGACATAAATGCCCCCCTGCGGGAGAGAAGCAGGTGAGGATGGCCCCTTCCCAGGCCCAGAGCACCCAGTTCACAGGGGTGTGGACTTGAGTCTGAGCTTGGGGCTGGGTTTCCCTGTAGCAAGAGGGCTTGAGAGCGGGAAGCACCGAGTCCAGACCATGCATATGGCTGTCAACTCCTGGGGGTTGGGGAGAGAGTGTCCAGGTGGCAGAGGGGAACAGCCCACGCTAGGAAGGCTGAGCGGGTAGCAAGCAGATCAGAGCTCTGAGAGAGCATTACACAGTCATGTGTCTCCCCCGCTTGTCATCTTGCATGGCTTAAGTAAGACCATAATATAACACGCAGATGAGTAGAGTGACCTAAAGTAAAATAACAAAATAAAACCCAAATGCCTTGGCCTGCAAGGTTCTGCAGCCCCCATGGACCGACCAGCCCCTCACTCTACCTCCACCACCACCAGCTCTCTCGCCAAACCCATTCTGACCACAGGGCCTTTGCACCTGCTGTCATTAGCTTCCCCAGCTAGACCTTCCTCTGGCTGACTCTTCCTCATCGTCTGGACCTCGGGCAAGTACCACGTTCTCAGAGGACAGTCCCTCACTGCTCTGAGGTGGCGTCCCTCCTACTGCAGGTCACTCTCTGTGATCACTACCCTGTTTTCTCCCTGGCATGTAAAGATTCAATTTGTATGTCAGTCTTGTCCACCAAAACGTAAGCTCTAGGAGAGCAGGTAGCATCTGAATCCATGTCATGCCAGGCCCAGAGGAGAATAGGTGTTCAGGAAGTGGGAGAGAAGGAACGAGAGTTCTGAGTCTGAACTGTGTCTGGGCCCAGGAGTGGCTGGGCTTGAGCGCCACCTGTAATTATTGCACAATGCGTCGTTTCTCTGTATGTCTTCGAATGATGGGGAGGGGCTTGAAGGCCGAGGCACTGCTCACGAACGTCCAGAGAAAAAGAAAAGTGGGGCGCCAGGAGAGGGAACAGTGTGTCAGATGCCTACCCCGTTTGACTTTCCAGTTAGTCTCTGTCTTTTGCACCTTGGTCCCTGCAGCCCCTCCTCCTCCCCCAGGAAGCAGTCCCTGATGCCCCAGGTGGGATTAGGGGCTCCGTTCTTTGGTTCTGCCCAATCTCTTCCAGCCAGTGCCTCAGCTCCGGCACCCTGGAACCCCTGGAGGAACCCCAGGGCATCAGACCGTGCCATCAGACCGTGCCGTGCGCAGGGCTTGGAACTCCATGGAGGGCGCAGGTGGTTAGGACAAGGCTGGGGCGAAGGAGTGGGAATGGACCGGGCAGGCTGCACCGGAGGTGTGCCAGCTGCTCTCACCTGGGTGTGAGCCGCGCTCACCTGGGTGATGTTAGACAGGCCAATCAGGTAGGAGACGATGCAGACGGCAGCGATGAAGAGCTCCCTGCGGTTGCGAAGGAGTCTGGGGTACTCGTCCACCAGGGCGGTGATGAAGCCCTCCACAGTGCAAAACTTCGGGGAGGGGCGGAGGTCAGCCCCTGGCCGCAGCCCTCGAGCCCAACCCGCCCAAGCCTGCCCCTCCTGGCAGCACCGCACAGCAGGGCCACTGCAGCCTCAGCGTCTGAGCCCGGTTCTGCCTGTGCCACCCTCTGTGGCCCCAGGAGAGTCCTTCCCCTCTGGCCATTGGGCGCCCCCCTGGAAAGTGGGGACAGTGGGCTGTCACGTGCGATAGTCTAAGGGCCAAATCAAACTCTCTGCCATCTCTGGGGCCTCAGGCAGTGACCTCCTCTCCCTGCATGCTCCTGGCTGCTGAGGCTGAGTGGGGGGCTCCTAAAGCTGCGGGGGTCCTCACCTGGCTGTCAATGCCCAGCATCAGAAGCATGGAGAAGAAGAGGATGGCCCAGAGGGGAGAGATGGGCAGCTGGGTCACGGCTTCCGGGTATGCCAAGAAGGCCAGTCCAGGGCCTGGGGAGAGGAAGGCAGAAAAGAAAGTTAACCATGCCAGAGATGCTAAGCACCTTCTAAGCAGAGTACTAAGTACTAAGCAAACCCTGCACAGCACCCACTTCTAAGTTTTATTGCAGTTCATCTTTGGAGAAACCTTTCAGGTGCATGCTGCTTCTCCAGACAGGCAACACAGTGTGGGGGGACGCTGCAGGCTAGGGTCCAGAGGCAAGGGCACCCACGAGCTAAGACGAGGGGTTGTGGTGGCCTGGCCAGCGGGGCACGGGGCAGGGGCAGAGAGGCAGGCAGATGGAGCAGTGCCTAGGAGGCACGCTTAGGTGTCAGTCTGCGAGTGAAGGTGGGGAAGGTCCAGGTGATGCTGAGGTTCTGGCCTGGGCACTGGATGTTGGGGCCCTTTGCTGCCACGGGGAGTCCCAGGGAGGAGAGGCCTGAGGAGGACACAATTGTGTCTGAGTGTCTGGTGGGAAGGTATTCAAGAGCTCAGGGCCCTCCCTAGGCCCGGCTCTGGAAAGGGGGGAGCTGGGGAGTTCCAGAGAAGTGAGAAGGTAGGCTGCCCCGACGGCACTCAGGCCCCAGGGAGAACACATTCTCTTCCCTGAACTGCCCAATCCCCGTAACCGGACAGCCGTCTGGAGTCTGTGCACCCTGTCGTGCATGCCGCAGCCCCTCCTGTCTCCTGGCTCGAGGGAAGGGGTGCAGAATTCCCTCTGGGTCGTGGCTTGATGTGGGTATGGCAAGCAAAGAGGGTACAGTTCCCCTGGTGAGGACGCTTCTGGAACTGGGATAGAAGCACTGATGTGGGAGATTTGTGTCGGCAAGCATGTCTGCATTGGACCGCAGTTTCTGCTCCAAGGGGGGCAGAGTGGGCCTTCCCCCAGAAGCCTAGATGGTTCCGGCTTGCCGCCAGCCAGGTCAGGGCTCAGCGTCACCTGCACCCCCTTCTAGCTGTGTGCGGTGGTCAGGTGATGTGGGGAACGTTTCCTCATCTGTGAAATGGGCCGAGAGCATCCACCTAGGGTGCTAGGAGGACTCGGGGCTCCATCCCCCTGTGTCAAGCTTACAACCTGCCTGGCACACAGCAGTGCTCAGAGCGGGCGAGTCACATGAGGACGGCCACCAGGGCACAGACGCCCGCTCGGCGAGCGCCTCCCGGCCCCACTCCCACCTCCCGCTTGCCCCCTCTCCCGGGGCGGAGCTGACCTGAGGCGGCCACATCAGCAATGGACCGCTTGGTGACATGGGCCATGAAGCCCACGATGGAGAAGATGACGAACCCTGCGAACATGCTGGTGCAGGAATTGATGCAGCAGACAATGATGGAATCCCTGCAGAGGAGGGGCAGGGTCAAGGAGGGTGGCGGCAGGAACGTGAGTTAGTGGGCAGGGGTTAGTGTGTTCACCCAGGGAACCTGTGAGAGACCACAGGACACGTGTCCCCAATCCCAGGAAAGGGGCAGAACAGAGAGACCAAAAGGGATGCGCTCAGAGGAGATCAGAGTGGAGAAAGGGCAGGGGCGTGGCCTCGGAGGGCGTGGCCCGGAAGGAGTGGGCACCCAGCCGCTCTGGCACCTGTAGACATTGTTGTGGAAAGAGTTGTAGCTCCCCAGAGCAATCAAGGAGCCCAGGCCCAGCCCATAGGAGAAGAAGATCTGGGTAGCCGCGTCCAGCCACACCTATGGGCAGAAGCATAAAAGTCAGAATCAATATCACAGCCACTGCACTACGCAGCCTGTATCGTGTGCAGACCCGCTCTGTGGAGCAGCTGCCCATGGCCACATGAGAGGGTCCAAGAGGAGCAGTGACTTATCCTAAAGCTGGAACGGTGGCTCGGAGCTCAGATGTGGGCCGGGTCCCGTGGAGGGCCGCTCACCTCGGAGTCAGACAGCTTGCGGAAGTTGGGCGTGATGTAGAAGAGGATGCCCTCCCGGGCCCCAGGCAGCGTCACCCCACGGAAGAACAGGATGATCAGCATGACGTAGGGATATGTGGCTGAGAAGTAGACCACCTGCAGGAAAGTGGGCCTCGAAGTCAGTGTGCCCCTCGGCGGACCCGATGCTGTCTCCTCCCCCACTTCATCTTCAGCCATACCTGTCGTTTGGGACTTTTTCTGGACTTGTTCATGTTCCTCTTCCTCCAGGAAGCCTTCCTAGGTTCCTAACCTGCTCTGAAGTCTAAACCAACCACCCCAGCACCTAGTTTTTCCTTTTCCCTCCCCATTCTGTATTTTTGAGTTCTGTTTAAATTATTCGAGTAATACAAGGTGCAGGGCAATTTTTAAATTACATATGAATACACACATACACACATAATTTAAGTTCCCTTCAACGACTCCAAGAATGTAATTTACACAAGGGACAGGGCTTATCTGGTTCATTTCTCTGTTTTCCAAGAGCCTAGAAGAGTCCATCATCTATAGTAGACACTCAACAAATGCCTGGCAAACACTTAGATGCATGAATGTTAATATTTTAATGTTGCTCTTGTGAGACTTTTTTTTTTTTAAAGATTTATTTATTTATGCATACAAGCACTGGGGTACAGGCCAGAGGTGTGGGGGTGGTGAGAGGATTCACCACAGAGAGCTGGGA